>JANAVB010038219.1:2332892-2540392 GCA_029216955.1 Iris pallida | reverse complement strand
ACAGGCAGATTGAAGGAGGAGGGAGAGCAGCGCCCCGAGCAACAGCACCATCCCTTGGCATTCGCATTCACGATGTGGCAATGTGAGGGCCAGCACCACCACCCAGGCAACAGCAGCAGCAACAGAGGAAGAATCAGCAACCCCCAGCAGGCTGCACTTATTGTGGGAAGGTAGTGTAGTGCCCCGTCCCGCTCAGTCAATCGGAGGAATCAAAACGCCGATGGCGTTCGGACTTAGCCTTGCAATGGCTACTCGGAGACATCGCTCGGTCGAGGCGACCGCTCGCTCAGGTAGGATAGTTTCGGTGAACTTGCCTCATCTTTGCCATCACATAATAAATCGTGTTTTCAACTTGCACAAGTAGGCTTAATAATAAAAGAGATGAACCCACATAGCTAAGGGAATAATCCCGACGGGTCAAAATGAGTTAGAACATGGAAAAATGTTCCACGGTCGGCTTAGAGTTGGTACACGACGTGCTTTGAAAATGACACTCGATCCTTCGTCCCGTGGCTTGGGAGAAGGAAAGTTGGTCTTCGACACAAAGTTATGAAATAGCCTAAGTCATAGGCGTCGCCTGCGTGAATGCTTGTTAAAGCATGCACGGTCCCGTCGAATTGTCCCGACACTTGAGTTGGCCTAAGTCATAGGCGTTGCCCGCGTAAATGCTCGACAAAGCATACACGTTTCCATATTGCAAGGCTTGGCATAGCCTTTGCTCGTCCCTAGAGTCAAGTTATAGGCTCGATTAAGTTAGGCAAAGTTACGCCGATCGACCTAAGTCATTTCTAGTGCTGTCCCGCTCTTTCTGCGGTTGTCAAGTTAAATAGTCCCACGATCCCAAGGCCCGTCACATGAAGTATGACTTGGGCGATAGCGTCGCGTAGATCGGAAGTCGATTTGAGATACGATGGCACAGTCCTAGAGTTTTAAGGCACGGGCCACGGTTGATTCATTGAGTTTGGAAAGTGTTATGAATAGTTGTTCTTAAGTTGAGTAAAATGATAGGGCAAGAAAGAAGTATGCTCGCGGCTACATGTCGGCGAGGCCTCGCGGCTACATGTCGGCGAGGCGGTCTCATAAGAAAGAAGTATGCTCGCGGCTACATGTCGGCGAGGCGGTCTCATAAGAAAGAAATATTAAACTTGGCCCTGAAAGAAATGGTGACACTAGAGGTAGCATGACTGTGTAAGACGTCAGTTTGAGTCGAGTCTTGCATGGTCATGGACAACTTGTCGACAAGGTGAGAGTTTCCCCGCACGGTAACCCGGGGCCTCGGGACCGATGCGGGCATTAGAAAACAATTAATTTAGCTGTGCTTTTGGCACGGGTTAGGCGGGGACTTGCAGCGGGGCTAGCTACTCACGCTGAAAGGGGCGCCCGTCTAACAAAAGCTAAGAGGAGTCCACGATGGCTCTAGGAGTCAGTGACCAAATCATATAGATGAGTCAGCATGGCGACAATCCGCGTGGGTGCCTTTGGATTGAGTTGAGTTGTTGAATGTGGGTTCAAGTTAGAATACAAATGTTTGGACTTAAGAATGGATACAACATAGGCAACGTACTTCGGCACGAGATGTGGCGTCGAGTCTTGAGTTGTCGGCATATAAGTTTGCATAAGTTGGTTGAGTTGTTTGAGTTTAAGTCGGAAAACCGTCGCAAGGCAAATCAGTCGAGTGACACTTAACCCACAAGTCTTGATTGGGTCAGTTGGCGATCAAAGCAATAAAGGGTGGCCGCGGGGCGGCGATATGGTTGAGTTGCACTGAGTTACGAGGCACGGCACAAGGGAATTATAGTACGGTCATAAGGAAATTGGGTACTACCACGTAGTTGCGTCTCTGATTTCAAGCCGTAAGGCAAACACGACTCGATAGGTTAACGTTGTTGGCACAAGAAGAATCTTGAGGCAAGGTAGGAGTTAACGTTGTCGTTGCAAGCACGAGATGGTCTAAAAACACAAAATATGCCAAGGCGTCGGTCCTAAAACTGATCCTAAGGCAAGAGTAGAAAGATAATACAAAAGGGGACTATGCTGCACAAAGTAAATGAACGTGTTGGTTTTGTATGGGTGGGCGAGGAGCTTATTCTACCAGTACAGTTGAGTACTGACACCCACACAGTGTTCATGTGCAGGCACAGGTAGAAGCTCGTGGCGCGAGCTCGCTTGGATGCGTCGAGGCACGGAGTTCCTTGGCGATTCGAAGTGTGTGGCCGCGTGGATTAAAGACTTATACAGGACATAATGTATGGACATCGCCTTTCGAAGCTTTCGCTGGATCAAGACTTGAAATTGAGAGATGAAAGAGAGCTGAGTGACTTGTAATGTGAGATGAGTGAGCTTGAGTGAGCTTGAGAGACTTGTAATCTCGGCCTTGCGCCCCACTGTAATCTTTGTTTCAATATCAATAAAAGAATGTTTTACAATGACTTGTGTTTTGTTTTAAATTCTGCTGCTATTATTTAATGTCTCTGCTTGGGACTTCTGTGCGACGACCACGTCGCAGCCGCTGAAATCGGCCGTTATGGAACCCGTCTTGCACGAACGCAATCTAGGCTTGTGCGGCATCACGCCTTAGCGAGGACGATCGCTCCTACGGGAGCGGAGCGTGACAGGTAGGACATACTAAAGATGTGTGTCGGTCATTGAACGGACTGTGTTTGATATATGGAAATCCAGATCATCGGGTTACCACCTGTCCCATGAATTCGAGGTCAGAAGGACCAGTGCAACAATTTCCTGCTCTGCCAGCACCAGGGGCAGGACAGTATCGAGGACCAGCGGTTGCAGTGAGACCGTTGGCACAACGCCCGTTCATGACACAGGCTCAGATGTTTCGGCAGCAGGGACCGCCGATGCAGCAACACCAACATAGACCACCCCAGCATCATCAAGGCAGGGGCCAGCAGCAGCACCAGGCTAGGCCACAGCATGGAAACCAGCAAGGAGGTCGAGGGTAGGCATTCACTCTTTCTTTGGAAGAGGCATTAGCATCGGGAGATGTTGTGGCAGGTAACATTCTCGTCGCCTCATATCCCGCAGTAGCATTGTTTGATTCGGGAGCATCACATTTATTTATATCTGCACAATTTGCGACACGACTAGGAATGGAGTTCGAGGCATTGCCAGGGAGGTTGAATATACTCACTGGCAATGGGCTCGTAGGAGTTAGTAGAGTTATTCTAGCGTGTAGCGTTGTAGTTTGCGGGCATTCCTTACCCGCCCCAGTTGATAGAATTTCCTGTTGGAAATTTTGACGTTATCTTAGGCATGGACTGGCTGAAAGACAGTCATGCGACAATAGATTGTCGTAGAGGGAGTGTATCTTTTGATATTCCAGGCATGAAGAGATTCACCTTAGTCAGATCAGAGGCAACTCAGCAAGAGCAGGGAGTAGTAACGGCAATGGAAGAAGTTCTAATTCCGAAGGTAGTTGAAGAATTTTTAGACGTATTTCCCGAAGAACTTCCAGGTCTACCACCGGTTAGAGATATTGAGTTCAGCATAGAATTGGCACCTGGAACTAAACCGATATCAGATCGGATTTACAGAATGGCGGATTCAGAACATGCCAAGGTATATCAGCATATAAAGAAACTGAAGGAGAAGAAGTTCATCCAAGCTAGCATATCACCATGGGCAGCACCAGTGGTACTTGTAGGAAAGAAGGATGGATAATCCAGATTGTGCATCGATTACAGGAAGCTTAACGCGGCAACAGTAAAGAACAAGTACCCACTACCAAGGATCAACGACTTGTTTGATCAGTTGAGCAGAGCTAGAGTTTTCTCCAAGATAGATCTTCGTTCAGGATACCATCAAGTGAGGGTTCGGAAGGAGGATATTCCCAAGACAGCATTCAGGTCGAAGTATGGGCATTATGAATTCTTAGTAATGCCGTTCGGTTTGACCAATGCTCCAGCAATATTCATGGATTTGATGAACCGCATCGTTTTGCCATACTTAGATCAGTTTGTCGTTGTGTTTCTTGACGACATTCTCGTATACTCTGCTAGTGAAAAGGAGCATGAAGACCACCTCCGAAAAGTGTTGCAGGTTCTGAGGGAGAACCAGTTGTATGCCAAGCTCAACAAATATGAGTTTTGGTCGGACCATATTTCATTTTTGGGGCACATCGTATCAGGAGCTGGAGTAGCAGTGGATCCCAAGAAGGTAGAAGCAGTAGAGATCGAGTTGGCCAGTACCCAAGACCGTAGCTGATGTACGAAGTTTCTTAGGATTGGCAGGTTATTACAGAAGGTTTGTATCAGATTTTGTAAGACTTTCAGCACCCATGACCCGCTTGACACGAAAGGATGTGCCATTCGTCTGGTCGGCAGAATATCAGGCATCATTTGAGAATTTGAAGCATAAATTGATATCAGCACCTATTCTTACATTGCCAGTTAGATCCGGAGGTTTTACTGTATATTGTGATGCGTCAGGTAAAGGACTTAGATGTGTCCTCATGCAACATGGAAAGGTGATAGCGTATGCATCTAGGCAACTTCGAGACCACGAGAAGAATTACCCAACTCATGACTTGGACTTGGCAGCAGTAGTGTTTGCTTTGAAGCTATGAAGGTATTACTTATATGGTGATCGAGTGGACATGTACACAGACCACAAAAGTCTGAAGTACATCTTTACTCAGAAGGAGCTGAACATGAGACAGAGAAGATGGTTGGAGTTAATCAAAGATTACGACGTAGAGCTTCAGTATCATCCAGGTAAGGCTAATGTGGTAGCAGACGCTCTTAGCAGGAGAGGCGGCGCATTTATGTTGACCACCCAGAAGCACATCTTAGAAGACCTTCAGGAGATGGGCATCAAAGTTATACTTTCTAGTGATGTAGGAGTTCTAACAAGTCTACAAGTTCAATCCGACTTGGTAGACGGGATCAAGGCAGCTCAGGCATAGGACCCAAGGATTCAGAAGCTTAGGACAGAATGTGAGTCAGGGCTCAGAAAGGAGATGAGAATTCATGAAGATGGTACACTTAGGTTTGGGTCGCGTCTATGTGTGCCTAGCGGAGATATTAGACAGGAAGTTATGACAGAAGCTCACAGTTCCCAATATTCTATACATCCTGGAGGGACCAAGATGTACCAGGATATCAAGCAACACTTCTGGTGGAATGGAATGAAGAGGGAGATAGCTAGATTTGTTTTCCGTTGCTTGATATGTCAGCAAGTGAAGGCAGAGCAGCAGAGGCTAGCTGGATTATTGCAACCGCTTCCTATCCCGGAATGGAAGTGGGAGCACATCACAATGGACTTTGTGACCAGTTTACCGCGATCGCCAAGTGATAAAGATGCTATTTGGGTGATAGTGGACCGGCTTACAAAGGTAGCACACTTTCTTCCTTTTAGAGTAGGGCAATCTACAGAAAAGTTGGCAGAGTTGTATTTTGAATAGATAGTCAGGCATCATGGAGTCCCTGTCAGTATTGTGTCAGACAAAGATACCCGTTTCACATCACATTTCTGGAAGAGCTTACATCATAGTCTGGGCACCAAGTTAAGATTTAGCACAGCTTACCATCCACAGACGGATGGGCAATCAGAAAGGATAATTCAGACTTTAGAAGATATGTTGCGAGCTTGTACCCTAGATTTTGAAGGATCTTGGGAGAGCCACTTACACTTAGTTGAGTTTTCATATAACAACAGTTATCACGCCAGTATCCAGATGGTGCCATTTGAGGCACTATATGGTAAGAAGTGTAGGTCGCCACTGGCATGGGATGATATCGGAGAGAGGAAGATGTTAGGCCCGAAAATGATTGTCCAGACAATTGAAATGGTCAAGGGAATTAGAGAGCGACTTTGAGTTGCGCAGGATCGACATCGTCATTGGGCGGACCAGCATCGTAGGCCGCTAGAGTTTTCCGTTGGGGACCACGTGTTCTTACGGATCTCACCTACCCGTGGGGTCATTAGATTTGGCGTTCGCGGGAAGTTGAGTCCGCGGTACGTAGGCCCGTTTATTATCCTTGATCGGATAGACGATGTTGCTTATCGTTTATCCCTTCCACCTTCGTTACGAGATGTACATGACGTGTTCTATGTATCTCAGTTACGTAGGTATGTATCGGACCCAAGCCATATCCTTGATCATTCTGAGCTGGTTGTTGGTACCAACCTGTCTTACGAGAAACAGTTTGTGTCTATTTTGGACCGAAGAGAGAAGATACTCAAGAACCGAACAATTAGCCTTGTCCGGGTTGCTTGGGGTCATCACTCTTTAGGGGAGTCAACGCGGGAATGTGAGGATGACATCCGATCACGGTATCCGCACCTGTTTGACTCACAAGGTATATCTCTTTCTGTATGCCTTGATTGTCTTAACTCCTCATGCTCGTCACCTTATGACTAGAATTGCTTGGTGTCGTCGATAGTTAAACATAGATATGTTATTTGCTATTGGCATTGTAGAATGATTGTTTACTCAATTGCTTATACTTAGATTAGTTTAGCTCCGATATTTCTATCCTGCTTGGATTTGAAATTCCGAGGACGAAATTTTTCTAAGGAGGGTAGAGATGTCAATTCTCGTTTTCGGAATACGTATTCTAAATACATGTACTGCTGGAATGTATTTATTTAATATTTATAATGTATTGTTCTGTATTTAAATTTCTTTAATTTCCTGCTAATTATTTTTCTGTATTTTACTTTCAGCATTTTACTTTCTGCTTTGCTTTTGGGTTCGGCCCGAGTTGGTTAATTTTTCGGCCTTGGATGGTTCAACATGAATCCAACTCCCCACCTACCACCACTCCTTCATTTAAAGCCTCATCCCCTTTCTCTCTCTCTTCATTACTTCTTCTCATTTCTCTTCTTCTTCCCCATAACTCCCCCACCAACCAAGGAGGGCTAGGCAAGTGCCAACTTGCTTTTCGATAGATTTTCATTTTTGTTGTTCCATTGTCTTTCTCTCAAGATTCTTAGATACTTTAGTACTTAGCATTTTCAATTCCCAAGGCTCATTTCATGTAGATCTAAGTTTAAAATATTTTCAGAATTTTTAGGTTTTGATCTAGTAACTTTGTTATTTTTCAAATTTTGATGGTTTCATGTTGTAGGAAATTTGATTCTACCCAATTTAGACTATTGGAAGTCCTAATTTTGACTTATTTTGAGTGATTTATGGTCTTTTTGGTTCATGGGTTTCCATGGCCATTAGAGGCTGATTGGAGAAGATGAGCAGTACATGCTGTCCTGGCGTATGCTGTTTGTTGGCAAAAAACTGTTGCCATGCTGTTTGCTGGCGCATGCTGTTTGCTGGCGCATGCTGTCCTGGCGCATGCTGTTTTTCGTGGAGCATGCTATTTTCTGGCGCATGCTATTTCTGGCGCATGCTGTTTGCTGGCGCATGTTGTCATGGCGCATGCTATTTCCTAGAGCATGCTGTTTGCTGGCAAAACACTGTTGCAATGCTGTTTGCTGGCGCATGCTGTTTTCTGGCGCATGCTATTTCCTGGCGCATGCTGTTTCTGGCGCATGCTGTTTCCTGGCGCATGCTGTTTCTTGCGCATGCTGTTTCTGGCGCATGCTGTTTCCTGGCGCATGCTGTTTCTTGCGCATGCTGTTTCTGGCGCATGCTGTTTTCTGGCGCATGCTGTTTTCTGGCGCACGCTGTTTCCTGGTGCATGCTGTTTTCTGGCGTATGCTGTTTTCTGGCACATGCTGTTTTCGGGTGCATGCTGTTTTCTGACGCATGTTGTTTCCTGGCACATGCTGTTTCCTGGCGCATACTGTCTTCCGTGGTCGCATGCTGTTGATTGCTGTTTTTCGTAGCCGCATGACACTTCCGGGCCGCATGAGATCCTGACCACATATGCATTCTCAGCCGCATGAACTCTACCCCATGATGCCTTTTGACTGATTCTTGTCCCGAATTAACATTAATTGATATTGATTATGACCTTGACTAATAATTGATCATGCGTTCCTAGTTGGAACTAAGAGACTGGCTAGTCGTCTTATTGAATTGAATGAATGAGACACGTTCATATTAATTATGAACTATTGTAAATCGATTGGCCGATCCCAAATATTGGCATACAGGCATATGCAGGCTTCAATTTATTTATTTTTCTACAAAAGCAGTATGTGTGCTTTATGGTCAAGGCATGATTTATTCCGTGGTTAGTTTTAATTGTTGTATTACGCTATGTAAGACCTACAACCTAACCGTACAGGTATCGTTGTAGAGTTGGGCATATCGTACTTTGTACGGAAGTACTCATTCTGAATGACCATAATCCACAGCATGGAATTTCACTCAACATAGAGGCTATTAAGTTAAATAAAATGATAATTGCATGGAGAGAACGGATTCCCGAGTTCTTACATGCCAGCCCTCTTTGGGACTATTAAGTGCCCGACAGGCCGGCTGGTTCCCACAGATACTGTAAATCTGCCACACGGGCAGGGAGTGGTATCTGCTTATATTATTTATTGTACATTGTATATTAACGACGGACATCCCGCTGGGACTCGTCTAATTCATGATTGGCGCAATTGATTGACTGGATAGACTAGCCTTGTTTGCGCATAGTAAGAACTGAGGAATCCTTTATCACATAATTCCAAGATAACTTGGAACCCACAATAGCAAGCCGTAGTAGTTGCATGGTCGTTTAAATTGATTTGGTTGTGTACTGTACCTACTCCGTTAACTAACTGAGATGATCAGAATGTCAGGGCATGACGGGTCAACTTCTGTCCTTGTTTAGTTGGAAGGTTGGTTCGAAGTGTCGTGATGTTATACGAATCCCAGTGGCTAGCAGAGATCTACTTATCATGTTTTCTTATTACTGGTTTTAATTTCTCATATCGTGCTTCCTTGCGGTACTTGCTATTAGAGGTCTAACCTCTCTGGTTTTGCATGGCCAGATTTAGAGCCAGTTCCCGAGGACTCAGCTTACTTCCACCTCCAAGATGGTCAATACTAGAGGAATGATCGCAGGAGAACTCGAGTGGGTTCCTTACTTCTCCGCTCGTTTTGTTACTTACTTTATATTTTGCCGTTTGGCACCGACATGTTAGTCGGATCATCTTGTACTTACTTTTACATAATTGTAACTAAGTCAGTCTGCAGCTGATAAACAATTGTGTATACTTTGCTACATCATCTGGCTATGTTTTGTAAAGCCAGATATCGAGAACATTTTGACTGAGCGTTTGGGACGCCTTACTGCTTTATCTTACATGTTCTATATTTCTGTTTCTTGTTTGAATGATTAAGACAATAGATGTGAAGTGACCATAGTGAGACTTTCATGTAGTATGCACCCCCTCGTCTTTTAGACAGCATTGATCGTATTATACGGTATTTATCTATCCGTAATACGTAGCTGGCTGAGTCATTCTCCCGCTCTCCAGTATTCTGGTTCTGGGGCGTGACAGTTGCGATGGCTAACTTGACTCGTATAATCAACTCTGACTCCGTGGTTGTTCATTCTTGCTGCTTCGTGCAATCCACTTGTCTTGTCTTGTCTTGTATCATGTCTAGGACGTGACTCCCTGGTTACCACGGTCAGGGATTTGCACTGAGTATGGATTAGGCTAATTACTAGATCATACTATAGTTCATGGAGAATTTTCGGTCACAGGCGATCTCGTTATCTGGGCGCTTTAAATGGACTTGTAGCCTGCCGACGAGTAGGGCACATTTCCAGCACACTGTTACGTGTTGCACCCTCTAAGTCACCTAAGGGTATATCGTCTCCAGGGCGATGTACCCAACCATACTCTCAACCCGCGGAAGGATAACTGGATAGTCTGCAGGGCTTGGGACTGGGAAATTCTCGTTTGCATCTTGTTAGTAATTAGGCTTGTGATAACCCTAGTTAGTTAAAGTAGTAAGCCGTAGTTTTGCTTGGCCACTTGTGAATGGATGGTGTCCAGCCTTGTCTAAGTCTCGTCTAGTCCCTGTACCTGGTACTCCCGAACATGATTGTTTTACTTATCTTTAACAATAAATGGGTAGAGACAAGGCACTATTCAGGCGAAGGGTTACAACCCCCGTCCTTGTTTGGTTTAAGGGTTGTAACCTGGCTCCCGGAATGGTTCCACGTCCCTAGTCGTATATTGTCTTGTTGTGCTCTTTATTACTTTTACTTTTTTTCTATTCTTTATTTTCTGATATGTTGGCTTTTGTTCTTATTTCGTGGCCTCCCTTGTGGCACTTGCTCTTTCTGGGTTTGGCCCAGCTGGTTTTGTGTGGCCAGAATTCGGAGCAGCACCCGAGGATCTACCGAACTTCCAGCCCAATGGTGGCGACTAGATGGAACCCGGGCTACGAGTGGGTTCTCTATTTTGTTTCACCCACTACATTGTAAAATTATTCTTTTGAGGCATTTAGCCGACGAACACCTGTTAGCTCGATGCATATTTACTTACTGTCTGCCTACGGGCTGTAACATGATTAACAAATCCTAGGGTTGATCATGTATGACTGAACTCTTGCTAGTCTTAATATTTTGTACGACTAGCTTCATGATCATCCAATATGTAATATTTGGGACGCCTTTTATTGTATATTTGGTGGTCTAACATCTTGTAACTATATTACTTGCTTGAGATTGAGACAATAGGCTTGACCTTAAGAGACCACTGGCTTGTAGTAAACCCTCATATCTAGACAGCCGTGACCGTATAGCGAGGTGGATTCCATTTCAATATACGTAGCTGGCTATGTGCGCCCCCGCTCTCCAGTATTCTGGTTCTGGGGCGTCACATGGTTTAAGTGGTGGCCCATGCAGGTCTTGGCATTCAAGAATGTGAGGGTTTACCCAATAGATGTCTCAATCAGTACTCGCCCTTGATCTCTGCTCGTATCTTCAAATCTCTGAGAATCTTGACCTGATCACATGCTTGTATCGTTGATCTGTCCTGGTCCTTCCTTATTGTAGACCAGTCCGTCGGTTAGGGGACCAGCACCAGCACCAGTGCAGCATCAGTACCAGCCTCCGAGGCCTTTGCCGCCTCAGACCAAAGAATTCCAGCAGCAGAGACCCCAGCAGTATGCCCTGACCCCGGCTCAGATTCAGAACCGGCAGGGAGATTTCTAGTAGGATATCTTCTCTCTCCCTCGTACCTTCAAACTTCCTTGCTTGTATGATTGATTGTTTGATTGTTTGCTTAGTGTAGCTTATTTGTGGATAGTATAGCTGGCTCTTACATCTCTAAGCATCTTGATTTAAATTCTGAGGACGGAATTCTTTTAAGGTGGGTAGAGTTGTGACGCCCGTATTTCGGAATGCATATTTTTTTAATTAGGCTTGTATGTATTTCGGACCTGTATTTTATTTTCTCGAATTTTGGCCTGTAATTATAATTTGGTTTGACTTGCGGATTTTTGGTTTTCTCGTAAAATTGGTTTTTGGACCTGGCATGGTTTTATTTTATGGAGAAGGAATTGGAATTGGTTTGGTTTAGTATGCATTGAACCACACTTACCTAACCTCCACCCTCAACACAACATACCCTCCCTCATTAAAACCCCACCTAACTTTCTCTCTCCTCATAACTTCCATTTATTTTCTTCATCTTCTTCTTCCTTCCTCCACCAACACTATAGGCAAGTGCACCTTGCCACCAAATAAATACCCCATTTTATTTGTCCATTAGCTAGATTAGGGCATGGTGAACAACATTAGAACTTGGCATTTTATGATTTGGAACTTCCATTTTTTTAGATTTAAGTTTTAACTATTTTTGGATTTTCTTGGTTTTGATCTATTAAACTTAGATTTTTTTCTTGTTTTGAGACTTCCATGTGGAAGAGAATTCAATTTTACACAAGTTAGAACTTTGAAAATCCAAATTTGGTTTTATTTTGGCTAAGATATGAAGATTTGAAATTTGGAGTTCTTGGGGTTCTTCTCTCGGCCTGATGGAGAAGATGATCCTCGGCCTGCGCTCTTTAGCGCATGGCCGAACTGTGCAACTCCTCGGCCAGCGCTTTGCGCTGAGCTGACTTGCGCTGGCGCTTCTTAGCTCCAGCGCCTTCCTCCCATTAGCGCACTTGACTGCTGCGCCGCTCGCTCCCAGCGCGGCTCGGCTCCTGCGCAACTCAACCCTGCGTAGCTTGACCTAGCACAACCCGCCCTCAGCGTAACCCAATCCTGCGCAGCTCGCTCCCAGCGCAAGCCGACCTCAGCGCAGTTCATTCCCTTGCGCAGTCCATTCCTCCAGCACAATCTGACCCCCTGCGCAACCCACTTGCCCATGATGGTTTGGTTTTATTTCTTGGACTTGGCTTCTCTTTTGTGGATTGAAGTTTTGAGATCTTGTTCCACACAACACGACTGTCTTGACCCAGCACGACCTGGCACGGTTTTTGGTGTTTTGCTTATGACTAGTACGGTTTTCGTAGTTTCTGTGAAGTATGATTTTAGTACTTTCTGATCTTCTTGATAGTGACCCGATGGGGTGCACTCTTAACTTGTAACCTGTGATTCATAATTAATCTTTGTACTGGATAACTTGATAGTGGCCCGTGGCAGCTCACTACTGACTTGTAACTTGACTTGACTTGATGCTATTGCGATGGCTAACTTGACTCGTATAATCAACTCTGACTCCGTGGTTGTTCATTCTTGCTGCTTCGTACAATCCACTTGTCTTGTCTTGTCTTGCATCATGTCTAGGACGTGACTCCCTGGTTACCACGGTCAGGGATTTGTACTGAGTATGGATTAGGCTAATTACTAGATCAAACTATAGTTCATGGAGAATTTTCGGTCACAGGCGATCTCGTTATCTGGGCGCTTTAAATGGACTTGTAGCCTGCCGACGAGTAGGGCACATTTCCAGCACACTGTTACGTGTCACCCTCTAAGTCACCTAAGGGTATATCGTCTCCAGGGCGATGTACCCAACCATACCCTCAACCCGCGGAAGGATAACTGGATAGTCTGCAGGGCTTGAGACTGGAAAATTCTCGTTTGCATCTTGTTAGTAATTAGGCTTGTGATAACCCTAGTTAGTTAAAGTAGTAAGCCGTAGTTTTGCTTGGCCGCTTGTGAATGGATGGTGTCCAGCCTTGTCTAAGTCTTGTCTAGTCCCTGTACCTGGTACTCCCGAACATGATTGTTTTACTTATCTTTAACAATAAATGGGTAGAGACAAGGCACTATTCAGGCGAAGGGTTAAAACCTCGGTCCTTGTTTGGTTTAAGGGTTGTAACCTGGCTCCCGGAATGGTTCCACGTCCCTAGTCGTATATTGTCTTGTTGTACTCTTTATTACTTGTACTTTTCTTCTATTCCTTATGTTCTGATATGCTGGCTTTTGTTCTTATTTCGTGGCCTCCCTTGTGGCACTTGCTCTTTCTGGGGTTTGACCCAGCTGGTTTTGTGTGGCCAGAATTCGGAGCAGCACCCGAGGATCTACCGAACTTCCAGCCCAATGGTGGCGACTAGACGGAACCCGGGCTACGAGTGGGTTCTCCATTTTGTTTCACCCACTACATTGTAAAATTATTCTTTTGAGGCGTTTAGCCGACGAGCACCTGTTAGCTCGATGCATATTTACTTACTGTCTGCCTACGGGCTGTAACATGATTAACAAATCCTAGGGTTGATCATGTATGACTGAACTCTTGCTAGTCTTGACATTTTGTACGACTAACTTCATGATCATCCAATATGTAATATTTGGGACGCCTTTTATTGTATATTTGGTGGTCTAACATCTTGTAACTATATTACTTGCTTGAGATTGAGACAATAGGCTTGACCTTAAGAGACCATTGGCTTGTAGTAAACCCTCATATCTAGACAGCCGTGACCGTATAGCGAGGTGGATTCCATTTCAATATACGTAGCTGGCTATGTGCCCCCCGCTCTCCAGTATTCTGGTTCTGGGGCGTCACAGTTTTAGCCAAGGTTTAAAGTATCGGCCGATACCGATACGTATCGATTTTGAAGGTGGCCGATCCGATACTCGTTGAAAATATCAGTATCGACCGATACACAGTCAAAAATTATTGTATCGGTCTATATCGGCCGATAAGTAGCCGATACAAACCGATACCGACCGATATGGCCTGATATCGACCGATAACAAAATACATAAAAAGCAAAAATTGCATCTTGACATTCAAAGCAAAGCAAAAGCACTCAAACAAAGCAAAATATCGAAAATTATCTGTCCTTTGCTGCCTGCACCTGTGCTCCGCCGCATGCGCCTGTGCTCGTGACCGGAGAACAGGACCGCCATCACTGAGCCATTTTCGTCCTTCCGTTCCCGGCGACTTTCCAGCATCAACCGCCCCCGGACTGCCGTGCCCCGCCGATCCGGCATGCCCGATCGTGGGCTCACTCTCTTCTTCCTCTCTCTCTCTCTCTCTCTCTCTCTCACACAACCATTCATTTTTTTTGGTTCAGCTTTCTCTGTGTATTCTCTCTCTTCTTTCTTTCTTTATAAAGTAGGGAAAAGCATTGAGTGTAGTTGATGGTAGTCAAAAATTGAATCTTCTTGAAGAAGGAAACGGAAATAAGACAAAACAGGTGAACATAAATATGGGTTTCCTAAATGAAAGTATTTGGGCATTAGTCTTAGTAATGGGATTGATGGATAAATGGGGTTTTGTAATTAAGACCTTGATTAATCAAATATAAGTAGTTTTGGCCATTTAAAGTTGGACTTATAATAGAACATAAAATATATAATAAATTAGAATTTTCATGGCGTCCATATGGAATTATTATTTATAAATATTTCATTAAATTCTGAGTAGGTTTGGGAATATGAACAACTGCAACGAAACTTTGGACCTGAGGCAAGTACATTATCGCTATTGCTTACTATTACATTATAAATGCCATTCTGCTCATTTTATATCCATATTTTATATTTCTTCCTAACACGGTGTTGTGCAGAATAGGTGAGGACATGGAGAACAGTACTTGGATCGGAAGACTATGTTTGGTTAGATAGACTTTGTGTATATAACAGATGTATATTTGTTTATGAAGTTATTTTACCAGATTTGTTTCCGAAAATCTGACATGTATGATGTACTAAAAAGTAAAAACACTGCTAGTGGACTGAAGTGATCATGTGTCTCTCTGGGTTATATTTTCTGCTAGTTCACTGTGATTGAATATATTGATACTCGTTGAGCTTTTGCTTATTACTATGGTCTAAACAGCGTGAGATGTATTTTATATCTTTATCTATATTTAGCTTCTTTTATATATATATATATATCTTAAGTAAGAGTGTATCTACTGTATGTATATTTATTTATGAGTGAAATTGTATAACTTTCTTATATATATACATTATTATTATTATATATAACATTTTTTATAAGTATAATATTATTGTATGTAATATTTGAATTATTGTATGTAACATTTTTTATTATTTGTGTAATATTTTGTGTAGGATAACATAATGACGCTAAAAGGTCGTGCGCGGAGGAAAATGATGCTGATTATGAAACTAAATATCCAGACAAAGGATGCTGATTATGAAACTAAATATCCAGACAAATATTTGTAGGATAATTGGTGTCATGGGTCCATTGCAACGATTTTTAACTATGCATAAAACTAAATATCCAGACAAATATAATTTACTTTTTTTTTACATAAATTTAGAGAGAAAAAAATCTAGACAAATATTTATGACTCTGGTCTTGTCACATCCTGTCATTTGTATTACTTCTAATCTCTTGAGCATTAAGTATATCTTGTGCCTCCTATGCGTCGTAATTCGTCAAAATTGAAACCTGTATAGTAGGGGTGAGCAGAACTCGGTTTAAAATAAAAAACCGACCCGAACCGAACCGAAACTAGCATTCGGTTCGGTTTTTGCAAAACCGGTTCGAAGTTCGGTTTGCAGGTTAAAGGATTTGCGGTTTTCGGGTCGGCTCAGGGTTTTGGGTTTCGGTGACCGACCCGACCCAAAAAACCGAAATTAATATGTGATTTTACCATTTTACCCCTCCCCCCTTATAAAAGTTCTCAACTTCTCAGCCGCCGCTCATTTTCTGCCCTAGTTTTCTCTCTCATCCGTCGCTCCGCTCATTTCTGCCCTAGTTTTCTCTCTCATCCTCTTCCTCCCCAAGGATCCCAACCTAGCCGGCCGCCGGCATAGCCGCCTTTAGGGGTTTTTTCCTCTTCTCCTCTTCGTGTTCTCCAGACTGTTATCATCTCCCCTACTCCTTTCGTCTTCTCCAGTTTAGATCTACAGGCCAGATCTACAGGCCAGATCTCGACTTAGATCTGAACTTAGATCTACAGGGCTAAACTTAGATCTACAAGCTAGATCTAAACTGAACTTAGATCTACAAGCCAGATCTTGACTCGAGCACGTCATTCTCCAACTTTGGTAAGTTTTTCCTTCATGTTTCTTTCTTCTAAAATTTATATTTTATTTACTTTGTAATTTTTGAGCCAAATGATAAATTTGTTTTTTGTATTAATTTGTTTTGACAGATTTGGAATTTTTGACCATATTCTCGATCTCGTGCTTTCGGCTTCACTGGTATAAATCTGTTTTCACATATAGTCAATTACTTGTTTGTAAAGAGCTTGTTTATTTATTTATTTTTGTCGCCTACAGATATCAAACAGATTTTGAAATTAGTTGTCCCAAAAAAATAACATGCATGATAATTGATAAGCAATATGTGTCTACTGAAGATGAATTAGGGATTAATTCGCATGATAAGCAATATGTGTCTACTTGCCCTTAAAAAAGAACATACATGATAAGCAATATGTGTTATTCATGGCGGATGAGAGAGAAAACTAGGGCTGAAATGAATGCTGATGAGAAGTTGAGAACTTTTATACTGAATTGGAGTTTCTACTGAATTGTTTATACGAGTTGGAGTTTCTACTGAATTGTTTATACGAGTTGGAGTTTCTTAAAAAATAACATGCATGATAAGCAATATGTTTCTACTGAATTGTTTATACGAGTTGGGAGTTTATTCTGAATTGTTTATATGAGAAGGCTGATGAGAAGGTGTCTACTTGCCCTTGAAAAATAACATGCATGATAAGCAATATGATTCTGAATTGTTTATCTTGTATTTGAGCTGTCAGTTACCAGATTTATTGATTCTGAATTGTTTATGTTGTATTTGAGACTTTTGAGTTGGAGTTGCAATTTCTTGCAACTTGTAGTTTGTAATTGCATTTCTTGGAACATTGATATTATATTTATATATCTGCACTATGGAGTATGTATTCCAGACTCTGTAATAGTGCAGTGCACTATGTTTGTGCATTTTAGATTCTTTAGAAAACTCACTAGAATTCAGCACCAACCCAATCAATGGGTTACTCATTGAATTGTGTATGTTGAATAGGTAGCACCACGAATCCAATCAATGGCAACCACATCATATTCATGCAATGTGCGTATTTCTTAATTTTGTTTTATTGAAATTTGTTATTTATGGTTCATATATACAAAGTACAAATTATTGTTTTAGATGGCGCAAGAAGGTGATACTCAACCGCCAACTAGCTCTCAAGCTACAAATGATCCTATATCCAATCAAAATTCGAGGCTTCGAGTTTCAAGAAAGCCTACGAAGGAAAGAGGTCCGCATTGGAAAGATTTTAAGAAATTTCTTGATGCGGAAGGTCGTCCAAAAGCAAGTTGCAATCATTGCGGAAAAGAGTATCATTGCTATAGTAAACTAAATAGGACTAGTAATGTGAGAAATCACTGGAATGCATGTCCACTAAATCCAAAGAACAATGATTCTAGTCAAACAATTCTCAACTTGCAATCAATGGCGAAGGGCAAGGACAAAATACTAACTAGCTGGAAATTTAACCAAGACGAGGTGAGAAAGGCCTTGACAAATATGATTATCGTTGATGAGCTTGCGTTTCGATTTGTGGAGTGTGAGGGCTTTAGACACTTCATGAATGTGGCGTGTCCTAGTTTTCGTATTCCGTCAAGATGGACCATGGCTCGGAATTGTTATGAAATGTACTTTATTGAAAAGAGTAAGCTAAAAACATACTTTAAACAATCCAAGCAAATGGTTTGTCTTACGACGGATACTTGGACATCGTTGCAAAAAGTCAACTATATGTATCTTACGGCACATTACATAAATGAAGATTAGGAGTTGAAGAAGAAGATTATAAACTTTTGTCCAATTACAAGTCATAAAGGGGAAGCCATCGGGAAAGCGGTAGAGAAGTGCTTGCTAGAGTGGGATATTGATCGAATATTCACTATAACGGTTGACAATGCGAGCTCCAATGATGTTGCTATTTCTTATTTAAGCAAGAAAATTCAGAATTGGGGAAATAGCATTCTACAATGCAAGTATTTACACACGCGATGTATTGCACACATCATTAATCTTGTTGTTGTTGACGACTTGAAATTGATGTCTCCATCGGTTGCTCGTGTTCGAAATGCGGTAAGGTATGTGAGACATTCTCCAAGTCGCTTTCAAAAGTTCAAGGAGTGTGTTGAAGCCGAAAAGATACAAAGCAAAAAAATATTGTGTCTTGATGTGAGCACTCATTGGAACTCGACATTTTTGATGTTGGACACGGCACAAAAGTTTGAAAGTGCCTTTGAGAGATTCGCCGGACAAGATCCATGGTTCAAAGTAGAACTAACGGAGAATGGCGGATATCCTATTGAAGATGATTGGGCCAATGCAAGAAGGTTGTGCACTTTCTTAGAACACTTCTACGAACTTACTTTGCGTATCTCGGGATCCTTATATGTCACTTGCAATAATTTTTTTGACGAAATCACATCCATTGATATTCTCTTGCGCACATCAAAGGAGAGTGATGACTATGACTTGTCTCTCATGGCCGACAAAATGAGGGAGAACTATCAAAAATATTGGGGTGACATTGAAAAAATGAATATGGTGATTTTTATTGCACCAATTCTTGATCCTCGACATAAGTTGGAATATGTAGAATATGCTCTTGATCATCTCTATGGTCCGGAGAAGAGCGATTCCATGAAGAAGAAAGTAAAAAGTGTTGCGTACTCTATGTTCAATGAGTACAAAAATATGAGCTCTTCACAAAGTGGTGGTAGTGGTACTACTATTAGTGAAAGAGTTGAACCTTCTAGTGCAAATCAACCGTTGCAATTGAAGAAGTTCATGAAAGCCCAATTCAAGAAACATAAGATGGAATTGGGTGGTGGTGATGCTAAATCCGAGTTTGATCGATATCTAGATGAGAGCATCGTAGATGATGATTATGAGAGTGATGAATTTAATATTTTGGGATGGTGGAAGCTCAATTCTCCTCGTTTTCCGATCCTATCGAAGATGGCTAGGGATGTGTTGGCCGTTCCCATATCTACCGTGGCGTCCGAGTCCACTTTTAGTACGGGTGGCCGTGTGCTTGATTCATATAGGAGCTCTTTGACTCCAAAAATTGTTCAAGGTTTCATTTGTTGTCAAGATTGGTTTCGAGGGCCTTCCGATCGACCCATAGTATCCATTATTGAAGAGGAGTTTGAAGACATATATAAAGTTGAAATGGGTAATTTTAAATTTCTTATTTATTGCATTATTTCCATATCTTCTTGTAAATGTTTTAACTTCTTCATTGATTTCATTTTTTATTTAGAATTGGGCAAGTTAACGGTGGAATCAACAACCTCAACAAGTGAGGTTTGAGTATTTACGCTATTTTAATTTGGGAACAAACTATTAGTTGGAGACATTATTTGTAATATTTTTTGGGATGTTGGGAGACAAACTGATATATTAGCTCACTGATGTTGGGATGTTGGGAACAAACTACATTTAATGTCTGGTCTATTAGCTCACTGATGTTGGGATGTTGGGAGTTATTCCCAGTTGGGAGACATTTGTTGCCTGGCTGGAGAAATTTGTTGTCTGGTCTATTAGCTCACTGATCTATTAGCTGCATTTACTGGAGACATTTATTGCTTTGCTGCAGTTTTGTTGTTGGGAGTTATTCCCAGTTGGGAGTTGGGAGACATTTGTTGCCTGGTTGCAGTTGTTGTTATTCCCATTTGGGAGTTGGGAGAATTTATTGCTGCAGTTGTTGTTGTTGGGAGGTTGGAAGTATTTATACTGATGCTTCTTTATTCACTGTAGTTGTTGGGAGAATTTATTGCTGCAGTTATTCACTGCAGTTTGCTACTGCTTCTTTCATTCTTGTTATTCACTGCAGTTTGCTACTGCTTCTTTCATTCTTTATAGTTTATACTGCTGCTGCTGCTTGTATTATTGTTTACTGCAGCTTGTCTATTCCATTGGGAGGTTGGAAGTGTTCCATTGGCGAGGCATTTACTGCAGCCATTTACTGAAATGTACAGCTATTGACGAGGCATTTAATGCAGCCATTTATTTGGTATATCTATCAATCTATGCGGTTAATTTGTTTATTTTTTCCTTGAAAATTTTACTAACATATTTGAGGAGAAAGTAGCAATGATGATGTTGGCTTGAGAATACGAGAACTGATACTACATGCATCCATCTGTTATGCATAAATAAGCCTTATCTGAGCCGCATTTTAGTTTTTTTTTTTCCTTCTTTTTATTGTCTTCTGCAGGAAAAGGGGTTGGGAGTCTTGGGACCAATATGCTGACCTGCTGACTGCTGTGGAGTGTGGACCAATATGTAGTTCAGCCAATATTCCTTCTTTTTATTGTTGTGGACCACTTGTATAGAATTCAGATGTTGTGGACCAATATTCCTTCTTTTTATTGTATAGCTCAGCCACTTGTGTAGCTTATTAGCTCAGCATTTTTTTGTATAGCTCACTAGCTCAGCCACTTGTATAGAATTCAGATGTTGTGGACCAATATGCTGCATTTTTTTGTATAGCTCAGCCATATTGTTGTGGACCAATAAGATGAATTTTTATTGTATCTTCCAGCCATATGTATCTTCTTCTTTTTTACCAATATGCTGAATTTTTATTGCACGCTGCATTTTTGGGATGTGTTTTTTTTGGCCCGGCCCATTTGGCCCACAAAACCGATCCGAACTGAAAACCGAAGTTCAAATTCGGTTCGATTTTGAACGGTTTACAGGATTTCGGTTCGGTTTTCGGTTTACATAATTTCGATTTTCGGGTGGGTCGGTTTTGGTGCCTTCGGTTCGGTTTGGACCGAACCAAACCGTTGCTCTCCCCTACTGTATAGAACAATATAAGATTCAATTAAAAATATGTAAAGGAAGAAAACTTATATACTACAGGTAAACCGATCAACAAGGGTGATTAATATTTCATTCAATTATAATAAATAATAATACAAAAAACTTAAATAATGCATAAATATATAAACTATTTTTTTATTTTTTATTACTAATTTATTAATAATTATTTAATATTGTCGATATATTGTCGATACCAAAAAATCCGATACCGTCGATACTGCCGATACTGCCGATACCGATACTCATACAAAATGGCCAATACCGATACCGATATCGATACCGATACCGATATCGATACCGATACTTTGAACCTTGGTTTTGGCACGGAGAATGACCATTCTTTGTCATTTTAACACGGAGAATGGTCATTCTCCGTAGTTTTAACACGGAGAATGGTCATTCTGCGTGATTTTAACACGGAGAATGATAGAGAACAGTCGACAGAAACATAAAACATATTTTTTTGTTTTTTTTTGTGAAAAAAATTTGTCAGGAACAAAAATTCAAGAGTTTTCGTTCTTTTTTCAAAACGATGCTAACTCTTATGGAAAAGAAGAAGAAGATCTTCTCTCCATAATTGACCTAATCGCCGAAATTTTTTAAATTTCTCCACGACGACGACGATGATGATGATGGTGATGATGATGATGATGAGCGATGATCGGAGTTCGACCGAAGAAAAGCACAGTGAACTATGAACGATCTTTGCGATCTCTGCTGAAGATGAGAGCAATGGAATTCAGATCTCTCGTGAAGAAGAAGAAGAAGACAAAAATCGCAATCCAAATCTTAGTTTGTGCGAAGGGTAGTTATGGTATTATAAAGATGTCAATTTTGTAAATACAGAGCATCTAAAGGAAATCTTGGAATATTTAACGTGAAAATACATAATTCTGGACATTTCATAAAACCCATCCTGCGGGTGGGTTTTTCATACAAACCAACCCCGAAATTGAGATTCTCAGCAATTTCCAGTTTTATATTAGTATGAAAATTTGAATTGAGTAAATAATTTTTGTTATCCATGAATAATGATATTTTTCGACCCATAGCCTAGTGGTAGGGGTGAGGCATGCGGCCAAAGTGGTCCGGTATTCGATTCCCGATGGGAGCGTTCGACACAATTACTATTTCAATATATATATATATATATATATATATATATATATATATATATATATATATATATATATATATATATATATATATATATATTTTTTTTATATATATATATATATATATATATATATATATATATATATATATATATATATGTATATATATATATATAGCAAATGACCTCTAGCCTAGTGGTTAAGAGAGATGCATGTGGCCCAAGTGGTCAGGAGTTCGAGCCTCAGTGGAGGCGAGTTCACCACAAGTACCCATTGCTTCAAAAAAAAAAAAAAAAAAAAAAAAAAAAAAAAAAAAAAAAAAAAAATATATATATATATATATATATATATATATATATATATATATATATATATATATATATATATATATTTTTTTTTTTTTTATATATATATATATCTCAAAGTAGGTCTCAAAGTAGGTTATATATATATATATATATATATATATATATATATATATATATATATATATATATATATATATATATATATAACCTACTTTGAGACCTACTTTGATATATATATATATATATATATATATATATATATATATATATATATATATATATATATAACCTACTTTGAGATATATATATATATATATATATATATATATATATATATATATATATATATATATATATATATATATATATATATATAACCTACTTTGAGATATATATTTATATATATATATATATATATATATAACCTACTTTGAGATATATATTATATATATATATATATATATATATATAACCTACTTTGAGATATATATATATATATATAAATATATATCTCAAAGTAGGTTATATATATATATATATATATATATATATATATATATATATATATATATATATATATATATATATATATATATCAAAGTATATATATATAACCTACTTTGATTGATATATATATATATATATATATATATATATATATATATATATATATATATATATATATATATATATATATATATATATATATATATATATATATATTATTGACAAGCAAACTCAGACATTACAGAACTATCATTCCAACCAAGACACAAAATAAAATGATTGGGTCTAGAATGTCTATATCTAACCAGACCCTCATTACATAAGGTTTTTTTCTATGGGCACTACCAAAATTGCTAGGGGCTAGCCCAAATTTTTTAAAGTTTATTACAAGTTTGCCATCCAAAAATTTTGCTAGGGGCTAGCCCAAGCACAACTATAAATACCAATTTTTATTTTCTCTCTCCTTCTTCTCTTTTCTTTTCTCCCTCAACTATTTTCTTCCCTCCTTCTCTTCTCTTAGGTCAAAGAATTAAAACCCTAATTTTTTTCTTTTTTTCCTACATTTTTGGCAAATTGTTCTCTCCCTCAACTCTAGGTCATTGACTTCTCCAAATTTTTTGGCAACCAGGCAGTATCGAAAAAAAAAAGTAGAGAACAAGAAAGAAAAAACAAGAAGGAAAATCACTTTGGACACGAGCATGGATTGGTTTAGTAGATAGATCTCCAATGTAATAGTTCCACTGAAGGACTATTTTGCTGCTACTTCACTCTTGACATCTCCATTTTTCTCCGCTTCAGCACTCGCCAGGGATAGGACTGTCAGGGACCTGGCAGTCCTACACTTAAGTAAGACTGCCAGGGTCCTGGCAATCCTAAATTAAACTTGATGTACAACAAATTTCATTTAGGACTGCCAGGGACCTGACAGTCCTAAACTTAAGTAGGACTGTCAGGACCCTGATAGTCCTAAATGAAACTTGCTGTACAGCAAGTTTCATGTAGGACTATCAGGGTCCTGACAGTCCTACTTAAGTTTAGGACTGTCAGGTCCCTGGCAGTCCTACCCCAAGACTGCACTTTACAGGTTTTTCATATCAGAACTGGTTCTACTGACAACTAATAAACGTGAGAACAATGCAGGCAAATGAAAAAGTAGAACATAAGGCAATTAGAATATACCCCTAGAGAGAGAGATTCATCCGAGGAACTTAGCTGCCGCCTATCATAGTCAATGTCATTCCCACCCTCTTCTCCATACCCCTTCTTCAACAAAGGTTCACCTTTTGCTTTGGATGATCTGAAGTTCAACTTCCTCTTTTTCCATGGAAGAATGCTCCTTTTGAAGTCTGCAACAAAGACTCTATTGGAACGGCTGATTTCATATCCTCCACATGGGAACATTCCACATCTGACCTCCGATGACTGTAATAGATCCAATCTTCAAACTCTCTATTTATTTTCATATCGCAATAAACTGAACCACCGACACAGTCAGGCCTCCGATGACTGTAATAGATACATTAGGACTGCCAGGCCTGTGGCAGTCCTAATGTAAAGTAGGACTGCCACAGTCCCTGCAGTCCTCTTGTGAAAGAGGACTACAGGGACTGTGGCAGTCCTACTTTACATTAGGACTGCCACAGGCCTGGCAGTCCTAATGTACTCAACCCGACTGTATCAGTCGAACGGCCAAAAACGAGATGCTCGTTTGTCGTCTTCTAGGGTTAGGGTTTCAAGAAAAAATGTGGGTTTGTCGTGTTCGAAAATTTCTTTCATGAACCCTAAAGAGATTCTAAACCTAATTTATTAAAACTATTTAGAGAATTAAAATTATTCTAGGGTTTTGAATAGAATGTAGAAAATTCTTGAAGAAATTAGGGAAGAACGTTTTTAGATTCCGGTTGCTTCGACTTGCGTGTCATCTCTTCGAATCTAGGAATGTTGTTGAAGAAATCTTGGTGGAGGAATTGAGAGTGGAGTGGTGGAGGAGAAGAAAGTAGGATTTTGGGAGAGGGAGAGGAAGAGTTCTCTTTTTTCTTTTGGTGGAGAGATAGTGTAAAATGGATTATGGGAAGGAATGAAGGGTTTGGGGGGGTTGGGCTGCCCCTAGCAATTTTTGGTGCCCCCTAGCAATTTTTTCACATTCATGAGCTGTCCCCTAGCAATTGATGCCCCCTAGCAATTTTGGTAGTGCCCATAGAAATTACCTTACATAACTATCATCCCAACCAAGACACAAAATGAATTCATCTCGAGTCTAGAATATCTATATCTAGCCAAGCCCTCAACGTTGTGTTGGTTTCGTTTTCTCCAGACGTACCATACCACAACAAACTTTTTTTTTTTGGTTACTCATCAGATATTATAATCCATAAGTTAACTCGGTATGACCATCTCCTTTGTATCAAAATTTCAAGCTACTCGGAATGATTATTTCTCTTATAAGATTACTGCACTTAAAATTTGGCACCGAGTGATAATTTCTATGTGCGTCCATTGATTTTGTGGGTTAACTTGGTGTCCTGATCAGTTTTTATCAGTCTTGTATTCAAATGATATGCGTAGATGATCTCTATGCACTTTGCACCTATTGTCCCAACTAGGGATGTCGATGGTAACCTATAACCCGATAACCCAACAAGAACGTTAGACATGTAGCGCTTGGATTTCAAATGTAAAATCAAAATACTTAATGGTTAGAGTCTTGGTTGTTGGAGTGGGTGGGGTTCTCAACTTATGTGGAGATAGTCCCGGAGTCCGACGAGCGCCGTTCGTGTGTCGAAGAAGCTCGGGAAGTAGACGTGGAGCTGCTGCTGTTGCTGCTGGAGCTGCTGGAAGCAGGGGATCCGAGTTCGGGCCGAACTCGATCCCATGGCGAGTTCGGGCCGAACTCGGTCTGGCCGTTCCAGGGTTTGGCCAGTAGGTGCTGGTTGTCCCACACAGAGTTCTGGCCGAACTCTGTGTGTCGGGGGGCTGAAGCGGATTTCAGGATGAGTTTTCATCATTGGATTTAATCCAACGGTCCAGGTTGGTTGCGGGATTAGGGAGATATATTGAGTTTTCTCAACCCTAATTCATGATCGCATTATCGCATTGGACAACACAAGTTTGAGAGAGAAGGAGGCAAGAGTGCCATTGCAACTTCGGAGAAGAAGACGGAGGATCGAAGGTCGTTTTCGAAGGAGATCGTGCTTCGGGTAATCTCTACTCGTCGTTCTCGTTCTTCGTAGCCTTGTGATCATTGTTCTTGTCTCTGAGTGTTGTGGGGATCCGATTTGGATCGGGAGGAGTTTGTAGAGGGTGTAATTCTTCTATTCCATTAGTGGAGGCTTCTCAGGGTTGGACTCCGATCGTCCCGTGGTTTTTCCCGCAAGGGTTTCCACGTCAAAAATTCTCTGTGTCTGCGTGGTTGTTTTTGTGTGCTTGTTTTTGGGTTCGTGCGTTGTTTGCTCGGTCCTCTCGCAGGTACTCTCCGGTTTGGGGAAAGGTTTCCGCGCTTCTTTCCCAACAGAGTGGTATCAGAGCATAGGTTTTGTTCTGGCTGATACCAAAAGAGTGGTATCAGAGCTTTGGGTTCAAAGGGTGTCAGGAGTTGACAGAGGAACCAGAGAGGAGAGATGGACGCGAAGCCGGTGCGCATGGTGAACCTTAATGGCACAAACTATCATTATTGGCGGAGCAAGATGAAGAATTTGCTATTTGTCAAGAAGCTGCATCTACCTGTGTTTGCAACCGAGAGGCCCAGTGATAAATCCGAGGAGGACTGGAAGTTCGAGCACATACAGGTGTGTGGGTACATACGACAGTTTGTTGATGAGAACGTGTACAACCACGTTGCCAATAGTGAGCACGCGAAGACGTTGTGGGATAAGCTGGAATCCTTGTATGCGAAGAAGACCGGGGTAAACAAGTTGTTCCTGATCCGAACGATGATGGGTCTGCGGTACAAGGATGGGGCGTCTATTACGGATCACTTGAGTGATTTCCAGGGCGTGGTTGACCAGCTATCTTCTATGGGAGTCAAGTTCGACGACGAAGTTCAGGGACTGTGGCTGCTGTGTACCTTGCCAGACTCGTGGGAGACCGTACGAGTATCTATGATCGCTTCTGCTCCAGAGGGCGTGGTCAGTCTGGAGTTTGCCAAGAGCGGGGTGTTGAATGAAGAGATGCGGAGACGTTCTCAGGGCACTTCATCTACATCCCACCACTCAGAGGCACTTGTTTCAGAGAGCCGCGGAAGGGGCAAAAGCAGGGATCCAGGTGGTGGCAGAGACAAGAGCAGGGGGAAGTCCAAGGGTCGGTACGAGGACTCAGAGTGTTACCATTGCGGTAAGAAGGGCCATATCAAGCGTAATTGTTTCGCTTGGAAGAAGGAGAAGAAGGGCGACAAGGGGAAGCAAGAAGAGAACACTACAGCAGCGGCCTCGGTACATGGAGGCGATGTGATCGTCGTAGGTGATGAGGTCATTACTAACCTCGCCTGCGATGACAATTCTTGGCTGGTGGACTCAGGGGCTTCAGCACATGTATCTCACAATAGGGCACTGTTTGCCACTTACACGACAGGCGACTGTGGCGTGTTGAAGATGGGCAACGGAGATGTGTCGAAGGCGGTTGCCATTGGAGATGTGCATTTGAGAACGAAGACGGGTGCGGTTCTTGTTCTCAAGGATGTTCGTCATGTCCCTGATATCCGTTTCAACCTGGTGTCGGTTGGAAGGTTGGATGACGATGGATTCTTCAGTCTCTTCGGGAATAGTCAGTGGAAGCTTTCCAGAGGTTCGATGGTGATTGCTAGAGGAAGCAAGAAGTCCGGTCTCTACTATATTGAGGGGAGCGCAGAGGGGGCACAGGAGGTGAACGCAGTCAGTGACGCGTCTACCGAGTTGTGGCACAGGCGGCTCGGCCATATCAGCGAGAAGGGGATGAGCTACTTGATGAACAGGAAAGTGATTCCGGGGCTCAAGTCTACAAAGTTGGAGAAGTGCACGCACTGTTTGGCTGGGAAGCAAAGTAGGGTGTCTTTCCAGAGTCACCCAAGTTCGAGGAAGCCGGCGTTGCTCGAGTTGATTCACTCGGATGTCTGCGGTCCTATGAAGGTAAAATCTCTTGGTGGTGCTTCTTAATTTGTGACTTTCATTGATGACTGTTCCAGGAAGGTTTGGGTCTATGCCTTAAAGACCAAGGATCAGGTGCTGCCTACTTTTAAGGAGTTTCAGGCCTCCGTTGAAAGGGAGACGGGCAAGAAGTTGTTGTGTGTTCGGTCCGACAATGGCGGCGAATACATCGGTCCCTTTGATGCGTATTGCAGAGAGCAAGGGATACGACACCAGAAGACTCCGCCAAAGACACCTCAGCTCAATGGTGTAGCGGAGCGCATGAACAGGACACTGATGGAGAGGGTGCGGTGTTTGCTGTCAGAAGCAAATTTGCCGGACAGTTATTGGGGTGAGGCTCTTCTCACAGCTGCTTATATTATTAATTTGTCTCCTAGTGCTCCTTTGCAGGGTGATGTGCCTGATAAAGTATGGTACGGCAAAGAGCCGTCATACAATCACCTGCGGGCGTTTGGTTGTAAAGCCTTCGTGCATGTACCGAAGGACGAGAGGACCAAACTTGAGCCGAAGACGAGGCGATGCGTCTTTGTCGGCTACGGTCGGGATGAGTTTGGCTATAGACTCTACGACCCAGTGGAAGGAAAGCTCTACAGAAGCAGGGACGTGGTGTTCGTCGAGGATCAGACCATGACCAACACTCAGGATTCCGAGACGCCTTCTGAGGCTGAGGAATTGCCTGAGTTAGAGTCATTTCGCTTCGAGCAGTTTCCAGAGGACATCGCGGAGGATCCAGTTATGGGGGAGCCGGTACATGGAGTTGCTCCCAACCTTGATCATCAGCCTGCTGATGGTGGTCAGGGTGTCCCTTAGGAGGATGAGCATGCCGGAGAGGTAGTTCCTGAAGGGGAGGAGGCTGTCGGTATACAGCCAGCACCAGTGGCTCCACTGAGAAGGAGCAACAGGGATCGTCGACCATCTACGAGATACTCGCCGGATGAGTATGTGCTACTAACTGACGGGGGAGAGCCCGAAAGTTTCGCAGAGGCTATGGAAGACGAACACAGGCAGGAGTGGATGGTGGCTATGCAGGGGGAGATGAGTTCTTTGCACACCAATTCTACTTATGATCTGGTGCGGTTGCCAAAGGGCAAGAAGGCTTTGAAGAATCGATGGGTGTTCAGAGTGAAGCAGACGGATGATGCTACTCGCCCTCGATACAAAGCGAGGCTGGTAGTCAAGGGCTACGGTCAGCGGAAAGGCGTGGATTATGATGAAATCTTTTCGCCTGTCGTCAAGCATTCGTCTATTCGGGTGGTGCTAGCATTAGCAGCCAGTTTCGACTTGGAGGTCGAGCAGATGGACGTGAAGACGGCGTTCCTCCACGGTGATCTTGAGGAGGAGTTATACATGGAGCAGCCGGAGGGATTCTGTGAGAAGGGCAAGTCACATTTGGTCTGCCGGTTGAGGAAGAGCTTGTATGGTCTGAAGCAGGCTCCGAGGCAGTGGTACAGAAAGTTCGAGTCGTTTATGGGGGAGCATGGTTATGCACGGACGACGTCGGACCATTGTGCATTTGTGAGGTATTTTGCCGATGATGATTTTATCATCTTATTGCTCTATGTTGATGATATGCTATTAGTGGGTCGGAATGCCACTAGGATAGCGGAGTTGAAGCGCCAACTGGGCGCGGCCTTCTCTATGAAGGATTTGGGCGCAGCGAAGACTATTTTTGGGATGGAGATCAGCCGAGAGAGAGAGTCCAAGCTGCTACACTTGTCCCAAAAGAAGTACATTCACCGGGTACTTCAGCGTTTCGGGATGGACGGGTCGAAGAAAGTGAGTTCCCCCCTCGCGGCTCACTTTAAGTTCACTGAGGAGCAGTGTCCATCTACCGAGGACGAAAAGGAAGATATGGAGCGGGTTCCATATGCTTCAGCTGTGGGAAGCCTTATGTATGCCATGGTGTGTACGAGGCCAGATATTGCTCATGCAGTTGGTACGGTTAGCAGGTATCTTTCGAATCCTGGAAGGGTACACTGGAGTGCGGTTAAGTGGATTCTACGATATCTTCAGGGCACTGCTGGTTGGAGACTTTCCTTTGGTGGTGACGAGCCGAAGCTGGTTGGGTATACCGACGCTGATATGGCTGGAGATGTAGACACGAGGCGATCGACTTCAGGCTACGTGATGATGTTTACGGGAGGAGCAGTGTCGTGGCAGTCGCGGTTGCAGAAGTGTGTTGCCTTGTCGACGACGGAGGCGGAATACATTGCGGCGACGGAGGCTTGCAAGGAGCTGTTGTGGATGAAGAAGCTGTTGCAGGAAATGGGACTGAAGCAAGAGTAGTATACTTTGCTTTGCGACAGTCAGAGTGCTATCCATCTTGTGAAGAATCAGACGTTTCATAGCCGGTCCAAGCACATCGAGACTCGGTATCATTGGATACGGGATGTGGTTGAGAAGAAGGACGCGGAGCTTGAGAAGGTGCATACAGATGACAATGGAGCTGATATGTTCACGAAGATTCTACCAAGGGGGAAGTTTGAGTACTGCAGGCAGATCGTCGGGATGACGACGTCCTCCCCATAGTTGTGAAGGGGGAGATTTGTTGGAGTGGGTGGGGTTCCCAACCTATGCGGAGATAGCCCCGGAGTGCGACGAGCGCCGTTCGTGTGTCGAAGAAGCTCGGGAAGTAGACGTGGAGCTGCTGCTGTTGCTGCTGGAGCTGCTGGAAGCAGGAGATCCGAGTTCGGGCCGAACTCGGTCCCATGGCGAGTTCGGGCCGAACTCGGTCTGGCCGTTCCAGGGTTTGGCCAGTAGGTGCTGGTTGCCCCACACAGAGTTCTGGCCGAACTCTGTGTGTCGGGGGGCTGAAGCGGATTTCAGGATGAGTTTTCATCATTGGATTTAATCCAACGGTCCAGGTTGGTTGCGGGATTAGGGAGATATATTGAGTTTTCTCAACCCTAATTCATGATCACATTATCGCATTGGACAACACAAGTTTGAGAGAGAAGGAGGCAAGAGTGCCATTGCAACTTCGGAGAAGAAGACGGAGGATCGAAGGTCGTTTTCGAAGGAGATCGTGTTTCGGGTAATCTCTACTCGTCGTTCTCGTTCTTCGTAGCCTTGTGATCATTGTTCTTGTCTCTGAGTGTTGTGGGGATCCGATTTGGATCGGGAGGAGTTTGTAGAGGGTGTAATTCTTCTATTCCATTAGTGGAGGCTTCTCAGGGTTGGACTCCGATCGTCCCGTGGTTTTTCCCGCAAGGGTTTCCACGTCAAAAATTCTCTGTGTCTGCGTGGTTGTTTTTGTGTGCTTGTTTTTGGGTTCGTGCGTTGTTTGCTCGGTCCTCTCGCAGGTACTCTCCGGTTTGGGGAAAGGTTTCCGCGCTTCTTTCCCAACATTGGTATAGCTTCAACCAAAGCCGATTAGAAAATATCATATTTATCATGAATTTTTCGATATATAAGGTTCAGATTCGAATCTTATATATATATATATATATATATATATATATATATATAACCCAAAAAAAAAAAACCCAATCCATTGAATTTTTTTTATTAGGTATTCTTATAGCATAACTATACCCAACCAGTATGTTACATCTCCAAACCAGTATGTTACATGTGTACCACATTTTCTTTTGTATACAACAACAACAACAATCATATGGTACAAATCTAACATTTTGATGAACTTAGGCCTCGTTTGGTTTACGGATTTAAGGAACCAAGAAAGAAAAGTTGTTTATTTCCTTTGTTTGGTAGCCACAAACTTGGAAATCAATTTTTCTGACAAGGAAAAAAATTGGTAGGAATATGATTTCACTCAAGACCTATGTGATTGATTTTTTCTTCTTTTCCAACATTTATTATAAAAGTTATGACAAAAATAACCATGTATCATTGCTTATTTTACCATTAATATTTTTTTTATGATATTATTTTTATTTTAAAAGATAAGGATATTATTGGAACATTGTTATATTTTGCTTTCCTTTTCTAGGTAGTTTTCTTATTTTACCAAACAACGAAAAAAAAAATGTTACTTTTTTATTCCTATGAAAAATAGAAGGAAATTTATTTCGTTTCCGTGAACCAAACGGGAGTACGATATGTTTGTGCTGTAAGAATACCCAATAATTAATTTTTCAATCTTGTTTCCGTACTTCCATTGCAACACTTGACTACCTATGACCGTATTGCGATTTGAGATCGTGGGAAATGCAGTTGACCAAGTTTAGACTACTTTAGCGTATGAAACAGAAATTTTAATTTCGATTCTTCCCACTATGTCCTTTTTTGGAAAAACAAAAATTTGAGGCCAACATAGGAATTAATACAAAATAGAGACACCATCCATTATGATTTTCATGTTCTAAAACACTTCGGCTGTGTTTTATTGGACTTTCTTTCCATGGAAAATATTACTTCACAAAATTTTTATCAATTGTAGTATTTGATAGCTTATATTTTTCATAAAATTATTTTCCAAAAAACTATCATTTTCTATATTTTCTTCTAAAATGGTGGAAATGAAACTTGTCCAACCCATAGAAAAATATTATTTTCATGGAAAATAACTATTTTTCGTGAAAATAATGACAATCAAATACCCAAATTAAATTTTCCATATATATTTTTTTTAAATTCCATAAAAAAAAATTTCTGGAAAAATAATTCCATAGAATTAATTTCTTTTCCACGTATTTTTCACTTTGCAATCAAACGCACCCTCCAATTTTTTCACCAATTGTAGTGTTCTAAAATACTTAGGTTGTGTACTAGGAAAATGATAGTTTTTTGGAAAATATAAGTTATCAAATACTACAAAGCTGTGTTTGATTGGGCTTCTTTTTTGTGGAAAATATTTCTACCAGAAATCTTCCACCAATTGTAGTGTTTGATAGCTTATATTTTCCATGAATTATTTTTCAAAAAACTATCATTTTTTATATTTTCTTCTAAAATGATGGAAAATGAAACTTGTTCAACCCATAGGAAAATATCATTTTTGAAAAAATAACTATCTTTCGTGGAAAATAATGACAATTAAACAACAAATTAAGTTTTCCATGGTAAATTTTTAAAATTTTATTGAACTTTTTTTTTAGAAAAATAATTTTATAAAATTAATTTCTTTTTCACATATTTTCCACCACGCAAACAAACGCACCCTTCAAAATTTCCACCAATTGTAGTGTTCTAATAGGTTGTGTACTAGGAAAATGATAGTTTTTTGAAAAATAATTTTAGGTAAATATAAGCTTTCAAATACTACAATTGACGGAAAAATTGTGATAGAAATATTTTTCATGGAAAAAAATTCCAACCAAACACAGCCTTAAAATGCAAAAGAGAGATGGAAAGAGGATTGCTGAATAATGAATATACATCACTTTCTGATCACCAGGAGAACATTAGCAAAGTCAACACAGCCCAGATCAGAAGCAAAATCTAAAGAAAATAGCATAATATCTCGAGAACCAGAGAAAGAGAACTAAGGACTAATTTAGAACAATTCACAATCCACCAATTACTCCCATCTCCAAATCTTTAGGAGCACGTACTCTATCAGTTGGTTTGAGCTGGAGGGGGTTTTCTCGCTTTAGCAAGCTTTGCGCCCCTTTCTCTCACTTCAAAACCTCCTCCTTCCTATCCGTCCACAAATAACAATAACCAGTTATTCATAGCAAACGTTTCAAAAAAATAATAATAACGAGATTTCAAATGTTATATTTTAATTTTAGTCAAATTTTGTAGTACTTGAAAGCTGCAGTGCACACTTATCCATACTTAAAAATTGTTAGAAAGCAAAAAGATACTCCAAATTTGGAGCGTGTCCTATCTCTCTACATTAATACGTCTACTAAGGATCTGTTTGGCAATTGTAAGGATAGCAGTTATGAGGTGTTTTTAGAGTACCGGTTATGAGGGGTCCGATTTTGGATGGTTTTTAAGTAGCGGTTTTTAGACTAATCCAATTCATGCTTGATAATTCACTAATTAACGCTTTTGAAAGTTCTTTATACGAATAAAATTAAATAGGAAAGGGTATTAATAGTTATAATTATATATACTTTTGTGAGAACATAAATGGAATAAAATAATAAAATAATAAAATTTCTCAAAATCTACTGATTTGGGTTGTTTATAAGCCACCCAAAATTACATTACATCGATTTTTGAGAATTTTTGAGCCGACCAAAACCAGCGCCTCAAAAAAGTTAACAAGCAGAGGTTTTCATAAACGGTCGGTTCAAAAATACCCCAGAACCGATGGAAACACCGTTACCAAGCAGACCCTAAAATTAACCGTTCTTTACTTTTTTTTTTCTCAATTTCTCTTTCTCTCTAAATATGGAAGAAAAATAAAGAGGAAAAAAAGACGAAGGAAAAATCCTATAAGGGAGAATAAAAAAGAAGAAGAGGGAGGGAAAAAAAAGATTAATTTAGAGTATTTGGTTGGAATATATTATTGTGTGTCAATATCAAAAAAATTCTAAATGTAATAATTTAAATAATTTTTAAATATTTGGAGTACTTATTTAGAGTGTCTTCAAACGCGGTGGACGCTCTAAGAAGATGAAAGAACTTGTTATTACCAACCTGAATGGATTCAAGCTGAGATTCCTCGGCATCTGCTGTTCCTAGATTAGATACCAAAAATATACAAAGTTATTTATTTTAGCATATATATAACTGAAAATAGGAAATTAACAACAGTAATTGGTTACTTTGCATACATACCTTCATCTTGACCAGAGTTGTTTCTGGTAGTCCGACGTTTGGTGACAAGTTCACGGAGATAGGAGAAGCTGTCCTTGAGCTGCTGGACTAGACTGGCCATGGAGTACTTGGAGAAATGTGAGCTTCTCTTGAAGTACAGTACTGATGGCTTTATGGCCATATGGCCATGGAGTACTTGGAGAGAAAGTGACATCGATTAAAGAAGTCCCAACAGCAAGAACCATGTGCAGTTTTGCCAGTTCCTAGCATTTTGCTGTTTTGTTTGAAGCAGCTGTTGTCCCACTGCGCATGTGAGGATGGTTCCTTTCCTTCTTCCGTGTCCTAGCCCCAGCTCATGCTGAAATTGAAGTTGGATGTCATCGTAGACATTAGACAGAGGACCACGTGTCTGTGTCCGCATGCTGCGACCGTAGACCCCGTTTCACGATTCTATTGCCTTTCGCTATTTGTTTGGACCCGCCATCGAACTCTCAGCCAATAAAAAGTTGACACATGATTTGTGGTCACGGTTCACAGATAACGTATGAACGTAACGTCTACTAACTAATGTAGCAATGATATTGATCTTCCACACGCTGCGACAGTGTGGGTTCTTGTATTTAGCAAGGTTCAAAGTATCGGAATCGATATCGGTATCGGACATTTTATATGAGTATCGGTATCGGAAGTATCGGCGGTATCGGATCGGAGTATCGGATTTTTTGGTATCGACAGTATCGACAATATTAAATAATTATTAAAAAATTAGAATTTTTTTTAAACATATTTATGCATCATTCAATTATTTTTAAGTTTTTTATAATTAAATAAAATAATAGTCATCCTTTGTGATTGGTTTACCTGCGATATACAAGATTATAAGTTTTCTTCATTTCCGTATTTTTAGTTTCAATTTTACTATATCATTAATTGATTATTTGTACTAATTGAATCTTCTATTGTTTTATTACAACAGGTTCAAATTTTGACGAATTAAGGAACATATAGGGAGGCACAAGAGATTAGAAGCAATGCAAATGGCTGGACGAGACAAAAGTCACAAGATTCATTATTATATAATTATATTTGTTCAGACCTTTTTTTTAAAATTTATGTAAATAAAAAATTATTTATAATTTTATATTTAGAATTTTAGTTTTATATGCATTGTTACAAATGGTTATAATATAATCCATGATCCAATTATTTTGTTTCAAAATATACGGAAATAAAATTAGCTACATGATTTATTCTGAATTTAAAATTTCAAAAAAAACACTTGGCCAGAAAAATTCATTGGGACTCTGGCATATCCCTTTATTTAAATTTCATGAATAAAAATCTTTTACAATAGGTATGAAGTACATAAAGTGTACAAGTAAAAGAACGAATACAAAAAATGAATAAAAAATAAATACAAATGAATACAAATATATCACTAAAATGGTTCGTAATTATCGGAATCGTCCCGATATGGTTGTTGGTTATGAGGATAGTGAGATTGATATCTATATTACTGAAAAAATTTGTCATGAGACCATCAAATATAGAATATTGTTCTACCTCTGGAGTATTGTATGGATAATAACTTGTAAATGAACTATCATATGTGTTGTTGTAATTGTCCGAAGGAGTAGGTACATCATGATAGCTAGATCCTCCAGCATATACATCATCCATACGGTGCTCTCTAGGTTGATGATCAATTGACTAGTGTCACACCCCAGAACCAGAATACTGGAGAACGGAGGCGTACATAGCCAGCTACGTATATTGAAGTGCAACCCACCTCGCTATACGGTCATGGCTGTCTAGATACATGAGGGTTTAACTACAAGCCAACAGTCTCATATGGTCATGAACAAGCCTATTGTCTCAATCTCAAGCAAGCAATAATAGTTACAAGATGTCAGAGCACCAAATATATAATAGCAAGGCGTCCCATACATTACATATTCGGATGATCATGAAGCTAGTCGTACAAAATGTCAGGACTAGCAAGAGTTTCAGTCATACATGATCAATGCTAGGATTTGTCCATCATGTTACAGTCCGTAGGCAGACAGTAAATAAGGTACAATACGAGCTAACACGTGCTCGCCGGCTAAACGCCTCAAAAGAATAATTTTACAAATAAGTGGGAGGACAAAAAGAAACCCACTCGTTGTCAGGGTTACGCCTGGTAGTCACCATCTGGCTGGAAGACAGTTGGATCCTCTGGTGCTACTCCGATATCTGGCCACACAAACCAGCTGGGTCAGACCCCAGAAAGAGCAAGTGCCACAAAGGAGGCTTCACTTAGGAACTAAAACCAGCTTATCATAATAGAATATTAAAGATAATAAATAAAAAACTGATAATAATAGAGATAACAACAGTAAACTGAGTACGAGGAAACCATTCAAGTAGCCAGGTCACAACCCTTAAACCAAACAAGGACCGGAGTTATAACCCTTCACCTGAATAGAAACCCGTCTCAAATACTATTGGTACAGTGAAGACAATAAACGAAGAGAGGACACAGAACTGCTCCGGGAGCCAGGTTACAACCCTTAAACCAAAAGCTGGCCGCATGAAGTTGCCGCAAAAGCTGGCCGCATGAAGTTGCCGCAAAAGCTGGCCGCATGAAGTTGCCGTAAAAGCTGGCCGTATGAAGTTGCCACAAAAGCTGGCCGCATGAAGTTGTCGCAAAAGCTGGCCGCATGAAGTTGTCGCAAAAGATGGCCGCATGAAGTTGCCGCAAAAGCTAGTCGCATGAAGTTGCCGTAAAAGCTGGCCGCATGAAGTTACCGCAAAAGCTGGCCGCATGAGTTGCCGCAAAAGCTAGCCGCATGAGTTGCCGCAAAAGCTGGCCGCATGAAGTTGTCGTAAAAGCTGGCCGCATGAGTTGCCGCAAAAGCTGTTCTTCTTCTCCAAGATCCGAGAAGAAGAACCATGGCTTCAAAGCTCCATTAATCCTTCATTTAAAGTCAAAATCAGGACTTTCATAGGTCAAAATAGGGTAGAACGAAATTTTCTACAACATGAAACCATCAAAACTTGGAAATAACAATGTTAAGTAGATCAAAACCCAAAAAATCCAAAAATACTATAAACTTAGTTCTACACAAATTGAGCCATGAAAATTAGAAATGCTAAGTACTAAAGTGTGTTAGAATCTCGAGAGGAATAGAATGAAACAATAAAAACGAAGTTCTTCCATGAAGCAAGCTACACTTGCCTAAGCTCTCTCTCTCTCTCCTGGTGGTTGAAGACGTAATGGTGGAGAAGAAGAAGTAAATGAAGAGAGAGAATAAGGGAATGGGTAATAAAGGATGATGGTGGTGGTAGGTAGGGGTTCTCCCTCTTGGTTCATGATGAACCAAGGCAACCCAAGCCTAGCCGAACCAACCCAAAATAAACAAAGCCATAAAATGCCAAGATAAGCCAAGCAAGAAATCATGCAATACAAGAAAATACGTAAACGTATTCCAAAATACGTAATACGAACTATAGGCATTACAACTCTACCCTTCTTAAAAGAATTCCGTCCTCAAAATTTAATTAAGAGGCTAGAGAGACGAGGACAAGCTATCACAAGCAATCTATCATGCAGTCATTCTTTCAAGCAAAAAATTTTAGAACATAAGGCATAAGGAAGACATTATACCTTACGAGTCAAACAGGTCGGGATATCGCGATCGGATATCATCCTCACGCTCCCACGTTGACTCACCCAAAGAGTGATGACCCCAAGCAACTCGGACTAACTTGATAGTCTTGTTCTTGAGTGTCTTCTCTCTTCGGTCCAATATAGACACGGACCTCTCCTCATACGAAAGGTTGGTACCAACAACCAATTCCGAATGATCCAGGATGTGGCTCGGGTCCGGGATATACCGTCGTAGTTGGGATACATGGAATACGTCATGCACCTCACGTAGCGATGGCGGAAGACCGAGACGATAAGATACATCTCCTACTCGCTCCAGAATATAGAACGGTCCTATAAACCTAGGACTAAGCTTTCTCCGTCCGCCGAAACGAATGACGCCACGGTTAGGCGAAATCCTCAGGAATACATGATCACCGACCGAGAATTCAAGGGGTCGCCGATGAGAGTCGGCCCAATGACACTGGCGATCTTGGGCAACTTGAAGATGGTCTCTGACTCTCCTGACCACCTCAACTGTCTGAGCAATCATTTCTGGGCCGAGCATCTGCCTCTCTCCGACATCGTCCCATGCTAGCGGGGATCGGCACTTCCTACCATACAGTGCCTCGAATGGTGCCACCTGGATACTGGCCTGAAAACTGTTGTTGTACGAGAACTCCACCAGGTGCAGGTGATCTTCCCACGAACCACCGAAGTCGAGCGTACAAGATCTCAACATATCTTCGAGAGTCTGGATCGTGCGTTCCGACTGGCCATCTGTCTGCGGAAGATAAGCTGAGCTGAACTGGAGGTGAGTTTCCAAACTCTCTTGCAGGCTACGCCAAAAGTGCGACATAAATTTTGAATCTCTGTCCGAGGTGATACTGACTGGTACACCGTGAAGTCTGACGATCTGCCTGAGGTACATCTCTGCTAGCTGAGCCGTCGACTGACCAACTTTGAACGGGAGAAAATAAGCCACCTTTGTAGTGTCCCGCTCCTAGCGGTTCACTATGTAAGGCTTGTGGCTTGGCTAACTCGGTCGGAATCGAGTATTGGGAAAACTTACCGTCGGCACCGAATCGATCACGGACAAGTGCATAAGAACCTTTTCAACTAATGGATTGGTTTCTCTTGAAATGCGTCCAAGAATTTTCTCTGGATGTTTTGTTGCTGGTTTTGTTGCTTGGTTTTGATGGATGCTTTTCTGAATGATTTTCGATAATTCGATTCTTGCCCGTTTTCATCGATTTGTATAACATTCATTCTTGAGAATTCTGAGAGAAGAGAACACAACGAGACAGATTATTAACCAAACTTTTGGTGCCAATGCAGACTGACGCGTGACGGAAGGCTAAGCGTGCAAGTGTTCCCCTCTCTCTCGGCGATTCTCTAATTTGGTGAGTGTGGATCTCTGTGGTGGTATTGTCCCTCTCGCTATTCCTTCATGCCAACTAAATAATTGTCTTGTAACATCCGTTGATCGATATCAGTTGCTAATGCCACAAGTCAATACTACTAAGAAGCTAGAGATTAAACATTAAACATTGAAAGAATTGATTACACTGTTAACAACATTGAGAATTGTGCTTGTCCCTTGAACATTGAAATGTGGGAAATGAATTGATGCCTAAGATGTTGAATATGAGAATGATGCATATTAAATATTGGCTTACTAATACCATGCAATTGTGTACTGTTGAGTCGGTTATGCATTCGTGTGGTCATGGACGTCTTTGTGCACAAGGTTTGAGTAGTTTCCTCGGGACGGTACTTGGGGCACCGGGGGCCGGCTCGACCTAGGAGGAAACAGTTGGTCGTGCTATGGTGGCACGAGGTATTGGAGGACATTCGACTAGGCTTGCAACCTACTCTGGAATGGTACACCGTAATACCCGTTGGAAAGTCCTTTATGGTGCAGTTTCACCAACGACCCAGTCCGAATGCATGCTAACGATTGTCTTGTGCAGGGGCGGTAAGTATATTATTATTATCCTGTATCTTGTGCAGGAAAGCTGGATTCGGCCAACGGTAAAGTAAACATGGTTATTCTATGTTACATTTATTGTGATTTACTCTAAATGTTGCCTGTCCCTAATAAGTTCATATCTTTAAAATGCTTGTCATTAATAAAATGTTGGTTTAGCTGAGTGGGCCAACGGGGCTCACCAGCGCATTGTTATAATGTGCTGACCCCTCCTCCACAGGTACTGGAGAAGGCTCAGGTGTGTAGGAGCGTAAAAAGTGCTTCAAAGAAAGAGTCATCTCATTCATAAGTGATCTGCTTTACGCCTAGCAGAACGGGTAATTTCTTTACGCCCAAGACTAGGCTAATCAATTTACGCCTAAGAAGGCTGATCATTTTACGCTTGGGTCTACACCTATGATTTTACGCCAAGGACAGAGCAGCCACTTTTATGCTGGACAAAGCTGTCAAATCTTGTATTTAATGCAAACTCTGACATAAAGATATTAATGATGGCATATATCACAAAGGGATTTGTCTTTACACAGAGACCAATGTTGTCGTTTAGTGTGTGGATTGAGCTACTTTACGCTCACACTACGGCTTCTTTTACGCACGAAGATTATATGAGCCTTTACGCTCAACAGTCGACGTGTGCGTAAAGTCTATTTGAGCTGCTTTTACGCTCAAGGTTATTTAATAACCACTTTACGCGGAAAGTCTATGTCAAGGCTATTTTACGCCAAATCCACTGCTTTACGCTCAGAGTACATTGGGCTATTTTTACGCCCTATTCTCCTCCACCAGTTTGGAACGTGGTTTGCTTACGTGGCTTTCATGCCACTCTTTTCGAAGAACGTGTGTACATGCATCCTATCCTTACTGAAGTGATGGGACACACGTCAACATATGCAGAGGATGGCTTCGATCATGGGTGGCAGTTGTTAGCGTAAAGATAGAACTTTTGCTGAGTTTTTACGCACAAGAGCCCAAGTCTATAAATAGACTTATTTTTCTTATAACACGGAGAGAAAGACAGAGACAGACAGAGAGACAGAAGAGAATACAGAGATCAGAACTTCGAGATTTTGATTTTCCAGAGCATTCTTCTTCAACTTTTCTTTCAGAACAGAGTGAAGCAAAGCAGGAAAGCATTCGGCCTCGCCATCAGTGCCCAAGTGCGTCGATACCTTTCTGGTGACTTAGTTCTTCCAAGTTGTTCTACTTCAAGCAGTGATCTTCATCATCATCATACGGTCCAAGGAACAAAGTGATCATTTACAGATCAGACTTCCATAGTAATACTTCCCAGAATCAAATTTGTACTTCTTGTACTTTTTCTCGTTTTATTTTTAAAATCCAACTTTTGTTTGGCAATTTTGTTAAGTAAAACAAAATGGCGACTCTGCTGGGGACTACCTTCTCCTCTGACGAGGAGGTGATTGCTCAATATGATGATGTTTTGGTCGGTTCGACCAAGAAGACTCTGGTTGTACACTTCGACCAGACTGCCTATGAAGAAATGCTCCGAACTGGGGGTGGTTCTCGCCACTCCAATGTTCAAAAGTCTCGCAAAGCACGAAAAGTTTGGATTCCCAAATCCAAAGTAGTTGCTGATCTCTCTGTTGCTTCTGATAGCAAGGGAATTCTTCCCACTCATGTCGTAGAGGCTCCCGTTCATAACGAGGCAGTCCTTACTTCGGCGTCGCTCTCTAATTGTGACGATTTATCTCCCATTTGTAACGGTGAAGATAATCAGGTTTCACGCCCACTGCGTTAGAACCAAGTTTTACGCTCAGTGGGTAAGAACCAAATTTTACGCTCAGTACATAAGAATGAATCTCCCATTCGTAATGGGGCAGACTCTAAAGTTTATGCTTCTGAGTGTAAGAATCAGTCTCCCGTCAGTGACGTGGTAGGCCCAAATAAATTACGCTCCTCGCGTAAAGCAAAATCTCCTGTCTGTGACGTGGTAGATAATCAATTTTTACGCTCCACGCGTAAAGGTAAGTCTCCTGTCTTTGACAGTGTAGATAAAATTCATAACGATGTTGGCACATCTAATGTGAATGTACCTAAATGTGTACAGCGTAAAAATATCGTTGGTAAAGCTTCTGTCCTACACCAACAACCTTCTTATACTGCTTTACGCAAAGTACCAAACTTACAAATTACACGCCATGAAAATGGAGTCCTTCGTGCTAAATCTCAAGATTTACGCACACAACTCCAAACGCGTAAAAAGGTACAGTTTGGTTCTGCGAATGCAGCCAGTAATCTTCTTTATACACAAGGGACTAAACGTTTTTCTACCCCAAATGTAATAAAGAAGAATACTCCATCTGTTCCTTCTGATTTACGTGGATTGCTAATACAAAAATGTAAGAACGGACAATCTCCGGTAATATTCCCCCAAGAAAAACATCATTGTGAATATCACCAGGTTGTGATCAATTGTTGTTGTTCAGCTTCAAAACGGTCAGTTTTTGATCGATTGAGTTTTAATTCGCTTCAACATCAAGCTGAAGACCAAGAAGATGAGCTGTCATATACATCAGTCAACATGGCATCTCATACTAACAGAGGACGACGTCCGAGACGGAACATGTCCCAAACTCCAGGTCAACAACAATTCAACAGACTTCTTGATTCCTTTGAAGGGGTATATCAAAATACTCGATCAAGAAGACAAAGACAAATGCAGACTTCTGATTCAGAAGCTGGGGGTACTCAATCTTTTGAGTCTGAGACTGACAGTGTGGATTCATACTTCTATACAAATCCTTCTGTATCTTCAAGAGGGGTTGAATCCTACGCTGTTGAAGATGAACCAGAGACGTCATCTGCTAATATGGAACAACGTCTCACTGCCGTGGAGCAATCATTGAAAGATATGCTTAACATGGTGCAAAGCATGCATCAGATAATTTTGAATCAGCAAACTGCTCAACCTACAGTAATAACTCCGGTACCAGTAGCAGCACAAACTCAAGATAGTCAAGGGGCTGATATACCTTTGAATATTCAAGAGCCTGCTGTTAATCAAAATTCTGCATCTCCAGATCCCATCATTCCAGAAGATGTACCATCTCCAGTGGGGGTTACGGTACATCCAACGACTATTCAATCAAATGTGCTTCCTCAAACCAGTGAAGCCATTCAAGCAGTACGTGAACTCAAAGCACAGTTTGAAGTTTTGAGGCACAAAGATCAGCTCCAGAGGTTAGGGATTAAGCAACCTTATCCTCCTCATTGGAATGATGTACCCTTTCCACCGAAGTTCAAGCCGCAATCCATGGTTTTATTCGATGGAAAAGCATCTCCCAGTCAATATATCAATTACTTTGATATTATGACTGTACACTTGTAGAAAAATGTTGCTCTTCTCACTCGAGTGTTCATCGGGTGCCTGACGGGTTCAGCTTACGACTGGTATCGTAGCTTATCCGATAACTCTATTTCGTCTTTTGACGAATTCAAGGCAATGTTTCTCTCCCGCTTCTATGAAGGAGGTATGGACATGAACATGTCCTCCTTGATAGAAATCAAACAAAAGGAGAAAGAAGATACTCGGACGTTCATTGAACGTTTTCGACAGGCTACTCTAAAGATGCCTCTTGGTATGCCAGATTCAGCGTTGATTGATACATGCAAGATGAATCTGCGACCATCCATTGCTGTCTTCACAGGTTCCCAATTCACAGATTGGACTTCGTTTATCATAGCAGCAGTTTCTGCCGAGACCAATGGTAGGTTGGCTCGTGAACACGGGATGATTTTCGCTTCAGAAGATAAAGGGAAGAAAAGTAATCCTGGTAATAATCCTGGCAATCGTAATGTGAAAGGAAAAGATACTCTTATGGTCAATCTTTCTAAGAACAAAACGACACCAAATAATTAGGAATCTTCCAGGCCAAAGGAAGAATACTCTTTTGACGAAAGTGATATTCCAGGGATATTTTAATGTCTGGTAAAAGTGATAAACTTCAGATTCCAGAGCCAAAAAGGCCTAATGAAGTGAATCTGACTGACAATCCCAAATATTGTATCTATCATAGATACATTAATCATCCTACCAGTGCTTGTTATGTCTTGAAAAAGAAGATCCAAGAGCTGATAAATGGTGGCGCTATCGCTTTAACCAATGATGACCATACGGTTACGACCAATATGGTTTCTCTTCAGTTCGGAGATTTTCCTCCACAACAAGTTCCAGATGGAGTTATCCCAATTCCGAAGGCGACGATGAAGATCGTGAATATCCCGCCTGCCAGGAAAAAAATACAGGATTGCTGCCGCTCACATTGAAGAATGGTGAAATCATGTGGGTACATCCTGACTTAGTACCTGAGTTGGAAAATGAAGGTAAAACTTTAAAATCCAAGAAAGGTAAGAAAGTCAAAACCTGCAACATGATTTCTCATGTTATTCCAGATCCTGATGACTTGGATCATCTATGGGATGGCCTTCCTCTAGAAGATAGACTGAAAGGACTAAACATCTGTCCTCTAAGTCTAGCTCCTCCTACCAAGCTCAAGCTTACTCATCAGCAGTGGCTAGCCATGAATAGTGTTCCTTTATACCGGGCACAACAAGTTTTTGCTGCTTATGAAAAAGCTCCAACAGGGATTTCTCCTCGTATCCCGAATCCTTCTCCTCCCTTAACTACAGAGACGTCTATGCTTCATTATCCTGTAGTTGCAGAGGTTTCTTCCTCTTCCTGTGTTGAAACACCTGTCCAAAGCTCACTGCCTATCCACTTGTATAGTCAGTAATCTGTCCTTCTCATGAGAAAGATGGGTTATGACTTTCAAAAGGCAGAAGGTTTGAATTATGATAAAGGAATACGTCTTCCTTTACAAATTCAAAATCAGAATTCTACTGCTGGATTGGGTTCTGAAGTTCCTCGTAACAACCCTCACAAGAAGAAGGCTAAGGGAAGAAAGACTAAATCCTGTAATATGGTACTTTCTTCTCCTGAGTCTGAAGAAGAAACTTTTGCTGGTACAAGATCTGGAAAAGAGTACCACAAAGACTATGGGAGATCCTCCAAAGAAGCAGAAGATGTAGTAGAAACTCTACCAGTTCAACCTTCTCCTATTCCTGTTAAACCGTCTGTGGTTGAAAAGGGGAAACAGAAAGCAGTACGCTTTGATATCCCATTGAAGTCTGCTTCCAATCAGGGGGTGGTGATGAAGCCTTACAAGTTTGACATTCTAGCTCAGTTAGCCAATACTCCGGCTAGACTATCTATATTTGAACTGCTTCGCCTCTCCAGAGAAAGCAGAGAGACTTTGAGTGAAGCTTTACTTCAAGCAGATTCATGCTTGGCTCAACTCAAGACTCCTGATTATATACCAGTGTCATGTCCGTAATGTCATAGTGTGATGGAAGCAATTCCCAACATCACCTTTACACAAGAGGATATGCTATTGAAACACAACAAGCATGATAGGCCTCTGTGCTATACTGGATATATTGAATCCACTGAAATTGACAGGATTTACATTGATCCTGGGTCTTCAATTAGTATAATTCTTCAGAGTATGCTAAGACCCCTGAGGATTCCTAGTAGTGAGCTGACTTACACTAGTACTACCATAGTCGGTTTTAACTCTGGCAAGAGCAAACCACTGGGGAAGATTCGTCTGCAGATTCAGATTGGTGATCTTCGAACTATGGTAACTATCTATGTTATTAACTCAGACGTATCCTACAATATTCTTCTTGGAAGACCGTGGATTCATGAGCACAATATTGTGCCTTCAACACTTCACCAATGTTTCAAGTATGTGGACTCCCAAGGAGTTGTGAAAACTGAGTTCGCTGATATTAATCCGTTCAAGGGTGTCGAAGCCTACTTCTCTGATTCAAGGCTTTATAAACAAGAGCATGTGAAAGATATATCAGACATGGCTGAAGATCAATCATTATCTGAGGATCAGTCTATTAATGAAGATCCGCCAGAGGAGCAACCTTTGAAGATCATAGTCAAGGCACGAATCCAATCCCAACCTGTCAATGATCAACCTTTGATAATCAAGGTTAAAGGAAGAACTCAAACTTCATCTGAGGGATCAATAAATATTCCTGCTAAGAGCCAAGTTCAACCTTTTATGATCAAGGTCAAAGGGCGTACTTCTTGTACGAATGATCCAGAATCACCATTGATTGTCAATCTTGGCAAATCTACGCAGAAGACGGATGATGGTCCACTGTTGATTAATCCGAAGCGTAGCAATCAGATTATAAATGATGTAAATATTGATCATTCTGTACTTTTTAATATCAATGAAGATTTCCTGTTCGAGTATATGGCTGTCAAGTTTATTGATAGAATGACGTTATCTTCTGATAATCAAAGTCATCAATATAAAGACAACATAGAACCGGAAGAAACTTTATACATTGATCATAAGGAGAATTCTTTTCCTCCTCATGTCGATGTCGGACCTTATGCTCAAAAGTTCTTAACATCTTCTCCCTATCTGCTTCCTGTAGCCGCTTCATCACAAGCTTGCGTAAACTTCAGACGTCACGAAGAATCCTATTTCGTGGTCCCATCTGATAAGAAAAACAAGCGTCAAATTGTGTTTGGCCTAGCTAGAAATATCCCTGTTACTCAGACAGATAATCTGAAGGATAAAGATAAAGAAGAATCCGAATTGATAAATACAGTCAGCAATCTATCAAGATCATCCAGAACATGGGGTATGATTTGAAGACTATGCAAGGTCTTAATCAAGGCAAGGGTAGACGACTACCATTATGCGGTGATCCTTTTTACCAAAAGACTCGTCATGGGTTGGGATATGATCCGTCCCATATGTTTAATGACGATATACAAGAAGAATTATCTTCTAGCTCTTCGCAATCATCAGATTCGGAAGAAATTCTATTCATCAAATCTGATATGTCTCATTCTTCATATTGTGAATCTGGGCAAATATTCTCAGTCAATATGGTTCAAGCCGATGATGAATCAGAGCCATTTGAGAATGATCCTTGGGCTCAACAGATGGATACTCAATGGAAACTTCGTTTTGAACAGCGACAGCCACCTACAGAAGATGAGGTTACCCAGATTGATGTTGGAGATGGAATTACGTCCAAACCAATATTCATCAGTAAGAATCTTTCTGAAGATGAAAAGGAAGAGCTGATAAAACTTATCAAAGATTACATTGACATCTTTGCATAGAGTTATGAGGATATGCCAGGGCTAGATCCTAAAGTTGCTACTCATAAACTCAACATTTTGCCTAATGTCAAGCCTGTAAAACAACAGCAACGGCGCTTTAGACCAGATATGATGGATGCAATTGAAGCAGAAGTTAAAAAGCTGATTACATGTGGCTTTGTTCGTGAAGAACAACACCCGGATTGGGTGGCCAATATTGTTCCTGTTATGAAGAAGAACGGAAAAGTCCGAGTTTGTATAGATTACCGAGATCTTAATACGGCTTGTCCAAAGGACGGATTTCTACTTCCCATCACTGATGTCATGATAGACAATACATGCGGTTTTGAACGTATGTCTTTCATGGACGGATTCTCAGGATACAATCAGATCAAGATGCATCCAGAAGATGAGAAGCATACATCTTTTCGAACACCCCTTGGGGTTTATTGCTATACGGTTATGCCGTTTGGTCTTAAAAATGCCGGTACCATATATCAACGGGCTATGAGCAATATCTTTCAAGAACATCTACGAAAAAATAGTTGAATGCTACGTAGATGACATTGCTGTTAAAAGTCGGTCAAAGAATGATCACATTCAGGACTTGAAGACAGTATTTGAATTGATGCGCCAACATCAATTGAAAATGAACCCTACTAAGTCTTTCTTAGGGATTTCTAGTGGCAAGTTTCTAGGATTTGTCATTACCTCTCAAGGTATCCATGTTGATCCTGATAAGGTTAAAGCAATTCTTGAAATGCGTCCTCCTCGTAATCTGAAAGAACTCCGTGGCTTTCAGGGTCGTATCGCTTATATCAGAAGATTTATATCTAATCTTTCTGGGAGATGTCAACCTTTCTCCCGTCTATTAAAGAAAGGGGTATCTTTCGTCTGGGATGAAGCGTGTCAAAAAGCCTTCAATGACATTAAGCAATATCTTACAAACACGCCTGTTCTGGTACCTCCGGTGATAGGAAGACCATTTTTGCTATATGTTCGAGCCTTGGATCATTCACTTGGTGCTCTTTTGGCACAGAAAAGTGATATGGGTAATGAACAAGCAATATATTATCTGAGCAGAATGATGGTCGGAGCTGAACACAGATATACTCCTGTGGAAAAGGAATGTCTAGCTTTGGTTTTTGCCGTCCAAAAGACAAGGCATTATGTCACTGGACAGACTATTCATGTCATCTCCAGAATAAATCCCATTCGGGTATTGATGAGAAAACCGAGCATTCTTAATTCCAGGTTAGCTACCTGGGCGATGTTGCTCACTCCTTATGACATGATTTATGTGCCTCAAAAATCAGTGAAGGGCCAAGCGTTAGCTGATTTCTTAGCTGCTCATCCTATACCTGAAACTTCGAAGTTATATGAAGACATTCCAGACGAAGTAGTGGATTGTAACATGACTTTGAAGAATGATATATGGCAATTATATTTTGATGGAGCATCACGAGTGGGACCTAAAGGCAATATTGTCTCTGGGGTAGGAATTGTCTTGGTTTTTTCTGACAAAATGGTCATATACCGTGCCTATTCTCTTAATGAGCCATGCTCTAACAATGTAGCAGAATATAATGCTCTATTGATTGGTCTCCAAGTAGCAAAACAATTGGATATTGAATTCTTAGAGGCTTATGGAGATTCTTAATTGATCGTTAATCAAGTTAGAGGGACTTATGAAGTCAGAAATCCTGATCTCATCCCCTATCATCAGGTGGTAGTCGAGTTCGTCCTATCATTCAAAGGATTCTTTATTGAATTTGTACCATATTCTCAGAATGTGGAGGCTGATGCTCTTGCCAGTTTAGCTGCAGACTTGGTTGTCCCAATCCGAAGGCAAAATATAATTACTTTGTTGGACCGAGACTTGTTCTGTGTGAAGAGTAATCTGCATATTGAACAAAGTTATGTTACAGAGGCAAGTTCCCAGCAGAAAGATTGGAGAACTCCATTCATTGATTATGCAGTTCATGGGATTTTGCCTGAAGATCCTAAAGAAGCTGCATCAATTAAGAGACGATCGTTTTGATTCTATTATGATTCGTCTTTACATATGCTATATCGTCGTTCATATGACGGACTCTTGCTGCGCTGTCTCTCAGAAAGTGAAGCCAAACAAATACTGCGTGAGGCTCATGATGGTGTCTGTGGTGCTCATCAACCGGGTCCAAAGTTACAAGATCGTATTCGAAGAATAGGGTATTATTGGCCCTCTATGATAGTAGATGCTGTAGACTATGCCAGAAGATGTAAAGCATGTCAGATTCATGCTGATTTTATTCATCAGCCATCTGAATTTTTACATCCTACAGCAGCCTCCTGGCCTTTCGAAGCTTGGGGTATGGATATCATTGGTCCTATTAACCCTCCTTCTGTCAAAGGACATCGGTTTATACTAGCTATAACCGATTACTTTTCGAAGTGGGCAGAAGCAGTTCCCCTTGCTGAAGTGAAAACATCTAATGTAATCAGCTTCATTAAACATCATGTCATTTATCGCTTCGGGATTCCTCGACGAATAATTCATGACAATGGACCACAATTTGCCAGTCAGGCATTTTGTCGGTTCTGTGACAAAAATCAAATTCAAAATCTGGCTTCTACGGCTTATAATCCAGCTGCTAATGGTTTAGCTGAAGCCTTCAACAAAACGATCATCAAACTTCTCAAAAAGTTTGTCTCTTCTAATAAAAGAGATTGGAATGAGAAGCTTGGAGAATGTTTATGGGCATATCGAACAACGGTCCGGACTCCTACTGGTTTTACACCATTTTCACTGGTTTATGGATGTGAAGCTGTTCTTCCATTGGAAATCCAGATCCCTTCTCTTCGAATTGCTATTGCTAATGAGCTAACTACAGAAAATAATGATCGCTTACGACTCCAAGAACTTGAAGGATTGGACGAGAAGCGTCTTCAAGCAGAACAACATATTGAGCTATATCAAGCCCGTATATCTCGAACTTTTAATCGTAAAGTCAAGGAGAGGGTATTTAAAGTTGGCGAGCTTGTATTAGCTGTTCGGAGACCAATGGTGATGACTCACAAAAGCAAAGGGAAATTCCTAGCAAAATGGGAAGGCCCATATGTAATTGAGTCCGTGTTCTCCAATGGTGCCTATCGGTTGTCAAAACCCAATGGAGATCTACTCATGCTACCGATCAATGGCAAATTTCTTAAGAAATACTATGTATAAAAAGAGAAGACAGAACAAAAATAAAACTTTTTTTTATTATTTTTGTTCAAGATAAAAGATTAAGGACGAGGGCCACTCCCTTCCTTATTGAATACATAGTCAGCCAATGCATAGAAGCATCATTTCCTGAACCCAAAAAAGTTTTACAGATGGTCATCCTTAATGTTTCTTCTTCAGGAGTTTTTCCTGGCTCTACTAAGAAAGCAGAGATGTCTTGGGGTGGCTTGGGCGTAGAAGAACTGTTGTCTACTTCGGTCGGACCCGTCACTATTGGCTCAGCAGGGCATGTCTCAATGACGTCCTCAATGTTCCTGAAGACTTCATTCTTTTGCTGTACATTCTCGGAAGACATTTCTAATAGAGGAGTAGAAATAAGAATGAAATGATTACAGAGAATTCTCACCTATTTATAGAGGAGGATTACTAATGAACTGGTCTCTGAAATTGAAAACGACTTTTCATTAAGACTCGTTTATTCATGTTACCAGGTTCATCCATTTAATTATGGAATTGAATCGTCCTTTCTGTTTCCAAGAAATACGTTGATTCATCCACCGTTTTGACATATATGCTCACAACATCTGTCTTCTTATTCTCCAGCTACCAAGGTTTGGTTAAGCTGACTTCTTGTCCCTTGGGAGAGGGATTTTAAATCTTCTATCAATTTGAGTAAAAAGTGGGATTCGTTATTTATCATGTTTTCATAACCTCTGGATAAATGCTAAATCTACCTACTTATCTATCATTTTCCATTTTGACCTCTGTATAGAAATTAATCTAATTTTCTTTTGAGTTCTCACACACTGTCATATCCATATTACCTCTGATAGTATTGTGTACTCTAAATCAGAAAAGAAGGTTTCATTATCTATCATGTCCATATTACATCCAGATAGATACAAATCATTGAGCGTAGAAGAATTATCATTTCCGCTCTCATATCACCATAAAAGTCTATTACATTTCTTAGACTTTTCTTTACAATGGAAATCTATTATATCTAAGATTTTCATTCTAAACACACAACGATAACCTAATGGAGATCTATTTCTTCTTCGGATCTTCTTTGTCGGATTCGTTGTTGGTGTCAATTCCTTACTGTCTGAGCCCCAGTGGCAACCAGGACAGTAGGAATCAAACTCTGGTCTTCTCTTTCAGAAAAGAGGAGAACCCCAGAGTATGGCAGCCCGAAGGCGTGTTGCTGCCAATACAATTGGTGGATTAGTGGCGGCACCTCAAAGGAGATAGGAATGTATCCAGCATTGGGATACAATTCCTAGTTCTGCCGTGAAAGGAACTCTACTACCCGATTTCTCGGGGTAGAGTTGACTCCGCCATCCAACTCTCCGTGTATAAAGGCTCTTCCTACCAACAGAGGAAGACCCTTCTATCTCACGAAGAGTTCTGAGTTGTCTGATTTGTGCGTCAAAAGCGCATGAGCTCCCTGATGTTGATGTCAGAAGAACATGCTTCACAACGTCAAAGTCACCAATGCCGGTTCTGGAAAAGCTGCTCAGCCAAACTTCTGTAGAAAAAATAACAAAGAAGAAGTGTTTTAAACAGAAGAATCATCAGATGCGTATTGAACGCTAACTAAAAACAGATGACAAGGCTTTTACGCCGGCGCTTCACAAAGGCTTTTACGCCAGTGATATGACAAGGCTTTTACGCCATTGCTTCAGCAAGGCTTTTACGCCGGTGCTTCACAAAGGCTTTTACGCCAGTGCTTCAGCAAGGCTTTTATGCCAGTGCTTCAGCAAGGCTTTTACGCCAATACTTCAGCAAGGCTTTTACGCCGGTGATTCAGCAAGGCTTTTACGCCAGTGATTCAGCTAGGCTTTTACGCCAATACTTCAGCAAGGATTTTACGCCAATGCTTCAGCAAGTTTTTACGCTCATGAATAGATGTTTTCAACAAAAAAATTTGAAAACAGATATTTGCTTACAATCGGACTTACCATTTAAGTTGAATGGTTTGGCTATAATAGTGGTTGAATCCACGTTTGAAGACTGGACGTACAAAAGAATACCGTGGAAAAGCTTCACCATCCTTATTTGTTGGAGAACAACATCACAGAAAGTTATCTTCAGAGGAATGAATACGAGGATATATGAAACATTCTCGGCTATTTATAAAGGCTGAAGAACTGTTGGGATGAGTCTATTTCGGGGAAAGATCCTATTTAAAGGCTCTCGTAACAACAAGACAAATGCCACGTGTTGGTTTGTTTCTTGGGAATTAACAACCACAGAAGCAGTCAAAAGAAGTGCATAAACAAGTACGCGTCAATAGATGAGGTTAACAGCAAAATTTTATTTATAAAGGGGGAAGTGGACCCCTATAGATAAAAGATGCGCAATACATAAAAACGTTATTTTTTCTCTCCTTCGTTGGGTTGACGAAGGGAGACACCCAATTCGCACATGTTGCGGATCCCAGAGCGACGCATCAGATTTAAAAACGCTTCTGCATCTCCTGAGCCTTCGTATGCAGTTGGGGGACCACCATCAATGCGATTAAAGACAACAGGAGTTACTCAAAAACACTCTAAAAAGTTGCACGCCCGCTCGAAGTCAAGCCTGGAGCTCGAAGCCTCTTTGTTGGTAATCTCATTCTTCGGCGCCATGACAAAACGAGGATGAATGTCAAGAATAAAGAATTTATCCTTATTTATACAAATCAAAACAACTCTTCATATTCCTCGTTGGAAACTGTTCACTCGGGAAGATAAAGAGACGTTCGAAAAGTTTCGAGAAAGAAATTTATTGTGGCGGTCAAGTGTTGACCGACATTATTTTTCATGAGAATTAAGCTGACTGTTGGACATCCCCGCTTTTACGCAGATGACGGTTGCGTATCCCAAATTTTACGCTGGCAGATCAAATCTCAACTTTTACGCTTCTGTTCAAAGTGTTTCAAATTTTGGAGATATTTGAAAACTTTGAAGGGGGTCTTGTAGGAGCGTAAAAAGTGCTTCAAAGAAAGAGTCATCTCATTCATAAGTGATCTACTTTATGCCTAGCAGAACGGGTAATTTCTTTACGCCCAAGACTAGGCTAATCAATTTACGCCTAAGAAGGCTGATCATTTTACGCTTGGGTCTACACCTATGATTTTACGCCAAGGACAGAACAGCCACTTTTACGCTGGATAAAGCTGTCAAATCTTGCATTTAATGCAAACTCTGACATGAAGATATTAATGATGGTATATATCACAAAGGGATTTGTCTTTACACAGAGACCAATGTTTTCGTTTAGTGTGTGGATTGAGCTACTTTACGCTCACACTACGGCTTCTTTTACGCACGAAGATTATATAAGCCTTTACGCTCAACAGTCGACGTGTGCGTAAAGTCTATTTGAGCTACTTTTATGCTCAAGGTTATTTAATAACCACTTTATGCGGGAAGTCTATGTCAAGGCTATTTTACGCCAAATCCACTGCTTTACGCTCAGAGTACATTGGGCTATTTTTACGCCCTATTTTCCTCCACCAGTTTGGAACGTGGTTTGCTTACGTGGCTTTCATGCCACTCTTTTCGAAGAACGTGTGTACATGCATCCTATCCTTACTGATGTGATGGGACACACGTCAATATATGCAGAGGATGGCTTCGATCATGGGTGGCAGTTGTTAGCGTAAAGATGGAACTTTTGCTGAGTTTTTACGCACAAGAGCCCAAGTCTATAAATAGACTTATTTTTCTTATAACACGGAGAGAAAGACAGAGACAGACAGAGAGACAGGAGAGAATACAGAGATCAGAACTTCGAGATTTTGATTCTCCAGAGCATTCTTCTTCAACTTTTCTTTCAGAACAGAGTGAAGCAAAGCAGGAAAGCATTCGGCCTCGCCATCAGTGCCCAAGTGCGTCGATACCTTTCTGGTGACTTAGTTCTTCCAAGTTGTTCTACTTCAAGCAGTGATCTTCATCATCATCATATGGTCCAAGGAACAAAGTGATCATTTACAGATCAGACTTCCATAGCAATACTTCCCAGAATTAAATTTGTACTTCTTGTACTTTTTCTCGTTTTATTTTCAAAATCCAACTTTTGTTTGGCAATTTTGTTAAGTGAAACAAGGCGCACGTCCGAATTAAAGCTTTCTGAACTGCTGTTTCCTTTCAAGTTGTTTTCCCTAAAGACGCACAAAGTATTGCAGAGTTTTCAAAAGATAGCTGCTTATATTTTAAAGTACTAAAGGGGCATGATGTATGGAACGGAAAGTTATTTCATGGCAGCCAATCAGTTGTACTTCTTTTATGAATCAATGTAGCCGAAATGGCATTTCTAATATTATCGAGAAAAGTTGTATTCTGACTACAATTATGAATAAAAATGAGTATTTCTTCTTCCTATATTATGTCCTCAATATTTATAAAATGTGGCTGGGTTTCAAATGTTTCTAAATGACATAACAGTGCACGTTCTTGCCTCGTACAAGTACAAAACCCGACTTGTACGGCATCACGCCTTAGCGAGGACGAACGATTCGGCACGAATCGAAGCGAGGACGAAAGATTCCCCGAATCGGGGCGTGATAAGTTGGTATCAGAGCACGGTTTCAAATCCTCGGATTTTAAAAATATTTTCAAAAAGGAAGTCTTGATGCAAATTTTCTCGATTAATGGTGTCGATAGCGCTGGCATGAAATAATGTTCCATACAATAAGCCCATAAATATTTTATGAGTGCTAATGGAATTATTTCTTTATTATAGAATGACCAAGGGTGATAGCGCAAAGACGAATTCATCGTCTGACCCAATTGAGAAACTGATTAAACAAATGGAGGCTCAGAGGAAGCAGAGCGAGGCTCAACATCGCGCGCTTCAAAAGCAACTTCAGTATCAGTTTCAGGAGCAGCTAGATGCTCAACAAAAGCAAGTGGATAGTCTGACTCAGATTGTCACCAAGCTGATGGCCGATTCTAATGTTTCTGCAAAGGCCGCAGCAACCGAGACCGTAGAAGTGCCGGCAGAGAAATCTGAAACGCCGACACGGAAGAGAACGAGCTTCAAGTTCTCTGAATTCAAGAGTTGCGACCCGCCTGAATTTAATGGAAAAGAGGAGCCAGATGAGGTGATGGGCTTCTTGAACACACTTGAGGGCTACTTTCGAATGTTGGAGATTCAGGGCAGTAAGAGGGTGGAGTATACCGTTGTACAACTTCGTCTCAAGGCCCAGGAATGGTGGACCTCGCAGAGACAGGCACTCTGTGGTAATAATTCGGATACGAAGATATCTTGGGAGACCTTCAAGTAGGCTTTCATTACCCAATTCATTTCACCAGCTGTCCGTCAACAAAAAGAGAATGAGTTCATTGCACTTCGACAAGGCAGTATGTCAGTGCATGACTACGAGACGGAGTTTTTGAAGAGAGATGCATTCGTTGGGTACATGGTACCGAATGACGATGCCAAGCGAGGAAGATTTGTGCAAGGCTTGAATGAGGGCCTGGAGCGGGATGTTCTAAGTCGGAAGTGTACGTCTTATCGGGAGGCGTATGAGACAGCTTTTACGATAGAGCGATTTCATCCACCAGTTGACCGTGGAACAACACTGCGCAACCAGGGTAGCAACCATAAACGACCCTTGGCTGCAGAAAGGAATGACGTTTCTAAGCGTCATAACGCTGGCAAAAATAAGGGTGAATATCAAGGACCGCGTTGCTTCAAGTGCAACTGGTATGGGCATCGACAAGCAGAATGTCGAGCCGGATGCTTCAATTGTGGCAGCATGGGCCACAGGGCATCTGAATGCAGAATGGAAAGGAATCAGAATCCCCTACGGGATCAGCACTATAATCATCGTGGACCGAACGACAATCAGTACCGTGGAGGATATAACAATCAGAACCGGGGCCAACATAACAACCAAAATCGTGGCCAAGCGCCACCAGCCTTACCAGCTCCTAACGGGAATGCACAGAATCAACAACAAGGTGGACAAGCAAGGGTTTATGCCTTGACTCAGGCAGAGGCCCAGATTGCAGAGAATGTTATAACAAGTATGTTGCTGTACAAAGGCATACCTGCAAGAGTACTTTTTGATTATGGTGCTACTCATTGCTTTATCTCTTCTGATTTTGCAACGGAAATAAATTTTGTATGACTCAACTAAAGACAGCTTTGTGTGTTAGCACTCCTTCGGGAGTAGATATGCCTGCAACTTTAATTTGCAGGGACGGCTACATTAAAATTGGAGGTAAGACTTTATCTCTGGACGCAATTGTACTCAACATCAAATAGTACGATATCATATTAGGAATGGACTGGCTCAGCGCCCGTCATGCAACAATCGACTGTGCGGATAAGAGAGTTGTGTTTCGCCTACCCGGAGAAACAAAATTCTCTTATTCGTACGGCTCAGCGTTCCAAGGACCCATGGTTATATCAGCAGTTACAGCAAGGCACATGTTGTACTCAGGGTATGAAGGCTTTCTCGCTTCTGTCCAAGACACTCGAATGAAGAGTGTAGGCTCGAATCAGACCGAAATTGTGGTAGAGTTCCCTGATGTATTTCCAGACGAGATACCTGGAATGTCGCCGGATAGAGAAATTGAATTCACAATTGATACATTCCCGAGTACTCGCCCGATATCAAAGGCACGCGTACAGGATGGCTCCGGCAGAATTAAAGGAACTAAAGGTACAGCTACAAGAATTACTAAACCGGGGATATATTCGCCCAAGTGTATCTCCATGGGGAGCTCCAGTATTGTTTGTAAAGAAGAAGGATGGGACGATGCGGCTGTGCATCGATTACAGAAAACTAAACAAGGTAACCATCCGTAACAAGTATCCCTTACCAAAGATAGATGATCTATTCGATCAGCTTCAAGGGGCGATCGTGTTTTCTAAAATTGATCTTCGTTCAGGATATCACCAATTGAAGATCAGACCCGAGGATGTCCCTAAGTCAGCATTCCGTACAAGATACGGACATTATGAGTTTTTGGTCATGCCATTCGGTTTGACTAATGCTCCAGCAGCCTTTATGGATCTAATGAATAGAGTGTTTCGACCGTTCTTAGACAAGTTTATTGTCGTGTTCATCGATGATGTCACGACCCGCACCCTGTTTAGGGGAACGAGCACGTGGGTACGTCCAGCCTACGCCGCTGTATCGACGGTAGAACGCTGTAAATATCATCTAGAATATATAGAATCTAAGACACAATAATATAACCTGTCATCTCCGTACGGAGGAATATATCCACAACTTAATCACATAATTCTAAGGAAGATAAACACGATGATAAAGATAAAGATAAAGATAAAGGTGAGATAAATAGTCTGAAATAGTGCCGAACCACAATCACAAGTTCAGAGACCAAGACAAAATAATATTCCAAAATAAATACTACAAGTCACAAAGTATCAAACTGGAATGTAATCAAGATAAAATCTAGGTGAACTAGGTCACTACTAGCGGTGCGTCCTCTACGAGACAACCATAATGAAATACAAGAAGGAATATCAAGACTGAAAGTAAAAAGGTACAAGAGAACTGGATATCATGTCATGTGTGAGATATAAGATAAAACTGGAATATAAATAAGTGGAAAATAATCTGAGGTATGATATAAATATAAAAATAAAGTGCCATGAGATATTAGAGCGTTATGTGTTCGGCTTGGGTCAAGATCAGGCTGTTCTATTTGACCGGCTATGCACATGTAGTATAATAATGTAGGGATCAGGCCGGCCAAAATAGAAAGCTATGCACAAGTAGTATAAGGTCAGGCTACACCCTACGTGTGGTGAGGGTGGAGCTATGCACAAGTAATAAACAAGTAGGGGTAATGATCACATAACCTCTAATAACTCCTCCATCCCCGAGTAGTATAATGAATCCAGACATGACAGGTCATGACACGAGATTCGAAGAGCAGGGGGCCAGCACACTCCCAAATTTGTGTCTATACAAGTACAGGAAACAATATCGAACAATGTACTCATATACCAGGTAAACTAGGAATGACATCTCATGACGAGATTCACGTAAACTAGTCCGTGTATTCTCGTGTCGAGAATCAAGTATAACACTACAACTGAATCAGATATAGTAGATATCAAGACAATGAAAACTATCAGAGAATGTACTTGCCTGTCGTCCTGAGCTGAGAAAAATCGAAACTATAACCCACTCAATGAGCCACGAACGGTCAACTCGCACAACTGTCTCCTAATGCTGAAATAGACATTATCAACATTCTCAGAATGATCAAATTAGCTAGAAACGCCTACCCATAAGTCCAATTCTGGACATAGGGGCAAAACGATAATTTTGGATCAAAATGGTGTCCGCCGTTGGACCCACTTTGCATCGAAAAATGTGCCAAAATTTATGATCTCTAAAGTCATCAAACTATATGTCTACAGGTCCGTTTTGACAAGATGAATCCAACGGTATGTCCAATTTTGGATTCCGGTGGGCTGTGCACAAAATCACCCGTTGAGTGGGATTGTGGACCAGCCAAAATGGCGTCCTGATCAACGGTCTCAGAATAGGACCAAACTTGGCATACAGGACCAGAAAAATATTTCGAGTCCAATGGCACAAGTTTCGTCATGATTTGATGAGTGTACACAAAGTAATTGACAAATATGCAAAAGGCCGATACGGTAAATTTTTGACGGATACGCATCAAATTCGTCGTGCACACGCGGCCAATTTGAATTCCGTCAAAGCCCACACGACCACGAAGTCGATACGCACCTTTTGATGCTTTCGGTTCGTGACCACGTCGCCCGGATTGACGGAACGGACGGCGTATCGGGACAATTTTTCTAAAAATCCACTTTTGAAAATCAGTTTTTTCTCCAACTTCACAAACCAATAAATTTCTGTACAGTGCATGAAATTTAATTCTACATAAAAGGTTTTAAAGTCCTATAGGTTGTCTACAAGTCTCTTCAGACCGATTTTGAAAACGCAAAACACGCTGGTCGCAAATCGGCCACAAAGTTGGGGTTTCGGGACAGTTTCTAAACCCAGAAAATCGAGTTTTTTCTCGATTTTGGAACTCGTTTTTTGTCGCACATGGTGCGAATTGGCACGAACTATTTGAAGGGAATTAAAGGGGTATATGTTGGGATCATATCGGAAGAAACGGATCAAAAATCGATCGAGCGTGCGCGGCAAAAAGTCGCTCCGAAGTCGACTTCGCGGTGCTCGCTGCTGCTGTCAAACACACGTGTGCGCGCACGTGTTCCGGCCATCGATGGCGGCTCCGGCGGTCGTGATGACGGTGCTGGGTCGTCGGGAAGGCGGCGGGGGTGTGTCGGCGCTGGGTTTGGGTTAGAGTTTTTGTGAAAATTTCTCTCTCTCTCTAAAAATATAAATATATATATACATACGTCGGTTGCATATAGGCCGGGTTGGAAGTAAAAAGGAGGCCGCTCGGACTTAAGCAGTAGCTGTGCTGCTTATGGGGGGTGCGTGTGTGTGTTTTGTTTGTTTATATTCTTTTTTCTTTTCTTTTCTTTTCTTTTCTTTTCTATTCTTTCTTTCTTTAACCATAGGCTATTATATATATATATATATATATATATATATATATATATATACATACATACTTACATACATATATTATATACACATATACGTATATTTATTTATATAAAATAAATTCATAATATTTACCCATATATATATATAACCCATAAAAGGAAATAATAACTAAATATATATAAATAAAATCGGAATTTATTTATAAACAAAACTAAATATTTTATTTTATATATATTAAATATTTTAAACTTTTATAAATAAAAAACTCTATCAGTAAAATACTTATTTAAATAATAATATAAAAATACTAAGAATAATATTTAAATAATATTAAAAAAATAAAATAATGTAAATGACCATATTAGCCTTATTCAGAAAAGTGGGGGTGACAAATCTACCCTCCTAAAAAAAATTTCGTCCTCGAAATTAGAGCAAACTAGCACAATAACAGTAGCAAGAACAAAGAAGAAAAAAAATACCTCAAGGCTCGAGGAGATAAGGGTAACGCTCCCGCATCTCGTCCTCCCTCTCCCAGGTAGACTCTCCTGGAGAGTGATGCCTCCATGCGACACGAACCAAAGGAATAACTTGGTTCCGAAGCACCTTCTCACGACGATCCAGAATCTCCATAGGCTGCTCTGGATAGCGGAGAGTTGGCCCCACCTCTAACTCGGAGTGATCCAATACGTGACTAGGGTCTGCCACGTACCGCCTCAACTGCGACACATGGAACACGTTATGGACTCCCTCGAGCGTAGGCGGCAAGTCTAGTCGATAGGCCACTGCACCGACCCTTCCAAGAATAGTGAAAGGTCCGATGAAGCGTGGACTAAGCTTCCCGCCTCGGCCAAAACGAATCGTGTCCCATGTCGAAGAAATCCTCAGGAACACCATATCGCCAACCTCGAACTCTAACGGTTTCCGGTGGCTATCGGCCCAATACCGCTGTCTATTCCGAGCCACCCGAAGTCTATCCCTGATCAACTTAACCTTCTCTGCTGCATCCACCACCATCTCCGGGCCAAGCAAAAACTCTCTCACCGATATCGTCCCATGACAAAGGAGTATGACATCTCCGTCCGTATAGAGCCTCAAATGGCGACATCTCTATGCTGGCCTGATAGCTGTTGTTGTAAGCAAACTCTACCAGGTGAAGATGGTCCTCCCAAGATCCCCCGAAATCTAACACACAAGTGCGAACCATATTCTTGAGTGTCTGGATGGTCTCTCTGACTGTCCGTCTGTTTGGGGGTGATACGCGGTACAAAACTTGAGCTGGGTGCCCAAGCTAGTATGCAAGCTCCTCCAGAAGTGGGAAGTGAAACGACTATCCCGATCCGAGACTATGCTCACTGGAACTTCGTGCAATCTGACTATCTGCCACACATACATCTCCGTCAGCTTCTCCGTAGATAGTCCCACCTTGAAAAGCAAAAAGTGGGCCGATTTGGTCAATCTATCAACGATGACCCAAATCGTATCTTTCCCTCCTGAAGATCGTAGAAGACCAGATACAAAGTCCATAGTAATGTGCTCCCACTTCCACTCTTGAATAGGTAGTGGCTGAAGCAGACCACCTGGCCTCTGTCTCTCGGCTTTCACCTACTGGCACACGAAGCATCGAGATACAAACTGAGCTACCTCCCGCTTCATGCCATACCACCATACATGCTCCTTCAGGTCTCTGTACATCTTGTTGGCTCCAGGATGTATAGAGTGCTGAGAACGATGTGCTTCCTAAATAACCTTCTTCCAAAGCATTTCACTCGGAACGCATAATCTAGTATTGTGCCTCAGCGACCCATCTTCGGCTATAGAGAAATCGTCTAGCAATCCTGCTTGCACCTGCTCCATGATGCTCCTCGAGGCCACGTCCTCAAACTGTGTTGATCTGACCCTGTCCATCAACGCAGACTGAATCTGTAAACCCTACATCTGAATCTACATACTCAGAATGATCACCTCGATACCCAACCTTTCTAGATCAGCCAATAGATGATGATCTGCCGCCAAATACATAGCGACTGGATACATGCTCAAGGCATCTGCAACTACGTTGGCCTTTCTTGGATGGTACTTGAACTAGATATCGAAGTCCTTCATCAGTTCAAGCCACCTCCTCTGCCTCATATTCAATTCCTTCTGGGTGAACACATACTTCAAGCGCTTGTGATCCGTGAAGATCTCAACTTACTGGCACACTCTATCCAGGATACTATACTACACTTATGGGATACTACCTTCTATTGTCTTCATCAAATGAATGCGGGTAAATAAGTAGCATACGGGGCTCAGTTGAACGGTACACAAGTGTCATGTATGTAGTAGGCTTAATGTGAGTCGTGTCCATATTTTGGGTCAACAAGTTTGGATCAAAATGGTGCCTCCAATTCGAGTCAGAAATAAAAGTGACTTCGTCGGGTGAATTCAAGATTGGGTCTTGTGTCAGAAAAGTTGTGTGGTAAAATGAAGCACAAGATGGTGTGTCTGACACGAAGGTCATGGGCATAGGGTGTCCTATCTAGATCATGCATATGAAGTTGGTTTTGAGAAAACAACTAGTCTTGTGCTCCTAAATTAAAAGTCATGGCAATGTGCATATGATAATCACAAATAAAAGTGGGAATGGTCAATGGCCTAAATTGATCCAAAAGTTGTGCGATACAAAGATAGTACAAGAGAACGAGTTTGAGTAGGACGCGATATATCAAAATGAAGATAATCTTGTCTACTATAAACTCATGAAGGAAGTTTTCAGAGATTGACCTCTCTGACGCTCCAGAAATCAAAGTCACGGAAGAATCTATCTAGGATACTCTCTCTAGGGTGTCTACCCAAGTCTTGACGCTGTCTACACAAGGCACTAACTCATCTATATGATACTTGGATGGTACTTCTATACTAGGTTATATACTCATGTCCCTCATCTAACTAGTCACTTAAAATATTGATGCCTATACCTATATAACACTTGAAATAATCTGGCTATTGCTACTAGGGTACTCCTCTAATTCTGGCACCTGGGGAAACTCCTACCTTAACACTTATTAATCACCCTAGGGTTTCTCATCCATATTCAATTTTCAACAATCAAATACAATACTTCCTAACCATACTCTAGACTATTAACACTAATACTCAAGGACACAGACCAATTGCAAGTTACTAAACCATTACACTACGTAGAACCTATAACGAAATGAGACACCTAGAATAAAGAACCGAAGGTATCCTTACTCCTAAGCTAATTGGGGATGGAACAGAATCTATAATAAAAATGAAATGATAGAGATGACATGTTAAGACCCTTCTCAAGATACAATCTGATAATCATACGCGTCTGTCCTTAATCATGATACTCAGAATACTCGCCACGCCAGTAAGCAAGGCTGCGATAAATGGTAGATTCCATAACTAGGTATGCACCTTCATAATCATATCGTTTGGAATCCTCGTCACGCCGATTAGTATAGCTGCAAGAAATCTCAAATCTCATGACCAAGATATGTACATCCGAAGTCAGGTCTCTACGTTTTTGCCACGCCGGCTAATATAGCCGTGATAAAATCCAGGTTTCATAACTAAGTAGACGTTTACCTTCCCTATTATTACCGTCACATATGTTATCAGAAGATACCGTAACTCAGGCCATAAAATTCATCTCGATATGAAAAATCAAAATCAGCAATTATCCAATAAAATCAAATTCAATAACAAGGAGCAAGGATGAAGAAAAACAAGAGGAAATGATTTCAAACTGACGTTTAAAACAAGATTCCCAAGGGTCGTCATAGGAATCTCTCAAAAGTTCTAAGCAAAGAGATCAATATGGCACATGATAAGATATCATCAAGGAAGGACAATTTATTTTGAAATACAAGAAGAGTTTGTCATGGTAATCAAAAGATTGAAATTTTCCTAATATGTGATTGAGTAACTCCTATCATAACATAGAACCTATATCCTAACAGCAGGCTCGTAATTAGCACTCTAAGTCGAGCACCCATTACGAAATTGCACTAGTTGCGACTCTGACCTGCATGGGCCACCATAAAAACGTGTCACGACTCGCACCCTGTTTAGGGGCACGAGCACGTGGGTATGTCCAGCCTACACCGCAGTATCGACGGTAGAATGCTGTAAAGGTCATGATAAAGATAAAGATAAAGATAAAGGTGAGATAAATAGTCTGAAATAGTGCCGAGCCACAATCACAAGTTCAGAGACCAAGACAAAATAATATCCCAAAATAAATACTACAAGTCTCAAAGTATCAAACTGGAATGTAATCAAGACAAAATCTAGGTGAACTAGGTTACTACTAGCGGTGCGTCCTCTACGAGCACCGGGTCCATAGGCAGATCCTGGTTGTAGGCTCCATCTATGCCAAACCCGTAGTAGGTCGGGCAATCTGCATATAAATCCTCTGAAAAACAACGAAGATTATCCTGTCAGGATATGAGCAAGTACAAACGCCAACAGCAGTTCCATGTGAATTGACAAATACTATAAGAGACAATCATAATGAAAAATAAGAAGGAATATCAAGACTGAAAGTAAAACACTACAAGAGAACTGGATATCATGTCATGTGTGAGATATAAGATAAAACTGGAATATAAATAAATAGAAAGTAATCTGAGGTATGATATAAATATAAAAATAAAGTGCCATGAGATATTAGAGCATTATGTGATCGGCTTGGGTCAAGATCAGGCTGTTCCATTTGACCGGCTATGCACATGTAGTATAATAATATAGGGATCAGGCCGGCCAAAATGGAAAGCTATGCACAAGTAGTATAAGGTCAGGCTACACCCTACGTGTGGTGAGGGTGGAGCTATGCACAAGTAATAAACAAGTAGGGGTAATGATCACATAACCTCTAATAACTCCTCCATCCCCGAGTAGTATAATGAATCCAGACATGACAGGTCATGACACGAGATTCAAAGAGCAGGAGGCCAGCCCACTCCCAAATTGGTGTCTATACAAGTACATGAAACAATATCGAACAATGTACTCATATACCAGGTAAACTAGGAATGACATCTCATGACGAGATTCACGTATACTAGTCCGTATATTCTCGTGTCGAGAATCAAGTATAACACTACAACTGAATCAGATATAGTAGATATCAAGACAATAAAAACTATCAGAGAATGTACTCGTCTGTCGTCCTGAGCTGAGAAAAATCGAAACTACAACCCACTCAATGAGCCACGAACGGTCAACTCGCACAACTGTCTCCTAATGCTGAAACAGACATTACCAACGTTCTCAGAATGGTCAAATTAGCTAGAAACGTCTACCCATAAGTCTAATTCTGGACACAGGGGCAAAACGGTAATTTCGGATCAAAATGGTGTCCGCCGTTGGACCCACTTTGCACCAAAAAATGTGCCAGAATCTACGATCTCTAAAGTCATCAAACTATATGTCTACATGTCCGATTTGACGAGACGAAGCCAACGGTATGTCCAATTTTGGATTCCGGTGGACTGTGCACAAAATCACCCGTTGAGTGGGATTATGGGCCCGCCAAAATAGCGTCCCGATCAACGGTCTCAGAATTGGACCAAACTTGGCATACAGGACCAAAAAAATATTTCGAGTCCAATGGCGCAAGTTTTGTCGCGATTTGATGAGTGTACACAAAGTAATTGACAAATATGTAAAAGGCCGATACGGTAAATTTTTGACGGATACGTATCAAATTCGTCGTGCACACGCGACCAATTTGAATTCCGTCAAAGCCCACACGACCACGAAGTCGATACGCATCTTTCGATGCTTTCGGTTCGTGACCACGTCGCCCGAATTGACGGGACGGACGGCGTATCGGGACAATTTTTCTAAAAATCCACTTTTCAAATCAGTTTTTTCTCCAACTTCACAAACCAATAACTTTCTGTACAGTGCATGAAATTTAATTCTACAAAAAAGGTTTTAAAGTCTTATAGGTTGTCTACAAGTCTCTTCAGACCGATTTTGAAAATGCACAACATGCTGGTCGCAAATCGGCCACAAAGTTGGGGTTTCGGAACAGTTTCTAAACCCAGAAAATCGAGTTTTTTCTCGATTTTGGAACTCATTTTTCGTCGCACATGGTGCGAATCGGCACGAACTATTTGAAGAGAATTAAAGGGGTATATGTTGGGATCATACCGGAAGAAACGGATCAAAAGTCGCTCCAAAGTCGGTTTCGCGGTGCTCGCTGCTGCTGTCATACACGCGTGTGCGCGCACGTGTTCCGGCCATCGATGGCGGCTCCGGCGGTCGTGGTGGCGGTGCTGGGTCGTCGGGAAGGTGGCGGGGGTGTGTCGGCGCTGGATTTGGATTAGAGTTTTTGTGAAAATTCCTCTCTCTCTCTAAAAATATAAATATATATATATACATACGTCGGTTGCACATAGGCCGGGTTGGAAGTAAAAAGGAGGCCGCTCGGACTTAAGCAGTAGCTGTGCTGCTTATGGGGGGCGCGTGTGTGTGTTTTGTTTGTTTATATTCATTTTTTTTCTTTTCTTTTCTTTTCTATTCTTTCTTTCTTTAACAATAGGCTATTATATATATATATATATATATATATATATATATATATATATATATATATATATATATATATATATACATACATACATACATACATATATTATATACACATATACGTATATTTATTTATATAAAATAAATTCATAATATTTACCCATATATATATATATATATATATATATATATATATATATATATATATATATATATATATATATATATATATATATATATATCCCATAAAAGGAAATAATAACTAAATATATATAAATAAAATCAGAATTTATTTATAAACAAAACTAAATATTTTATTTTATATATATATTAAATATATTAAACTTTTATAAATAAAAAACTCTATCAGTAAAATATTTATTTAAATAATAATATAAAAATACTAACAATAATATTTAAATAATATTAAAAAAATGAAATAATGTAAATGACCATATTAGCCTTATTCAGAAAAGTGGGGGTGACAGATGACATCTTGATCTACTCAAAGGATAGGGAGACTCATGTCGAGCACTTGATAGAAGTACTTCAGACGCTGCGGGACAACCAGCTTTATACAAAACTAAGCAAGTATGAATTTTGGATGAACAGCGTGTCGTTCCTTGGACATGTTGTTTCGGCAGAAGGTGTTGCCGTCGATCCAAAGAAGATTGAGGCAGTTGTGGACTGGAAGCAGCCTGCATCAGCTAGTGAGATACGGAGTTTTCTTGGTTTAGCCGGGTACTACCGTAGATTTGTGAAAGACTTTTCTAGAATCGCATCGCCTTTGACTCGCCTCACTCAGAAGGGAGTCGTATTTTAGTGGACTGATGACTGTGAGAGTAGCTTCCAAGAACTCAAGCAGCGGCTCGTCACGGCCCCAATTTTAGCACTTCCGGAAGGCTCTGGGGGATTTTAGATCTACAGTGACGCATCAGGACTTGGGTTGGGATGTGTTCTCATGCAACGAGGGAAGACAATATCTTATGCATCGAGATAACTCAAACAACATGAGAAGAATTACCCAACTCATGATTTGGAACTGACGGCGATTGTGTTCGTATTGAAATTGTGGCGACACAGTCTCTATGGTGTGTCCTGCGAGATCTTTACGGATCACAAAAGCTAAAAGTATATATTCACACAGAAGGAATTGAATTTGAGGCAGCGGCGTTGGTTAGAATTGATCAAGGACTATGACTTGACAATCTCCTACACGTCGAGTAAAGGAAACGTGGTAGCTGATGCCTTGAGTCGGAAATTTATTGGGTCACTAACAATAGCAAAAGAGGTACTACGGGATCTTGAAGAGATGGGTATCGAATTCAGGATTCGTCCGCAGAATGTGCAGTTGGCTCAGTTACAACTTGAGCCGAGTCTCCAGAGAAGGATTAAGATTGCTCAGAAGGATGACCCGTTTCTGCAGAAGATACGTGAGTTGATTTTAGCAGGAAAGGCGTCGGACTTTACCGTTGAAGATGACACTATTCGTGTCAAGGGGAGATTGTGCGTCCCTAAGGATGAGGATATCAGGAAGAAAATACTGACCGAGGCTTATTTCGCAAAGTATTCCTTACATCCAGGAAGCACGAAAATGTATAAGGATCTGCACACAATATTTTGGTGGCATGGCATGAAGAAGGATGTGGCGTTATTCGTGTCACAGTGTTTAGATTGTCAGCGTGTGAAGGTCGAACATCAACGGCCAGGCGGAGAACTACAAAATTTAGCTATTCCACTGTGTAAGTGGGATAATATCTGTATGGATTTTATAGTCAGATTGCCAAGAACTCAGAAGGGGAATGATGCGATTTGGGTTATCGTGGATAAATTAACCAAGTCGACACATTTTATTCCAATAAAAGTTACGTGGGGCGTAGAACGGTTGGCTCAGATCTACATAAATGAAATTGTCCGATTACATGGGGTGCCAGCTTCTATAGTGTCGGATAGAGATGGGAGATTCTTGTCGCAATTTTGGATAAGTCTGCACTCAGCAATGGACACAAAGTTGAACTTTGGTACGGCATACCATCCGCAGACTGATGGTCAGACAGAGAGGGTAAATCAGATTCTTGAGGATATGTTGAGATTGTACGTGCTTGACTCGAAGACAAATTGGGATGCACATCTTACATTAGCAGAATTTGTCTATAATAACAGTTATCATGCAAGTATTCAAATAGCCCCGTACGAACCCTTATATGGACGGAAATGTCGATCACCGATATGCTGGGATGAAGTCGGTGAACGGTAAGTGCTCGGACCAGAACTTGTGGAATAGGCCGTCAAAAGAGTTCGCTTAATTCGGGAAAGGCTTAGAGTTGCTCAAAGTCGACAAAAGAGTTATGCGGATGTTCATCGATGACCTTTGGAATTTGCGGTAGGAGATCATGTCTTCTTGAAGGTCACGCCCATGCGAGGTATGATGCGATTTGGGATGAAAGGAAAGCTAAGCCCAAGATTCGTTGGACCCTTCAAGATTTTGGAGAAGGTAGCCTCAGTGGCTTATCGACTTGCATTACCTCCGACTCTGGCTGATGTGTACGATGTCTTCCATATATCTCAACTACGGAAGTACGTACATGATCCGAGCCATGTAGTGAATTTCGATCAGCTGCAGCTGAGCGCTGACCTATCCTACACTGAAGAGCCTGTCCAAATTTTGGACAGGAAAGAGAAAGTTTTGCGGAATCAGACAGTATCCTTGGTCAACGTGCTTTGGCAGAACTATGCAGTCGAGGAGTCGACGTGGGAACTAGAGGAAGAGATGCGGGTGAAATACCCCTCGCTGTTTGAAAATTTTGAGGTAGGATTTTTGCTTTAAGTTTCGAGGACAAAACTTTTTCTTAGTGGTATTTATGTAGTGTCCCGCTCCTAGCGGTTCACTATGTAAGGCTTGTGGCTTGGCTAACTCGGTCGGAACCGAGTATTGGAGAAACTTACCGTCGGCACCGAATCGATCACGGACAAGTACATAAGAACCTTTTCAACTAATGGATTGGTTTCTCTTGAAATGCGTCCAAGAGTTTTCTCTGGATGTTTTGTTGCTGGTTTTGTTGCTTGGTTTTGATGGATGCTTTTCTGAATGATTTTCGATGATTTGATTCTTGCCCGTTTTCATCGATTTGTATAGCATTCATTCTTGAGAATTTTGAGAGAAGAGAACACAACGAGACGGATTATTAACCAAACTTTTGGTGCCAATGCAGACTGACGTGTGACGGAAGGCTAAGCGTACAAGTGTTCCCCTCTCTCTCGACGATTCTCTAATTTGGTGAGTGTGGATCTCTGTGGTGGTATTGTCCCTCTCGCTATTCCTTCATGCCAACTAAATAATTGTCTTGCAACATCCGTTGATCGATATCAGTTACTAATACCATAAGTCAATACCACTAAGAAGCTAGAGATTGAACATTGAACATTGAAAGAATTGATTACACTGTTAACAACATTGAGAATTGTGCTTGTCCCTTGAACATTAAAATGTGGGAAATGAATTGATGCCTAAGATGTTGAATATGAGAATGATGCATATTAAATGTTGGCTTACTAATACCATGCAATTGTGTACTGTTGAGTCGGTTATGCATTCGCGTGGTCGTGGACGTCTTTGTGCACAAGGTTTGAGTAGTTTCCTCGGGACGGTACTTGGGGCACCGGGGACCGGCTCGACCTAGGGGGAAACAGTTGGTCGTGCTATGGTGGCACGAGGTATTGCGGGACATTCGACTAGGCTTGCAACCTACTCTGGAATGGTACACCGTAATACCCGATGGAAAGTCCTTTATGGTGCAGTTTCACCAACGACCCAGTCCGAATGCATGCTAACGATTGTCTTGTGCAGAGGCGGTAAGTATATTATTATTATCCTGTATCTTGTGCAGAAAAGCTGGATTCGGCCAATGGTAAAGTAAACATGGTTATTCCATGTTACATTTATTGTGATTTACTCTAAATGTTGCCTGTCCCTAATAAGTTCATATCTTTAAAATGCTTATCATTAATAAAATATTGGTTTGGTTGAGTGGGCCAACGGGGCTCACCAGCGCATTGTTATAATGTGCTGACCCCTCCTCCACAGGTACTGGAGAAGGCTCAGGCGTACATCCGAATTAAAGCTTTCTGAACTGCTGTTTTCTTTCAAGTTGTTTTCCCTAAAGACGCACAAAGTATTGCAGAGTTTTCAAAAGATAGTTGCTTATATTTCAAAGTACTAAAGGGGCATGATGTATAGAACGGAAAGTTATTTTATGGCAGCCTATTAGTTGTACTTCTTTTTATGAATCAATGTAGCCGAAATGGCATTTCAAATATTATCGAAAAAAGTTGTATTCTGACTACAATTATGAATAAAATGAGTATTTCTTCTTCCTATATTGTGTCCTCAATATTTATGAAATGTGGCTGGGCTTCAAATGTTTCTAAATGACATAACAGTGCACGTTCTTGCCTTGTACAAGTGCAACACCAGACTTGTACGGCATCACGCCTTAGCGAGGACGAACGATTCGGCACGAATCGAAGCGAGGACGAAAGATTCCCCAAATCGGGATGTGACAACCTTCGTGAGCCGGTCAACTATAATCTAAATAGTGTCTCTGCCAGCCGGAGATCTAGGCAATCCAGTCACAAAATCCATGGTTATATGCTCCCACTTCCATTCTGGAATTGGCAAGGGCTGAAGTAGTCCAGCTGGCCTCTGATGTTCAGCTTTAACTTGTTGGAAAACCAAACATCGAGAGACAAACCAGACTATCTTCCTCTTCATGACATTCCACCAAAAGTGCTAACGGATATCACGGTACATCTTCGTACCGCCTGGATGGATGGAATATTGAGAACTGTGAGCTTCTGCCATGATCTCCTGTCTGATATCTCCACTGGGTACATAAAGACGCTTCCCATGTCGAAGTGTACCGTCTTTATGGATACATAACTCTGGTCTTCGTCCTGCCTCACACTCTGCTCTGAGTCGCTGAAGCTTGGAATCTGTTGACTGCGCCATCCGGATCCTCTCGACTATAGTGGACTGAACTTGCATGCTGGCCATCAATGCCACACTGGAAGTGAGAACAACTTCTATACCCATCTTCTGAAGATCGACTAACAGCTCTGGTTGCGCTGTTAGGAAATAAACTCCGGCTCTCCTGCTCAATGCATCTGCAACGACGTTGGCCTTCCCTGGGTGATACTGCAAGTTGACATCATAATCCACAAGAAGCTCCAGCCATCTCCTCTGACGCATGTTAAGACCCTTCTGGGTGAAAACATACTTCAGGCTCTTGTGGTCGGTGAAAATCTCCACCCTATCTCCATACAAGTAGTGCCTCCACAACTTAAGTGCAAACACTAGTGCTGCCAACTCCAAGTCATGGATTGGATAATTCCTCTCATGATCACGAAGTTGTCGTGACGCATTTGCTATTACCTTTCCATGCTGCATCAAAACACACCCTAGACCTCTGCCTGAAGCATCGCAATATACTGAGAATCCTCCGGTTCCATCTGGAAGCGTGAGAATGGGAGCCGTCATCAAGCCTCGCTTCAACTTCTCAAAAGAATCCTGGTACTCTATTGTCCAAGCCAATTGCACATCCTTGCGGGTCAACTGGGTCAATGGCGTTGAGATCCGAGCAAAGTCCGAAACAAATTGCCGGTAGTAGCCGGCCAATCCAAGAAAACTGCAAATTTCTGCCACTGTGCTAGGTACTGGCCACGTTTCAATGGCCATGATCTTTTGGGAATCCACTTCTACTCCTCCTCTGGTGATGATATGACCCAAGTACGAAATGCTATCGAGCCAGAACTCGTATTTACTAAACTTGGCATACAACTGGTGCTCTCTGAAAATCTGGAGGACAACTCGGAGATGCTGCTCATGCTTCGCCTCACTCTTGCTGTAGACCAGGATGTCATCTAGGAACACAATCACGAACTGATCCAAATAAGGCATGAAGATACAATTCATGAGGTACATGAATACGACCGGCACATTGGTGGCTCCAAATGGCATCACAAGGAACTCCAAATGCCCATATCTTAATCTAAAGGCTATCTTCGGGATGTCCTGCTCTCTGATTCTGATCTGATGATATTCGGAGCGCAAGTCAATTTTCGAAAACACTGCTTGTCACGCCCCAGTCCCAAATACTTGAGACTAGATACGTATCATGCCAGCTGTATACATACGAGTAAATATACGGCTCGTATGTATACATAAGCTGTAAATGTAGAAAGCCATGACACTAAATCTCATCCACAAAGATAAATAATAATATAAAGCAATTTTGAGTTTGTCATGTACATAATAGTTGGGCGGAGACAAAGTCCACTACCAACCCCAAGTAAATATGGAAAAATATACAAGGAAGGAATTTAGCAAGCGAGAGCAAGTGACGAGTCCAAGAGCAACCATCACGAAAGAAGGAATGGCCTTAGACAGAGCACCTGCAAGAAAACATGAACACACACCCGGAAAAAAACCAGGTCCTCAGAGGGACGTAACAAGACACATAATATCATGCCAATAAACTGAATAAATAAGCTCAACAGAAAAGTATGCATGAGCAAAGGTTCCTACCCATTCTAGGTGATATACACTTTGAGGACAACGTTCTACGCAGGGGCTGTAACGGATTCACGCAATCAAGTAATAGAGAGTGGCTAGCAAGTAGCGCTCATCCGAGACGCTATCGACCTGGGCAGAAGGTAGTGCTCATGAGAGTCACCCTCGGCCCAAAATGTGTGTAAAAATAAAATGTTGCCCCTACGCTAATAACTGTCCCCTCCGCCCAATGATACTTTACATGTGTCGACTCCACGACACTGTTTAATCCGTAATAACTGCCAAGTCTTCTACACAAATCTATTAGCAGTTATATCCTAACGTACGGCCTGTACGCGCCAATGATCAGTCAGCGCGCAAGTCCGCATCTATATGCGACTCACAACTTACACACAATCCGTGGCACATCATGACAGTTTATGAGATGCACTAAACCTACGGTAGTCCCTTAACTCTAAGCCAATTGCATAAAATATAATAACTTGCATATTTATATATATATAAAGAAAAAAAAACATGCATGATATTGAGCAAGAATTTAAACAGTAAAGGCAAGGTGTCTTGCCTAGGGTACCGCCTGGCATGGTGCAATGATCCGACAAGTACTGTTTGCCTAATAGCCATGGTCGATGCAATATGTTCCGAATTCGCGAGAAAATAGGATCATGGGATTAGTCATGAGCAAAAATAGATATTCAAAGAAATTTGTATAATAAAATATTTATAGCTATTTCTATAAAATACGTATTATTTGGAAATTATATTTGAAAATTATAATTAAAAATATGTTTTTCTTTTATTCAAAATATTATAATTAAATGCTTAAAATCTAGGAAAACAATTTAGTCTAAAGAAAAGTAATTTATACCCAATAATAATTTTTAAAAAAAGTAATTTCTACCAAATAATAAATTCTTTTTAAAAAAATAATAAGCCATAACCGATAAAAATGATGTAACACTTTTTAGAAAATACTTGTTATAGTGGAAACCCTATTTTATGGATGAAAATATTTAAATAATTACTTGAAAATTCTAGGATATTATTTTAGGCTCAAAACCTAATTCTTGTAAAAATAACAGTTTGAGTCAACACTATATTTTATTAGAAAAAATAATTTTTTAGATATACTTATTATAAATAATAGTAGTATTAACAAACAATAATAAATACCATAATAATAATAATAATGATAATAATGATGACAATATTAGTAATAATATACTAATAGTAATAGTATTAAAAATCATAATAATGAAACTAATAATAATTAATAATGATAATAATAATAATAATAATAATAATAATTACAATAAAAAAACTAAGTGAGCATTTCTGCTCATCCTCTTTTTTCTCGAATTACTAGACAGAGAGAGAGAGAGAGTAGAGATTTGAGAGAGGGAGAAGGGTTTTACCAAGGAGAGCGGGCGGTGGTTTTTCGGCGAAGCTCCGGCGCGCGGCTCGGCGGAGGCAGCAGCTCGCTCGCGCGCTGCACGGTGATGCGCGACGCGGCTTGGCGGAGGCAGCGGCACGCCCGCGCGCTTCACGGTGATACGTGGCTCCGGCGGGACGGAGCAGCGCACCCGCGGTGGCGCCGGCCTGTGGTCGCCGGTGAGGGCGGATGTCGGGTGAACGCGACGCAGATCTGGAGGCTACGCTGGCTGGCAAAGTTCGTCCGTGGGGATGCGGCCCTGAGGGATCTCGTGGCGGCGACGGCGGTAACTCCGACCGCACGGAAGGCGGCGTTGGGGTTTTCCGGCAGAGTATGCAGCGGCGCTGGAAGATCTTGTCGGGGAGCGGAGTGGTCTCGCCGGGCGGACCTGTTCGGCATGGCGCGGAGGAGGTAACGGCTCTCCCCCCTATTTTTCCTTTTCGATGGTGGTGGTAGGAACGATGATGGTGGAGATGGTATCTGGGTGCGGTGGTAGTGCCACGGTAGTGGTGGTGGCTGGACTTGATTTGGGCTGGCCAAAATTGTGGAGAAGATCAAAGTTTTTCCGGCGAGATGGTCGGTGATGGCAGTAATAGAGTTTGTGAGGGGGTTGTCGGAGATGACGTTGGTGGCGGTGGAACGGTGGCAGCGGCGGGTAACGCCAGGAGAGGTGGCGTGGGGGCTGAGTTAGGTTTAGGATTTACGTCGTCGTCGGGAATGTCCAACACGACTGGGTGGACGTCCGGGATTGTCGGACGGGATAAAATATGTATATGTACTAGAAATACATATAGTGGATGGCACGAGACACGATGCACGATGTTTGTGGAGAAATTATGAGAAAATAGAGATTTATGGATGAGTACCTGCCTTTTATAGGATGTGGGAATCCCCATTAGGATAATGATTGGGATATTTAAATCTCCCATAGATAAATCATATATTAATTAAAATAGATGAATTAAATCAAAATCCCAACCTCAATCTAATTTAAATCTAAATAAATCCAATAGATAAATATTTATCCTTATATTAACTATTTAAAACAAGCCAATAATTCTAACCACAATTTAAAGTATAGTAATTAACTAAAATATATTTTTATAATTAATTTAAATTTTTTTTCGAAAATAAGTATGTATATTTAAATATTTGAAACACCTTTTTGACAAAACAATTAGTATTTCAAAAATTCATAGGGGACATGAAATATATTTCATGCATCTTGCACACAATTAGTATCAATAAAAATAATGGTTTTTCTAACTACTACAATATTTGTACAATAAATAAAATATAAATAATTATTATTTTTGGAAATCTCGACGCGCTTCTTCTCATAATTTTTAAACAATAAATAAAAATACTTATCACATATTATTTTGAAAACTATCTTACCTAAATAAAATTTTATAATCAAAAACCGTTTTTCTAAAAAGGTGTACCTTGCACACATTCGCACTCGACAAGCAAAATACGGAAAACGTAAATTGATGCGCGACGTACAATACAAAATTTTAAATCAGTATCCAATTTAATAATAAAAAAATAGTAGAATTTTTAGGGGTTTTACATCCTACCCAACTTAAAAGAATTTCGTCCTCGAAATTAAGAATGAGTAGGGGGTGAGAAGGTACAAGGGTATATCGGTGGAAAACAATCAATTATAAGGCTCAACAAAATTATGTCGCAAGAAGTTGCGATTTAGATCATAGAAGAATAATACGAGTATGGTCGTGGGTAGTGAATGAGGGTCATAGTAGGGCCGAGAAGAAGGACGAGTAGTTTAGGACGAAGGTATAGCAACTTTGAGTGGTAATGGTCCTATTCGATAGGGAGGCTTAGAGGAAGTTCTAGTATACCGCCTTCGTTATTCTAAAATGGGTGAAGGCGAAAACAATAGAGAGTTTCAAAAGACGATATTATCGAATACGAAAACGTGGTTCAAAGACGACCGAATAATTTCAAAAGAATTTTCAAGGCAGTCGTGGATGAAATTCTAAGGAGAAAGTTCAACTACATCCATCCACATAGATTGATATATGAAAAAGGCGAACCAAAGTGCACTATGGTTGATCAGACCATAATACGCCGGTTCTGATTTAGACAATGTATTAGTGGGCGCCCACATTAAACATATGTCATGATCAAGCTTGATAAAGAATAAGCTTGTAAAACTAAGCTATTTTAGCATCATAGGTAGATAAAATAATAAGTAAAGGGTAATGGTGGAAGAAATTAATTGGTCCAAGGACTTATAAAATCTAAGTTCCGTCCGAAATTTGGGCATATGCAGTCGGCTTGGTTGACTAGACAAGTCAGGGTCCTCTAAGTGTTATGGTCCAATGAACTTATCAATATGGTTCACTAGGAAAAAGGGTTTGTTAGGTAGTGAGATATTCTACCCAACTTACAAGAATTAAACTACTGGTATGATAGGTCCAGCAATCAAGATAAAATGCAAGGTTAAGCATGTAAGGAATTAAGTAGAACAACATCATATATCGGTCGAAAGAATTGAGTCGTGATCCATGGTCAATAAATATATCGATATCATGGTAAAGGTTACAGTTAGTCTTTATGACCCGAAAGTTGTACCATAAAAATAGAGTACCAGGGGACGTGTTTTAGTGGCACGTGATATAGCTACATGAAGGTGAGCTCGTCTAGGTCTTGCATGTAAAATTTGTTGGAAGGAAATGTCTAGTGTTGTGCTCCAAATATCAAAGTCACGATAGGGAACGCCAAACGATAAAAATAGAAAGTGGGTTTTCATAAGGTACTAATTAACGCTTAAGAATAAAAGGTTAAAGCACGAAATAAGGATAATTTAGGAAATCTCGTAGATCAAGTTAAGATAAGTTAGAGGTGCAGTTTCTAGATAGAAAAATAGTCTCATAGATAAGGGTATGGTCAAGGGAACGACTCTAATCATTTCTAAGTTTCAAACAATTAGATGGTCACAAGTAATGATCTAGATTTGAGGGAAGGACGAGTAAGCCAAAGATATGTTTATCAGTTTGGTCGATGACTAACTATACTTGTGTATATGCAATATCATAGTCATATGTGGCATGGCAATCTAATGTGGAATACTTCTATCTCACTAGGGTGACCTTACTTGTTTCTTGGTCCTTCACCAATATATGATCTAATCTAAAATTTCAAGTTCCTCAATAAAATTTTCAAGATACTCTGCCAAAATTTTCCAATTATCTTAGACTGTCAATTTAAATCAAAATTTTAAATCTCTAGTCAATCTCGAACATTCCTCGTAAATCGCAAATCGAATAAAAAATTCCAAACCTTAAACTCAACATTTAATAAGTTTATCAGACGAAATTCATACTACAAAATAGAATATTTAAATAACTCTCGAATTCAATTATATATCCTTCAAATGTGTATATCTAGCTTCCAATAAGTCACAACTACTCTTCAAAAGTAATTCTCCCTTTTTCTAAAATTTAAATATCCAAAATCAAGGTTTTAAACTTGAAATCTAAATAACTTTATAAATCATAGATCACAGGACGTAATTTAATTTAAAATTATTTTACCAATATTCCATCATCCTCAAATTTTGGTCAACCGTAAATCATAGTTTAAAATTTTATAATCCTTTTTAAATTAAATTTATATCCCTCCAAAAAGGTATAGCTATAACTTAATAAATCATAAATGTTCAAAGTCCTCCAAAAATTAAAATGTAATTTTAAATTAATTTGTTTTCTCGATCTAGCTATCCTCTTGGGTATTACCACCTTGTAATATCAAAATAAAATTCCAACTATCTTTTGAAAGCGATAATATGCTACTACCCAACTTGGAATTAACTAATCCTTAAGATCATATTTCTAGGAAAATAAATGCCTCTATAACTTAAATAAAATCTTCATGCATATTAATTGTCAATGTAACCTTCTAGCCATGTGTTTGACCTATGAGCATATACTAGTGTAGTCATCTTTATTAAACACGACACTAAGAATTTACGATAGAAGGAGTCAAGCAAGATGCAAATCAAGGTGGTCGAACGAGAGGATCGAAATTTGAAGTCAAGAAAGGATGTCAAGTAGGTGGATGAGATTCCTAGATTCTAATCCTATATTGCAGGCTCACATCGGTACAATTACATAACCGAAGTGACAAACTTGACTTGCATGGGCCACCACAAAAATATGTCACGCCCCAGTCCCAAATACTTGAGACTAGATACGTATCATGTCAGCTGTATACATACGAGTAAATATACGACTCATATGTATACATAAGCTGTAAATATAGAAAGCCATGACACTAAATTTCATCCACAAAGATAAATAATGATATAAAGCAATTTTGAGTTTGTCGTGTACATAATAGTTGGGCGGAGACAAAGTCCACTACCAACCCCAAGTAAATATGGAAAAATATACAAGGAAGGAATTTAGCAAGCGAGAGCAAGTGACGAGTCCAAGAGCAACCATCATGAAAGAAGGAATGGCCTTAGCTAGAGCACCTGCAAGAAAACATGAACACACACCTGGGGAAAAACCAGGTCCTCAGAGGGACGTAACATGACACATAATATCATGCCGATAAACTGAATAAATAAGCTCAACAGAAAAGTATGCATGAGTAAAGGTTCCTACCCATTCTAGGTGATATACACTTTGAGGATAACGTTCTACGCAGGGGCTGTAACGAATTTACGCAAGCAAGTAATAGAGAGTGGCCAGCAAGTAGCGCTCATCCGAGACGCTATCGACCTGGGCAGAAGGTAGTGCTCATGAGAGTCATCCTCGGCCCAAAATGTGTGTAAAAATAAAATGTAGCCCCTACGCTAATAACTGTCCCCTCCTCCCAATGATAGTTTACATGTGTCGACTCCACGACACTGTTTAATCCTTAATAACTGCCAAGTCTTCTATACAAATCTATTAGCAATTATATCCTAACGCACGGCCTGTACGCGCCAATGATCAGTCAGCGCGCAAGTCCGCATCTATATGCGACTCATAACTCACACACAATCCGTGGCACATCGTGATAGTTTATGAGATGTACTAAACCTACGGTAGTCCCTTAACTCTAAGCCAATTGCATAAAATATAATAATTTGCATATATATATATATATATATATATATATATATAAAGAAAAAAAACATGCATGATATTGAGCAAGAATTTAAACAGTAAAGGCAAGGTGTCTTGCCTGGGGTACCGCCTGGCGTGGTGCAATGATCCGACAAGTACTGTTTGCCTAATAGCCATGGTCGATGCAACATGTTCCGAATTCACGAGAAAATAGGATCATGGGATTAGTCATGACCAAAAATAGATATTCAAAGAAATTTGTATAATAAAATATTTATAGCTATTTCTATAAAATACGTATTATTTGTAAATTATATTTGAAAATTACAATTAAAACTATGTTTTTCTTTTATTCAAAATATTATAATTAAATGCTTAAAATCTAGAAAAACAATTTAGTCTAAAGAAAAGTAATTTATACCCAATAATAATTTTTAAAGAAAAGTAATTTCTACCAAATAATAAATTCTTTTTAAAAAAATAATAAGCCATAACCGATAAAAATGATGTAACACTTTTTAGAAAATACTTGTTATAGTGGAAACCCTATTTTATGGATCAAAATATTTAAATAATTACTTAAAAATTCTAGGATATTATTTTAGGCTCAAAACCTAATTCTTGTAAAAATACCAGTTTGAGTCAACACTATATTTTATTAGGAAAAATAATTTTTTAGAAATACTTATTATAAATAACAGTAGTATTAACAAACAATAATAAATACCATAATAATAATAATAATGATAATAATGATGACAATATTAGTAATAATATACTAATAGTAATAGTGTTAAAAATCATAATAATGAAACTAATAATAATTAATAATGATAATAATAATAATAATAATAATAATAATAATAATAATAATAATAATAATAATAATAATAATAATAATAATAATAATAATTACAATAAAAAAAAACTAAGTGAGCATTTCTGCTCATCCTCTTTTTTCTCGAATTACTAGACACAGAGAGAGAGAGATTAGAGATTTGAGAGAAGGAGAAGGGTTTTACTAAGGAGAGCGGGCGGTGGTTTCCGGCGAAGCTCCGGCGCGCGGCTCGGCGGAGGCAGCAGCGCGCCCGTGCGCTGCACGGTGATGCACGGTACGGCTTGGCGGAGGCAGCGGCGCGCTCGCGCGCTGCACGGTTATGCGTGGCTCCGGTGGGGCGGAGCAGCGCACCCGCGGTGGCGCCGGCCTGTGGTCGCCGGTGAGGGCGGATGTCGGGTGAACGCGACACAGATCTGGAGGCTACGTTGGCTGGCAAAGTTCGTCCGTGGGGATGCAGCCCTGAGGGATCTCGTGGCGGCGACGGCGGTAACTCCGACCGCACGGAAGGCGGTGTTGGAGTTTTCCGGCAGAGTATGCGCCAGCGGCGCTGGGAGATCTTGTCGGGGAGCGGAGTGGTCTCGCCGGACGGACCTGCTCGGCCTGGCATGGAGGAGGTAACGGCTCTCCCTCCTATTTCCCCTTTTCGATGGTGGTGGTAGGAACGATGATGGCGGAGATGGTATCTGGGTGCGGTGGTGGTGCCACGGTGGTGGTGGTGGCTGGACTTGATTTGGGCTGGCCGAAATTGTGGGAGAGATCGAAGTTTTTCCGGCGAGATGGTCGGTGATGGCAGTAATGGAGTTTGTGAGGGGGTTGTCGGAAATGACGTTGGTGGCGGTGGAACGGTGGCAGCGGCGGGTAACGCCAGGAGAGGTGGCGTGGGGGCTGTGTTAGGTTTAGGATTTGCGTCGTCGTCGGGAATGCCCAATACGACTGGTTGGACGTCCGGGATTGTCGGACGGGATAAAATATTTATATGTACTAGAAATACATATAGTGGATGGCACACGACATGATGCACGATATTTGTGGAGAAATTGTGAGAAAATAGAGATTTATGGATGAGTACCTACCTTTTATAGGATGTGGGAATCCCCATTAGGATAAGGATTGAGATATTTAAATCTCCCATAGATAAATCATATATTAATTAAAATAGATGAATTAAATCAAAATCCCAACCTTAATCTAATTTAAATCTAAATAAATCCAATAGATAAATATTTATCCTTATATTAACTATTTAAAACAAGCCAATAATTCTAACCACAATTTAAAGTATAGTAATTAACTAAAATATATTTTTATAATTAATTTAAAAAGAATTTCGAAAATAAGTATGTATATTTAAATATTTGAAACCCCTTTTTGACAAAACAATTAGTATTTCGAAAATTCATAGGGGACATGAAATATATTTCATGCATCTTGCACACAATTAGTATCAATAAAAATAATAGTTTTTCTAACTACTACAATATTTGTACAATAAATAAAATGTAAATAATTATTATTTTTGGAAATCTCGACGCGCTTCTTCTCATAATTTTTAAACAATAAATAAAAATACTTATCACATATTATTTTGAAAACTATCTTACCTAAATAAAATTTTATAATCAAAAATCGTTTTTCTAAAAAGGTGTACCTTGCACACGTTCGCACTCGACAAGCTAAATACGGAAAACGTAAATTGGTGCGCGACGTACAATACAAAATTTTAAATCAGTATCCAATTTAATAATAAAAAAATAGTAGAATTTTTAGGGGTTTTACACTGCTGCCCCTTGGAGTTGATCAAATAAGTCATCTATCCTCGGGAGAGGGTATCTGTTCTTGATTGTCACTGAGTTCAAGGTACGATAGTCAACACATAATCTGGACGTACCATCCTTTTTTTTTACAAGAAGCATCGGGGCTCCCCAAGGCGATCCACTAGCACGAATGAATCTCTTGGTTCTGAGTTCTTCAATCATCTTGTACAGTATCTCCAATTCTGACGGCGCCATCCTGTAGACTCTCTCTGACACTGGGGCTGTCTCGGGAATCAAGTCGATGGTAAACTCGATCTCTCGCTCTGGCGGCATCCCTGGAAGCTCTTCTGGGAAAATATCTGGAAACTCTTCGACTATCCGAGGTAACTGCACTGCTGCTACTGCCATCCGCAACACTGGAGGAGAAGGTTCAACTTCACCTCGGAAGAAGGAAAACTCAGGCTCGCCTGGAATGCTTAAAACAACCCTGCCAATATGCCAGTCTATCCTAGCATACTGGTCCCTCAACCAATCCATCCCTAAGACCACATCATAATCGGCCATCGAAAACTCTATCAATCTAGCGGAGAACTCTCTACCACTAACTACGATCTGACACGAGAAAAATATCCTATCTACTCCCACAAGTCCGTTACCAGTAAGTATATTAAGCCTTACTAATAATGACTCGGGCTCCAATTCTATTCGTGTCGCGAATCGTGCAGACATAAATGAATGCGAGGCACCAGAATCAAATAATACTGAAGCTGGAAAGGTGTTGACGAGAATAGTACCTGCCACTACCTCACCGGGTGCTATTCCTTCTTCTCCCATGGTCAAGGCCAGTACTTGACCATGTCCTCTGGGTACGGGTCCCCTCTGCTGAAAATTCCTCTGCCTGCTCTGGATCAGGGCTTGGGCATACTGCTGCGATCTCTACTGCTGGAATGCCTGGGCCTGCGTCGGCAACGGCCTCGGGAATGGGTACTGCAACTACTGCTGCTGCTGGACTGGTACTGGTCCTCTAACTGAAGGACTAGAGAAGGTCGATGAACTCCTCCTGTTCGGGCAGTTCCTAACCCTGTGGTCCGGGGTACCACAAACCAAGCACAAACCCTGTGCACTGAGACACTCTGATACCACATGCCCTGGCTTCCTGCAGTATGAACATCCCACTGCGGAAGACTGCTTCTGCTTCTGCTGCTGAGGGTACATCGGGATGGAATGCTGAACCGACGTCACTGAGGCCGCCCGCCTCGGAGCTCCAATGGTCAAAGCCCTGGCTGCCGGGGCTGGTGCTGATGACTGATTCATCTGGCCGTGAGATCGCTTCCGACCTCCGGTCCTATCCACGATCCTCTGGGAGGTATACTCATGCCTCCGGGCTGCTCTCAACTCTGCATCAAAAGTCTGATGCTCAAACTGCTCCACTGCCAACAAAATCTCCAGGTGGAGCCCCTGCTGGAATTGCTAGGCTCTATCGAACTCGGTTGCTACCAGGGTGGGAGCAAATCGACTAAGCCTGGAAAACTCGGTCGCATATCCGTCGACCGTCCTGCCCATCTGCTTCAGATTGGTGAACCTCGTCTGTAGATCGTACCGAGCTACAGCATCAAAATACTTGGTCTAGAATCTCTTCCTGAATACTGTCCAGGTAATAGGGGCCACTAATCCAACGGCCTGCGTCGCCCACCAGCTGCGGGAGAGATCCAATAGCTGTAGGCGCACCACGGCCACCTTCTCATTCTCTGGAGTCCTGGCTGCTTCTAGAATCACCTCTGTGTCCTGAAGCCAAGCATCTGCAACGATCGCATCTTCACTGCTGTCGAAAAAGGGAGAGTTCAAGCGCTTGAAGCTGTTGGCCGCACTGTTACCCTGATGACCCCCTCTGGTCAAAGCATCTGTCACCGCCTGGTGCAAGGCATCTCCTCGACGATCCTGGGAGGCTAATAGTGACCTGATAAGACCTACCAAAGTTCTATCATCAGGCTCTGCAGGCTGGACGAGCTGAATTGGTAGTTCTCCTCCGTTAGGCACGACTCTGGAGGCTACTCCTGAATGCTGGAATTGATCTCCAGGTTGTGGCTGGTCCATGAGAGGTGCTCCGCCTTGCTGATCGACAGGTCCAGGAACAATGCCGCTGAAGAAGACGATATAGAGAACAATAAGGAAGGACCATGACAGATCAACGATACAAGCATGTGAACAGGTCAAGATTCTCAGAGATTTGAAGATACGAGCAGAGATCAAGGGCGAATACTGATTGAGACATCTATTTGGTAAACCCTCACATATCTTGATTTACAAGACCTGCATGGGCCACCACTAAAACCATGTCACGGCCCAGAACCAGAATACAGGAGAGCGGGGGCGTACATAGCCAGCTACGTATATTGAAGTGCAACCCACCTCACTATATGATCACGGCTGTCTAGATACATGAGGGTTTAACTACAAGCCAACAGTCTCCTATGGTCATGAACAAGCCTATTGTCTCAATCTCAAGCAAGCAATAATAGTTACAAGATGTCAGAGCACCAAATATATAATAGCAAGACGTCCCATATATTACATATTCGGATGATCATGAAGCTAGTCGTACAAAATGTCAGGACTAGCAAGAGTTTCAGTCATACATGATCAACCCTAGGATTTGCCAATTATGTTACAACCCGTAGGCAGACAGTAAATAAGGTGCAATACGAGCTAACACGTGCTCGCCGGCTAAACGCCTCAAAAGAATAATTTTACAAATAAGTGGGAGGACAAAAAGAAATCCACTCGTTGCCAGGGTTACGCCTGGTGGTCACCATCTGGCTGGAAGACAGGTGGACCCTCTGGTGTTGCTCCGATATCTGGCCACATAAAACCAGCTGGGTCAGACCCCAGAAAGAACAAGTACCACAAAGGAGGCTTCACTTAGGAACTAAAACCAGTATATCACAATAGAATATTAAAGATAATAAATAAAGAACTAATAATAATAAAGATAACAACAGTAAATTAAGTACGAAAAAACCATTCAAGTAGCCAGGTCACAACCCTTAAACCAAACAAGGACCGGAGTTATAACCCTTCACCTGAATAGAAACCCGTCTCAAATACTATTGGTACAGTGAAGACAATAAACGAAGAGAGGACACAGAACTGCTCCGGGAGCCAGGTTACAATCCTTAAACCAAACAAGGACCGAGATTGTAACCCTTCGCCTGAACAGAACTGGACCCCTGATCTTTATCGCTAAGGCCAGTATAAATAATCATGGTATTAAAGTAAGGTAAAACATGACAAACATGGCATGGGGTTGCTATAAGATAATAAACGAAGAGAGAACACAGAACTCTTCCGGGAGCCAGGTTACAACCCTTAAACCAAATAAGGACCGGGGTTGTAACCCTTCGCCTGAACAGAACTGGACCTCCGATCGTTATTATTAAGACAAGCATTAATAATCATGTCATATCATAATCTTGCACATGATCAGGATAAGACTAAGCTGGAATAAACTCCATCCAATCAATCACGGCTAATCAAGAGTATGGCTTGATACTTTTAACTAACTAGGGTTATCACAGGCCTAGTTACTAGCAAGATACAATAAGATTACCCCAACAGCCACAAGCCCTGCAGACCATCCAGTTATCCAGGTCGAATGTCCGTTTATGAAGAATGCAACACGTGACTGTGTGCTGGAAATGTGCCCTACTTGTCGGTAGGCTACAAGTCCACTTAATGCGCCCAGATAATGGGATTGCCTGTAGCTGGGAATCTCTTCATGTCTACTGAATTATTCTAGTTTATTAGCCTTAGTCAATTACTGTAGGTATTCCTGACCGTGGTACTCAGGGATCCCCATCCTAGACATGATGCAAGATAGTACCAGTTTATTTGTACAAATACAATCGCCCACGGTGTCCAGGTCATTCATACTTGTCTTGACATGCTAACCGTCGCAACAGCATACCAAGGTTATCATGTAGGTTACTTATCAAGAGTGCGCCACGACGGGCCACTATCATGTTCTATCCCTACATTATCATATCGTATTCTAAAATATAACCCTGCCATGAGGGTTGCCGCAAAAGACTGGCCGCATAAGGGTTGTCGCAAAAAGCTGGCCGCAGGAGTTGCCGTAAAAGCTGGCCGCATGAAGTTGCCGTAAAAGCTGGCCGCATGAAGCTGTCGCAAAAGCTGGCCGCATGATGTTGCCGCAAAAGCTGGCCGCATGAAGTTGTCGTAAAAGCTAGCCGCATGAGTTGCCGTAAAAGCTGGCCGCATGAAGTTGTCGCAAAAGCTGACCGCATGAAGTTGTCGCAAAAGCTGGCCGCATGAAGTTGCCGTAAAAGCTAGCCGTATGAAGTTGTCGCAAAAGCTGGCCGCATGAAGTTGCCACAAAAGCTGGCCGTATGAAGTTGCCGCAAAAGCTAGCCGCATGAAGTTGCCGCAAAAGCTAGCCGCATGAGTTGCCGCAAAAGATGGCCGCATGAGTTGCCGTAAATGCTGGCCGCATGAGTTGCCGCAAAAGCTGGCCGCATGAAGTTGCCGTAAAAGCTGGCCGCATGAGTTGCCGCAAAAGCTGTTCTTCTTCTCCAAGATCCGAGAAGAAGAACCATGGCTTCAAAGCTCCATTAATCCTTTATTTAAAGTCAAAATCAGGACTTCCATAGGTCAAAATGGGGTAGAACAAAATTCTCTACAACATGGAACCATCAAAACTTGGAAATAACAATGTTAAGTAGATCAAAACCCAAAAAATTTGAAAATACTATAAACTTAGATCTACACAAATTGAGCCATGTAAATTAGAAATGCTCAGTACTAAAGTGTGTTAGAATCTCGAGAGGAAGAGAATGAAACAATAAAAACGAAGTTCCTCCATGAAGCAAGCTACACTTGCCTAAGCTCTCTCTCTCTCTCTCTCTCTCTCTCTTTCCTGGTGGTTGAAGAAGTAATGGTGGAGAAGAAGAAGTAAATAAAGAGAGAGAATAAGGGAATGGGTAATAAAGGATGATGGTGGTGGTAGGTAGGGGTTCTCCCCCTTGGTTCATGATGAACCAAGGCAACCCAAGCCTAGCCGAACCAACCCAAAATAAACCAAGCCATAAAATGCCAAGATAAGCCAAGCAAGGAATCATGCAATACAAGAAAATACGTACACGTATTCTAAAATACGTAATACAAACTATAGGCATTACAACCAGTCTCCAGAGTATTCATGTGACTGGTCTCCAGGATTTTCATATTCATGTGACTGGTAAACACCAGTCGCGAGTGTAGCTCCATTTCCTCCACTATCAGTACTGTCGTCTTTATCGCTGTTGACCGGTTGAGATGGTACATTTGGTGTTTTCTTTCTTTTTTCAGGCCTTCGAGCATTTGCGACAGTATCTTGTGGATCTATATCCAAGTTATCATCTAACCATTCATTTTTCCTACCGTCCAAGAGTGGTGCTTCTCTTTCTCTAGTCCAAGCTGTGAGTGGATCTTGATCATGAAATATCTCATCCAAATCTATAATATTTTGATTATCTCCTGATCTTTCTACATTTCGAACCCTCAATATCATATTATAATGGACGAAAACAAATTTTTCTAGTCTTGCCATTGTAAGTCTATTGCGGGGACGAGTATGGATGAGAGAAAATGTTGTTTAGTTCCTTTCACAATTGGAGGAAGACACCATTTGACTCAGGATACGCACAGCTAATCGGGTCAAATTTGGAGCATCCTTCCTAGCATCACTATCAGAATAAGTCAATTTAGTGACGCCTAAAGGCATCGCTAAAATGCCTAAAGACGTCGCTAAAATATTTTAGCGACGTCTTTAGCGACGTATTCCCCTTGTCGAGGAAACCTTAGTCGCTGTTTGGAAAGATGTCGCTGATCGTCGCCACCATCGACGTTTACCGACTTAAAATTACGTCGGCATATTACCGACGTTGACCGTCGTTTCATCGATGAAATAGCGACGTTTATGATGTCGCTATACGTCGGTATTTTCTGGGAAAATTGTCGACGTTTGTGATGTCGCTATGAGTCGATATATATTACCGACGTTTTGTGATGTCGCTATACGTCGGTATTTCCTGGAAAAGTGAGGTAAAATCCTGGAAAAGTTACTGACGTTTATCGACACATACCGACGAAAATGACGTCGCTATACGTCGGTATCCTGGCAATATATGCCAGTTTAGCGACGTCTACCAACGCACTTTGACGTCAGAAAGCATTGGTAAACGTCGATAGACGTCGGTAAATTTGAAAAAAAATAAAAATAAATAAATTACAGTATGTAGTTTTCTCTACAGAATCATTTTCTTCCCGCAGTTAAATAAATAACACTGAAAGCACATTTTATCCCTGGGTTCGCTGACCCCTTCGGTGGAACACTCAACACCGGTAAATTAACATCCAAATGAAACGAATAACAAGATAGAATAACCAAAGTCCACACAATATATATAAACCAATATCCAAATTGTCATGGGTCTACACAACCAATAACCAATGTATCTACGCAACCAACAAACAAGTGTCACAAACATATAAGTGTCACAAACAAATAAGTGTCACAAACAAATAGTAAACACAAACAAGTACTCAAACACTCAATACAAACAGTCCCAACTAGGATTACTGGGGATCTGGAGCAGGAGGGGGCGCGCCGCGACGAAGGGCTAAGAAAAGCTCATAGTCCTCCTGTGAAATCGATACCGATGAAGGAGGTAGTGACGTCGGTGGAGTTAGACAGTGTAAACAGTGATTTATTATTACATTTATATCCAGTAGACCGTGATTTATTATTGCTTTATTCAATGTAGACAATGTAACTTTAGACAGTGTAACTTTAGATAGTGTAGACAGTGTAACTTTTGACAGTGTAGACAGTGTCGTGTAATTGTCCCAAGACCGATCACATATCAAAGGTACTTCCGTCAGTCGGTGAGTGTTGTCTTTGTATTCATTTACTGTTTTCCTTTATTTAGTTTTATTTGTCTTTTGTTTTATTTTATGAATCATATGTCTAAAGGCTAATCTCTGTAGTATAGTCATTTTCATATATTGGAACTGCATTCTGTGAATTGTACTCGTTCCATTCCTGACTGGAAATCAATATTTTTCAGGTTAACCGTGGATTCACATAGCATGGGAGATACGAGGTACTTGCAGACAAAAGCCTAGAGACTAACTAGATAGTTGAGTTGTAGTCATTCAAATATTTGTACAAGTTTATATTTTCTGCAAATGTAAAACTTGTGAATATTGTAAGTTAAATTAATTATATGAATGAACATTATTTGTAATTTTGATCTTCATGGCCGTGACAGCGTTCTACCGCCGATACTGCGGCGTAGGCTGGCTTGGACACGTCTCGTATCCGTTTAAAAAAAAAGGGTACGGGTCGTGACAAGTTTTTGTGGTGGCCCATGCAAGTCTGTTTTTGTAAATCATGCAAACTCGTGATAGTACTTAAGTTAGTCGTACTATTGCGAGCCTGTGACTAGAAATGCTCATTCACGAATTCGAAATTAATTTAATTTAAGAGAATGACTAGGGCTAGGAGTCCCTTATACAAATTTACCGATGGGTAGTCTAGGTTATGCAATTTATATGAGGGATATTAATTTTGATAGCTTGTCAAATCCCCATAGGTACACTATTACCTCTTGATTGGATGATATGGTCCAATATGGATAGATTATTCACTTGGAGAGGCAGAGCTTCCGGGAATTGATGATCTAACCTAGATGAGTTATTCAATTCCTTCTCCTTGCCTCTTTAGATATCATCCTCATATCTTAGTCCAAATTGCCTAATTACTTCCTATTTTGCCCTAAGAATTATTATTTTATATAATTTTGATTATGTTACCCATATACGAACCTCGAGTTAGTTTCGATTCAAAGTTTTCCTCTATGGTTTGAATACACAGGAGATAGATACTAGAGTGTTCGTATTTCTTTTGTCTTCAGTTATTTCCTCCATGTTCAATCTCTATTTTAAGGGTGGTAACTGATAGGACAAATACTTACGCTTTAGTTCATAGTCAGCTTGTTTGAATATCTAGAAGCACATAAATTTTTACGGATATAGTTAAAGGAATATTAGTTAACTCATAATGGTTAGACAGCAGCGCACTGTCGTCAATTATTTGAGAGTGGAGAATGTGGATTCATTGCAACCAGCAGCGCACTGCGAGGTACAACCCATAGAATTAAAATCATTTCAAAGAATTGTAGTTTAGATACCCTTGTGTCAATGTAAGGTAGAGTATCTGATAGCATATCACACCTGAATCACGGAACCAAGGGTTTACCACAGCTCGAGTATACGGGCGAGACGTAATCCTCAGTGAAATGATTTCAGACGTGATTACAAGTCTAGGATACTATAGAGGATAGGAGAATGTCCTGTATGTCCCATAAGACCCAAGGCCAATACTAGTGAATGTTCTGTAAGTTGAGTAGCATGTCTCCCAACCTAGCATTATGTGGTCCTTGTGATCTATTGACGAGGTAATTGACCGACACTAATAAGTTACCTAGAATATAGAATCCAGAGTTCTATAACCCATTAGTCGACCAAGACCTTATGGACATGAAGATTATAGGAAGATTGTATAAGCCAGAACACCAGGTGAATTTTTGATTCTCACAAATTCGAACTACTTGTGCCTTCTTTCAAAAATCTTGTATACTTGTACTTTGACTATCTTAACCAACGCTGCCATTACAGCCTAGTTTTGCAAGCTCACTCTGTTCTCGAGCTTGATTCGAGACATATATATAGTGGGGACGCCTGCTAACATATTGTCTAATCAGAATCGATGAATTACGGTATGATCAACCGTAGTGCACTCGGTTCGCTCTTTCTTTGATTATCCCACATGGATTGAGATATCGAGGTATCTATGATCTCATCCATGACTGCTTTGATAATTCCTCTTGAATTATATGTTCTCCTTTGAATCACGTAATTGTATTCAGTGACATCTCCTTTGAACTCTATTTTTTTTTTCTTTCACTGAATTGGAAAGACGGAAGCTCATAATTGGTAGAGAGATACAGAGTATCCTCCATGGCTATGCTAGTTGTATACGCAAGTGTAGCCACTATCGGCCAGCCCTGTGACTAGAACCTTGCCTTGAGTTACTCGTTCTCCTCTCGACCCCCAAACTACTATTGAGACCTTCTAGCCATCTAAATTTGAGAATGATTAGGGTTTTACCCTTAGTCGAAATGCCAAACCAGGAGACTACCTATTCTCAAGAAACCAATTTGTTGTGAGTCTCTAATTTATTGTTTGAAGCTTGCTTTAACTAGCAATCCTTAAGCCCATACCCCTAGAACTCTTGCATACTGTGGACGAGTAGGTCATTCTATTTTATCGACCATGTGTCATTGTACACACTCATTTTTTATTTATTGAGGAACGATCCTTGACTTGACTTATATCTACCGTATTCCATTACGCCGTGCCTTATTCTTTATTAACAAGAGCCGAAGTACAATACCTGGACTTTAAAAATTCTTCTAACCTCATCTTCTAAGGTGGGTAGACTGTAAGCCTTCTAAAATTTTGGAATAAACGAGGATTACCGATTGACTAGAATAATTTCCATTAGGATGATAATTAGTGCCCCATAGACTTCCACTTTCCATTTATATCATTTTGTGTCCCCGACCGTGTCATTAACAGTTGAAGAACGAGATCAGCTGTTACCTTCCAACAAATTTTATATACAAAATCTAGACTAGTCCACCTTCATCTAGGTATATCATGTCCCATTCAAACACATCCCCTTGTACTCTATTTTTATGGTACGACTTTTAGGACAGAAAGGACTAGCTATAATCCTTACCATAATCCCTGTATACTTCCCGACTACGACTAGAAACTCAACTTCGACTCGAATATTTTGACCCAATATATGGTTGTGATCGACTCGAAGCCCACTACGCACATGTCACTAGTGTGCCATTCAATTGTGTCTTCTCGTGCTGCTTAAACACAAAAGTCACGGAAGGTGCATATTCAGGGCTTACAGAACCTATTTAACCAATCCGACTGCCTAACTAGCTCAATCACTTGGGTGGAAACTATTCTAGGTTACCCTAACCTAGCAGAAATAGTTTTATCATTGGAATCTTGACCAGTCAATAGAGACTGAAATCAGAGGTTCATCCAACCAACGATTGATGTCCAATCAGGAACCCATTAAGACCTAGTAAAACCCATCCATGCATACCTCTATATTTGGACTATAAAACCGAACTTTTTGAAATAGGTCCCTAAATCTATTATGTAGTTTCCACCTCTTAGAATGTAAAGTCGTTCGTAACCCTTATTCCACCTACCTAGAAGTCGTGATATGATCTTGTATTGCATTTTATCCCTTGTTGTGTGTTTAAATAACCACGAAAAAGATCACAATCTTGATTTCTCAAATTTTATTCTATTATGGAACCTTGTTTAGATTAATTTCGTGAACATAATTTCTGTTTTGCATGGAGTGCAAGCCCTTTAAGAAACGAAGGGTCCTACGAGTTAGCAAGTGATTGGAATAGAGTAGCCCAATCTAGCAAATAAGTCAATGGTTTATAGACTTTTTTTTTCTGTCTACATCATTGGATGCTCACTACAGTTCTTAAAACTTCATATTTGCTCTCGATTATGCTTCCTTATCTTCCTGTCCTTTCTATTTCAGAGCGACAAATAGTCATGCTCACTCGAATTTATCAATATTTATTAACTACTTGTGTAGATTTGTTGCTTGTTAGATTTCGGGTTGTTCGATAAATAGGAGAGGATTATAGTGGCCATAAGCAGTAGATATTTATTGGTAGTATTTTAGCAATTAGTTGGAAGATTGTAAAGTTTTAGCGATATGAGATTTGAAGGAGTAGTGTGACCAAAGGTGGGTAGAAACTCTCAAGGATTCGTAGTACGTAATGACCATGAGAATAGATGATAGCTAACGGAAACCGTCTTCTATCATAGCTGATGGACCCTTCCCTTAAATTTCGAGGACGAAATTATTTTAAGGTGGGTAGATTTGAAACCCCTCTTCCCAAAATTTTTAGAATATATTTTTTATTTTATTTATTTATTTGAATTAAATGGTGATTTTTAGAGTTTTTATAAATAATTATTTAGTTAATTGTTACGGTAGATGATTTTAGCCATGATGGAGATTTGGAGTACAAGGTGACTAGAAATCGTGGTACGGATAGTGCCATGGCGTGCTTTGGCTAGTGTATTAGCCCCGGTAGGGAAGGCCGAGCCATAGCGATATCCTAACTAGGAAAACCAGGCCAAGTTGCGACTTGACTCCTATAAATAATTTAATTATTTATTATTAAGGTTTATTGACTTGTGGAAGACCTAGTTGTACCAAACCAGTCTGGACTGGACCAGGACCCAACCCAAGCCCATGTAGTCATGCGGTACGTCCAACGACATACGTGTTGACATATCTTGGTATGAGTGTATTGTATTTTGTTTTAATATTTTAATGAATATTTTCCAGTAATTAAATATTATAAATATTATTATTAGTGATATTCAATGACTTTTGTATAAAATGGGTCTTTGTACATTTCGAAATTATTAGCCTGTGTAAAATGGTATATATACCATTATTGATTTATTGAAATTCTTGTTATTATATTTATTATTATTATTATCAATATTATTGAGGTTATTTTTATATAATAATATTTTATTATTAGTGGTTATATTATTATTATTATCAAATAAATATTATAATATATAGATTATAGATTATTATATTTTATATGTAAATATATGTTGAAGAAGTATATACATATGAGTATATAGATATGTATATCTATATACATATATATATGTATAGATATATATAAGTATAGTTTAATAAAGAAATAAAAAGAAAAAAAATATTAATAACTAAAACAAACCCACAGCCGCTCACCAAGCAGAGCCCATTCCCGTGAAGCAGCCCAAGCCGCGCCTAAGCTCCCATGTAGAACCCGAGAGTTATATATACATTTGTTTATATAAACAGAGCGAAACCGAGAGCAAGAACCAAGCAATCGTTAAACCCTAACCTAAATCGAGACTCCACAAGCATTTGGACGGCCGCTCGTCGCCGGCGCCGCCACCACGCACGGCCGGAGAGCCGCCGGAAAGCTGCGCGCGCGGGGGGCAAAACCAAACAGCAGCAGTAGTTGCGGGCGCAAGGTACGTCTTCGTCATCATATTTCTTTCCAAATACTCAATGGAATTCGATTCCGTAAAACTCTATAAGATACCTATATAACCATCTAGGAACTCCTCCAGTTAGTTCGTAGTGAATCGATCCAGATTCGAGGGGAGATCGAGATGAAATCGAGAGAAAAACTCGATCTCTTGAAAAACTGAGCAGCGAAGAAACAGCCCCAATACCTTGTTTGGAAGTCGATTTCTGGACAGCAGATTATCGAACATAAAAATCTATTTAAGCATCTCTATTGACAACATATACAAGATTGAGACCCTTCTTGTAGAACTATTTTTTATCTATTGTACGAGAAGTTATACGATGTCGAAAATCATGAAAAACTTGTTCCCGAAAAACTGAAACTTTAGAAAAACCCTCGATACGACGTGCGTCCCGAGACCGATCACGTATCAAAGGTACTTTCGTCAGTCGGTGGGTGTTGTATTTGTATTCATTTACTGTTTTCCTTTATTTAGTTTCATTTGTCTTTTGTTTTATTTTATGAATCATATGTCTAAAGGCTAATCTCTGTAGTATAGTCATTTTCATATATTGGAACTGCATTCAGTGAATTGTACTCGTTCCATTCCTGACTGAAAACCAATATTTTTCAGGTTAGCCGTGGATTCACTTGGCATGGGAGATACGGGGTACTTGTAGACAAAAGCCTAGAGACTAACTAGATAGTTGAGTTGTAGTCATTCAAAAATTTGTACAAGTTTATATTTTCTGCAAATGTAAAACTTGTGAATATTGTAAGTTAAATTAATTATGTGAATGAACATTATTTATAATTTTGATCTTCATGGCCGTGACAGCGTTCTACCGCCGACACTGCGGCGTAGGCTGGCTTGGACACGTCTCGTATCCGTTTTAAAAAAAATGGGTGCGGGTCGTGACAGATGGCTTCCAAGAAGTCCGCCGCCGGCAGCAAGGGAAAGAAACCCGTCGCCGATTCATCATCGGCTGACCGCACGAAGACCCCCGTCCAATCATCGACGACATCCCAACAGAGCAACCCCGCCGTGGCTCCAGCAATGAAGGGTAAAGCCCTACTTTATCTCGGCTACAAGTTCGCCGGAGAAGAAGAAGAAAACTCGAACTTTTAAATTTTACGCCCACGTCATACGTGTCAGCGTAGAAACTGAAATAGCAAAATACGTTCACGTTATACGTGTCAGCGTAAAATTAAGAAAATACGCCCACGTCTATACGTGTCAACGTAAAATTAAGAAAATACGCCCATGTCTATACATGCCAGCGTAAAATTCATAACACGCTCTTATTAACATGTACCAGCATAAAATTTATAATACGCTCACATCAACATGTGCCTGCGTAAAATCTAAAATACGCTCATGTCAACACATGTCAGCGTAAAATTCAAATACGCTCATGTCAACACATGACAGCATAAAATTTATAATACGCTCACATCAACATGTGCCAGCGTAAAATTTAGAATACGCTCATATCAACACATGCTAGCGTAAAATTTATAATACGCACACATCAACATGTGCCAGCGTAAAATTTAGAATACGCTCATGTCAACACATACTAGCGTAAAATTTATAATACTCTCATGTCAACACATGCCAGCGTAAAATTTCACAAGTGAGAGACTTTGTGTAAAACAAAGACCTTTTACACTTTAAAAAACTTTTTATCAACTTCAATAGTCAAAGTCTTTAACCTTTATGTGTAAAAACTTAGACTAATTTATCTGCGTAAAAATTTCAAATTAGATTTTCACTAACTTGATTTTTCTTTTTTCTTTTGGCAGTGGATTTGCAAATTCACCCACTTGCAGAAGTATTTGGCTCATCAGTTGGTATGGTAGGCTCGAATTATTTAGAGAATCTGTCTCATATAGAGTTTCCCCAATCGAATCCGGAGTACCCTGTAGAGAGAGCACAGTTGATAGCTGCCCAAGGGGATAGAATGCTGCTATCCATGATTAATGGAGAACTGTTGACCTCGCTGGATGGCCAATAATTTGTAAAACCTGCTTTCTTATTTGGGGATGCGATAGACTGCAAGTCACAAACACACCCCAAGAAGGAGTCTTGGGTGTTTAAGTCTGGAGATAGAGCAATGTATCTCCCTGACATGGATAGAGATTATCCCCTATCCGCATTCATCCATGCCACCCATCCCCGACAGATGCTGTGGAATCTGACTCCCAGCAGTCACGGAAGACCAGGTAGAATCATATTCAAGAGGGATCATGCCAACGATATGGGGTATCATGTCAGTGTTCCCAATGGCGGCGTCGTTCCTTTCTCTGGTCCCTTACCAGGATTTACTCCGAGTGAAGATTCGGCTTTAATCCAACCAGTACAGACCCAGATGTTCATCAATAAGTTTATAAGGGCTGCGGTATTATATCCCCAGACAAACCCTAGGCTACCGGGATGGTTGACTCCATTTAACCAGAACTGGATCCAAATTAGTGTTTGGATCATGAAGAACTTCCAAACGAAGCTGAAAGATATTGGCCTGTATGAAGCAGTGGCCTCCACTAGTCAAGGTATACCACCGAATAGTAACTTGTTCATGGCCCTGATGGAGATATATATAAGTTCAACTGGAACTTTTGCGACCCCAAAAGGTGAAATGGGTCTCGCACTCCACGAACTGCAATTTATCTCAAAGCTGCCAATAGGGGAAGCCCCATATGAAAAATATGTTCCCTCCAACCGGGAACTTGCTGAAATCAAGGAAAAAAACCCTCAATTAGTTGAGGTATATGAAGAATTGATGTGCCATTATATGATTTGCACTACTATGCATGAGAGTGGATCTCATTTGGCATACATCAACAAATGGACAACATATCTCTTCTTCCATAAGGATAAGATATCCAAAGATGATATAGAGAGATTCTAGGAGAACAAAGCCCCAACTATCAACACTGGTTCAACAATCCCTGCTGATAAAATACGGGATATGATGATTAGCTACAAATTCCCGAATAAATATCTGTCCACCAAGACTGGAGAATTCTCTGCTGGAACCGAAGTCTTAAGCTTTCTTAGATATGGCAGCCAGAAGATCTCCAAGAAAGCCTTGCTGGCTGTCACGCCCCAGAACCAGAATACTGGAGAGCGGGGGAATGACTCAGCCAGCTACGTATTACGGGTAGATGAATACCGTATAATACGATCAATGCTGTCTAACCAGACGAGGGGGTGCATACTACATGAAAGTCTTACTATGGTCACTTCACATCTATTGTCTCAATCATTCAAACAAGAAGCAAAAATAGAGAACATGTAAGATAAAGCAGTAAGGCGTCCCAAACGCTTAGTCAAAATGTTCTTGAGATCTGGCTTTACAAGACAGCCAGATGGTATAGTAACATATACACAATTGTTATCAGCTGCAGTCTGACTTAGTTACAATTACGTAAAAGTAAGTATAAGACGATTCGACTAACATGTCAGTGCCAAACGGCGAAGTATGAAGTAAATAACAAAACGAGCGATGAATTAAGGAACCCACTCGAGCCCTCCTGCGATCATTCCCCTAGTATTGACCGTCGTGGAGGTAGAAGTAAGCTGGATCCTCGGGAACCGGCTCTAAATCTGGCCATGCAAAACCAGAGAGGTTAGACCTCTAATAGCAAGTACCACAAGGAAGCACGATATGAAAGATTAAACCAGTAAGTAAGAGAATATAATAATAGATCTCTGCTTTCTACTAGGATTCACATAACATCACGACACTTCGAACCAACCTCCCAACCAAACAAGGACAGAAGTTGGCCCGTCATGTCCTGACATTCTGATCATCTCAGTTAGGCAACAGAGTAGGTACAGTACACAAACAAATCATCTTGAACGGCCAATCAACTCCTACGGCTTGCTATTGTGAGTCCCAAGTTATCCTGGAATTATGCAAATAGGGATTCCTCAGTTCTTACTATGTGCGAGCAAGGCTAGTCTATCCAGTCAATCAATTGCGCCAATCATGTAATTAGACGAGTCCCGGCGGAACACCCGCCGTTAATATACCATGTACAATTTAATAATATAAGCAGATACCATTCCCTGCCCGTGTGACAGATTTACAGTATCTGTGGAAACCAGCCGGCCTGTCGGGCACTACTAGTCCCAAGAGGGCTGCTATGTAAGAACTCGGGAATCCATTCTCTCCATGCCATCATTATTTTATTTAACTTAAAGCCTCTATGTTAAGCGAAATCCCATGCCGTAGATCATGGTCATTCAAATGAGTACTTTCGTACGGGGTACGATATGCACAACTCTGTAACGTTACCCGTGTGGTTAGGTTGTAGGTCTTACATAGCGTAATACAACAATCAAACTAACCACGGAATAATCATGCCTTGACCATAAAGTACACATGCTATTTTTGTAAAATAAATAAATAAATTGAAGCCTGCATGTGCCTGTATGTCAATATTCGGGATCAGCCAGTCGATTACAATAGTTTATTACATAAACGTGTCTCATTCATTCAATTCAATAAGACGACTAGCCAGTCTCTTAGTTCCAACTAGGAACGCATGATCAATTTTAGTCAAGATAACCATTATTATCAATGGTGACAAGACATGAAAGTCAATTAGTATTAAATGGGGTCGAGTCTATAACTCTCAGGGTTAAGTTCCAGTCTTACTGGGTATCCATAAACCAATCAAGACACAAGGCACGTTCTACACAACCATATGTATCAAGAATATTAACATGCTAAGATTATCGAGTTCATGCAAAAGCATAAGGATATAATAGGAGAACTATCAGGCCACCATTAAATGAATAAATCATAGAACAAATAGAAACACCCAAGTCAGAAAGTCACGCCAATAAGTCTATGCTAAGGCCAACAAGTCATGCCAAGTCCAGAAGGAGTGAGCGTGAAAAGTGGTTCATGTTGGAACGCACAGCGTAATCGTGAAGGATAATTCACGCACTCATAACGTGAGCATGAAAAGTAACTCACGCACACACAGCGTGTGCGTGAAAAGTGAGCGTGGAAAGTGAGCGTGGAAAATGATAAGAAATTCACGCACGCAAAGACGTGTGCGTAACTAAAATGTCACGCTGGCACGCAAGAACGTGTGCGTGACTAAAAATTCACGTACGCACGTAAGAACGTGTGCGTGACTAAAAATTCACGCACTCATGTAAGAACGTGTACGTGACTAAAAATTCACGCACTCACGTAAAGACGTGTGCGTGACTGAAAATTCACGCAGGTACGTAAAGACGTGAGCGTGACTCAAAATTCACGCAGGCACGTAAAGACGTGAGCGTGACTCAAAATTCACGCAGACACGTAAAGACGTTTGCGTGACTGAAAATTCACGCAGGCACGTAAAGACGTGAGCGTGACTCAAAATTCACGCAGACACGTAAGAACGTGTGCGTGACTGAAAATTCACGCAGACATGTAAGAACGTGTGCGTGACTAAAAATTCTCGCAGACACGTAAGAACGTGTGCGTGACTGAACCTTCGTTCCAAGCCAGAAATGAAGTTTCCATGGTTCAGAACCCATGGGCAACCGAGAATACACGCCAGGTTGGGAGATCAAAACCCATGAACAACCGAGAATACAACAACTTAGATCTAGAAGAAATAAGCCAAAGAAATCAAAAATGCTAAGTACTAAACTCTCTCAGGATCATGAGAGGAAGACAAATGAACCATAAAAATGGTTCTCCAAGTGGGAAGCAAGAAGCAAGATGTACTTGCCTGCTGTTGGTTGGTGGAAGAGAGTGGTGAGGAAGAAGAAGAAGTAATGGTGAAGGAGAGTTTATGAGAAGAGAGAAGGAGATGGGGGCTTTAAATAGGAAGGGTGGTGGTAGATGGGGTTTGTGGGGGTTCGGTTCATTGAACTACCATGAACCCGAAAAAAACCAACCTAGGCCGAACCACAATAAGACTACAGCAGAGAAGTTAAAAGCAGAAAATAAAATACAAAAATAAAATACAGGAATAAAATTACAGGAAATAAAATGCAGATAATTATTTAACATGAAATTAAAGAAATTTAAATACAGGATAATACATAATAAATACTAAATAAATATATATGAGTTGTACATGTATAAAAATACGCATTCTGGGAACGGGGAGTGACATCTCTACCCACCTTAGAAAAATTCTGTCCTCGGAATTTCAAATCCAAGCAGGTAGAAATACCGGAGCTAAACTAATACAAGCAATTCTAGTGAGCAAGCAATCATTTTTTACCATATCAAAAGCAAGTACTATATATGTAAATTCATCATTCTACGATATCAAGTAGCTCTACCCATAAGGTGATAAGCATGAAGAATCAGGACAATCAAGGTATACAGAAAGAGATATACCTTGTGAGTCAAATAGGTGTGGATACCGTGATCGGATGTCATCCTCACGTTCCCACGTTGACTCTCCCAAGGAGTGATGACCCCAAGCAACGCGGACAAGACTAATTGTTCGGTTCTTAAGTATCTTCTCTCTTCGGTCCAAAATGGACACAGGCTGTTCCTCGTAAGACAGGTTGGTACCAACAACCAGCTCAGAATGATCGAGGATATAGCTTGGGTCCGATACATACCTACGTAATTGAGATATATGAAATACGTCATGCACCTCTCGTAACAAAGGTGGGAGAGATAAACGATAAGCAACATCGCCTATCCGATCAAGGATAACAAATGGGCCCACGTACCGCGGACTCAATTTCCCGCGAACGCTAAATCTAATGACCCCACGAGTAGGTGAGATCCGCAAGAATACGTGGTCCCCAACAGAGAACTCTAACGGCCTACGATGCTGGTCCGCCCAATGACGATGCCGATCCTGCGCAACTCGAAGTCGCTCTCTAATTCCCTTAACCACTTCAACCGTCTGAATAATCATTTCTGGGCCTAACATCTTCCTCTTCCCGATATCATCCCATGCAAGTGGCGACCTGCACTTCTTACCATATAGTGCTTCGAATGGCGCCATTTGGATACTGGCTTGATAACTATTGTTGTATAAGAACTCGACTAAGTACAGGTGACTCTCCCAAGACCCTCCAAAATCTAGAGTGCAAGCTCGCAACATGTCTTCTAAAGTCTGAATCGTTCTTTCTGATTGCCCGTCTGTCTGCGGATGGTAAGCCGTGCTAAATCTTAACTTGGTACCCAGACTATGATGTAAGCTCTTCCAAAAATGTAATGTAAAGCGGGTATCTCGATCCGACACAATACTGACAGGGACTCCATGCTGCCTGACTATCTGTTGCATATACAACTCTGCTAACTTTTCTGTAGATTGTCCTACTCTGAAAGAAAGAAAGTGTGCTACCTTCGTAAGTCGGTCCACTATTACCCAAATAGCGTCCTTACCACTTGGTGATCTCGGTAAACCGGTCACAAAGTCTATTGTAATATGCTCCCATTTCTATTCCGGAATAGGAAGCGGTTGCAATAACCCAGCTGGCCTCTGCTGTTCTGCCTTCACTTGCTGACATACCAAGCAACGGAAAACAAATCTAGCTATCTCCCTCTTCATCCCGTTCCACCAGAAATGCTGCTTGATATCTTGGTACATCTTGGTCCCTCCAGGATGAATAGAATACTGAGAACTGTGAGCTTCTGCCATAACTTCCTGTCTGATATCTCCACTAGGCACACATAGACGTGATCCAAACCTAAGTGTGCCATCTTCATGAATTCTCATCTCCTTCCTGAGTCCTGACTCACATTCTGCCCTAAGCTTCTGAATCCTTGGGTCCTGTGCCTGAGCTGCCTTGATCCTGCCTACCAAGTCGGATTGAACTTGCAGACTTGCTAGAACTCCTATATCACTAGGAAGTATAACTTCGATGCCCATCTCCTGAAGGTCTTCTAAGATATGTCTCTGTGTTGTCAACATAAATGTGCTGCCTCTCCTGCTAAGAGCGTCTGCTACTACATTAGCCTTGCCTGGATGATACTGAAGCTCTACGTCATAATCCTTGATCAACTCCAACCATCTTCTCTGCCTCATGTTTAGTTCCTTCTGAGTAAAGATGTACTTCAGACTTTTATGGTCTGTGTACATGTCCACTCGGTCACCATATAAGTAATATCTCCATAGCTTCAGAGCAAACACTACTGCCGCTAATTCCAAATCATGAGTTGGATAATTCTTCTCGGGGTCCCGAAGCTGCCTAGATGCATATGCTATCACCTTTCCATGTTGCATAAGGACACATCCAAGTCCTTTACCTGACGCATCACAATATACTGTAAAACCTCCGGGTCCAACTGGCAATGTAAGAATAGGTGCTGATATCAACTTTTGCTTCAAAGTCTCAAATGAAGCCTGACATTCTGCCGACCAAACGAATGGTACATCCTTTCGGGTCAAGCGGGTCATGGGTGCTGAAAGTCTTGCAAAGTCTGACACAAACCTTCTATAATATCCTGCCAATCCCAAGAAACTCCGTACATCTGCTACGGTCTTGGGTACTGGCCAACTTTCTACTGCTTCTATCTTCTTGGGATCTACTGCTACTCCAGCTCCTGATATGATGTTACCCAAAAATGAAATGTGATCCGACCAAAACTTACACTTGCTGAGCTTGGCATACATCTGGTTCTCTCTCAGAACCTGTAACACTTTTCTGAGGTGGTCTTCATGCTCCTCTTCACTAGCAGAGTATACGAGAATGTCGTCGAGAAATACCACGACAAACTGATCTAAGTATGGCATAAAGATACGATTCATCAAATCCATGAATATTACTGGAGCATTGGTCAAACCAAACGACATTACTAAGAATTCATAATGCCCATACTTCGACCTGAATGCTGTCTTGGGAATATCTTCCTTCCGAACCCTCACCTGATGGTATCCTGAACGAAGATCTATCTTGGAGAAAACTCTAGCTTTGCTTAATTGATCAAATAAGTCGTCGATTCGGGGTAATGGGTACTTGTTCTTCACTGTTGCTGCGTTAAGCTTCATGTAGTCAATGTACAAACTGGATGACCCATCCTTCTTTCCCACAAGTACCACTGGTGCTGCCCATGGTGACACGCTAGCTTGGATAAACTTTTTCTCCTTCGGTTCCTCTATATGCTGGTATACCTTCGCCTGCTCTGAATCCGCCATTCTATAAACTCGATCTGATATCGGTTTAGTTCCTGGTGCCAATTCTATACTGAACTCAATATCCCTAACCGGTGGTAGACCTGGAAGTTCTTCAGGAAATACGTCTAGAAACTCTTCAACTACCTTCAGAATCTGAACTTCTTCCATTGCCGTTACTACTCCCTGCTCTTGTTGAGTTGCCTCTGATCTGACTAAGGTTAATCTCTTCATGTCTGGAATATCAAAAGACACACTCCCTCTAAGACAATCTATTGTCGCATGACTGTCTTTCAGCCAGTCCATGCCTGAGATAACATTGAAATTTCCAACAGGAAATTCTATCAACCGGGCGGGTAAGGAATGCCCGAAAACTACAACGCTACATGCTAAAATAACTCTACTAACTCCTACGAGCCCATTACCAGTGAGTATATTCAATCTCCCTGGCAATGCTTCGAACTCCATTCCTAGTCGTGTCGCAAATTGCGCAGATATAAATGAATGGAATGCTCCCGAATCAAACAATGCTACTGCGGGATATGAGGCGACGAGAATGTTACCTGCCACAACATCTCCCGATGCCAATGCCTCCTCCAAGGACAGAGTGAATGCTTGCCCTCGACCTCCTTGCTGGTTTCTATGCTGCGGTCTAGCCTGATGCTGTTGCTGGCCCCTTCCTTGATGATGCTGGGGTGGTCTATGCTGGTGTTGCTGCATCGGCGGTCCCTGTTGCCGAAACATCTGAGCCTGCGGCATAAACGGACGCTGTGCCAACGGCCTTACTGCCACCGCTGGTCCTCGATACTGGCCTGCCCCTGGTGCTGGCAGAGCAGAAAACTGCTACCCTGGTCCTCCTGACCTCAAATTCATAGGACATGTGGTAACCCGATGGTCTGGATTTCCACATATTAGACACAGTCCATTCAATGTCCGACACACATCTCTAGTGTGTCCCATCTTCCCACAATAAGTGTAGCCTGCCGGGGGTTGCTGGATCTTCCTCTGTTGCTATTATTGCTGCCTGGGTGGTGCTGGTCCTCGTATCGCCACATCGTGGATACGAATGCCAGTGGATGGTGTTGTTGTTCGGGGCGCTGCTCCCCCTCCTCCTTCAATATGACTGTGGGATCTCTTCTGACCCCCAGTCCTCGCCGTAAGCCTCTGAATGGTGATCTCATGCCTTCGAGTTGCCGTCAATACTTCGTCAAAAGTTTGGTAATTGTGCCCCTCTATCAATTGCAAGAGTTCAAGATGAAACCCTTGCTGAAACCTCATGGCCCTCTGGCTCTTTGTTGCTACCATCTCTGGGGCGAATCTACTCAATCTGCAGAACTCTGCTGCATAAGCATCTACAGTCTTGCCGGCCTGCCTGAGGTTGATAAACTTCTGTTGTAGCTCAAATCGTGCCACAACTCTATAGTACTTGGTCTTGAATCTTGCAGTAAAATCGTCCCAAGCCACAGGACGTCTGATGCCTACTTCCTCTGATTCCCACCAATCACGTGCGAGATCCTGAAGTAACAACTTTACTAGATCCACACGTTCTTCTGCCGGTACCTTAGCTGCTGTCAGAATAGCCTCAATATCCTTAAGCCATGCATCTGCTGAGATGGCATCCTCCGTGCCCTCGAAACGGCGGGGGTTGTACTTGCAAAACCTGGCCGATGCTCCTGAATCAGTCCTCACTCCTCTTTCTAAAGCCGTCTGTAATCCTTGGTTGAGCAACACATTCTGCTCTTGTAGCTGAGTGTGCATGCGCTGCTGGGCCAACATCTGATGTTGCTGAATAGCCATCATTCCTCTCATGATCTCCAGAAGGGCTGGTGTGTCCACTTGGGTAGGTGGAACTGTTGGTGGCGGTGGAACATCCGGATACTGCGATCCAGCTGCTGGTTCTACTATCACTTCTTCTTGGATAGCCTCCTGAGGTGATACTGGCCCTTGTTGCTGACCAACATGGTCAGGTTGTCCATGTTGCCCTTGTTGCCCTTGTTGTTGCTGCCCAGCTCTGACCGATGCGGGCGAAGTGCCCCTAAGAAAAGGGACAAGAGAACAATCAAACAACCGGACATGAAGGATCAATGAAGTCAAAGGATACCGGAATGTCAAGCAAGGGTTGAGAATAACGAATCATGAGATCAAGGGGGGACACGTGTGATTGAGACATCCTATAAATCAAAACACCCCACAAGTCTGAAATCAGACCTGCATGGGCCACCACTAAAACCTTGTCACGCCCCAGAACCAGAATACTGGAGAGCGGGGGAATGACTCAGCCAGCTACGTATTACGGGTAAATGAATACCGTATAATACGTTCAATGCTGTCTAACCAGACGAGGGGGTGCATACTATATGAAAGTCTTACTATGGTCACTTCATATCTATTGTCTCAATCATTCAAACAAGAAGTAAAAATAGAGAACATGTAAGATAAAGCAGTAAGGCGTCCCAAACGCTTAGTCAAAATGTTCTTGAGATCTGGCTTTATAAGACATAGCCAGATGGTATAGTAACATATACACAATTGTTATCAGTTGCAGTCTGACTTAGTTACAATTATATAAAAGTAAGTACAAGACGATCCGACTAACATGTCGGTGCCAAACGGCTAAGTATGAAGTAAATAACAAAACGAGTGGTGAAGTAAGGAACCCACTCGAGCCCTCCTGCGATCATTCCCCTAGTATTGACCATCGTGGAGGTAGAAGTAAGCTGGATCCTCGGGAACCGGCTCTAAATCTGGCCATGCAAAACCAGAGAGGTTAGACCTCTAATAGCAAGTACCACAAGGAAGCACGATATGAAGGATTAAACCAGTAAGTAAGAGAATATAATAATAGATCTCTGCTTTCCACTAAGATTCACATAACATCACGACACTTCGAACCAACCTTCCAACCAAATAAGGACAGAAGTTGGCCCGTCATGTCCTGACATTCTGATCATCTCAGTTAGGCAACAGAGTAGGTACAGTACACAAACAAATCATCTTGAACGGCCGATCAACTCCTACGGCTTGCTATTGTGAGTCCCAAGTTATCCTAAAATTATGCAAATAGGGATTCCTCAGTTCTTACTATGTACGAGCAAGGCTAGTCTATCCAGTCAATCAATTGCGTCAATCATGTAATTAGACGAGTCCCAGCGGGACGCCCGCCGTTAATATACCATGTACAATTTAATAATATAAGCAGATACCGTTCCCTGCCCGTGTGACAGATTTACAGTATCTGTGGGAACCCGCCGGCCTGTCGGGCACTACTAGTCCCTAGAGGGCTGCCATGTAAGAACTCGGGAATCCATTCTCTCCATGCCATTATTATTTTATTTAACTTAAAGCCTCTATGTTAAGCAAAATCCCATGCCGTGGATCATGGTCATTCAAATGAGCACTTTCGTACGGGGTACGATATGCACAACTCTGCAACGTTACCCGTGCGGTTAGGTTGTAGGTCTTACATAGCATAATACAACAATCAAACTAACCACGGAATAATCATGCCTTGACCATAAAGTACATATGCTATTTTTGTAAAATAAATAAATAAATAAATAAATTGAAGCCTGCATGTGCCTGTATGTCAATATTCGGGATCAGCCAGTCGATTACAATAGTTCATTACATGAACGTGTCTCATTCATTCAATTCAATAAGACGACTAGCCAGTCTCTTAGTTCCAACTAGGAACGCATGATCAATTTTAGTCAAGATAACCATTATTATCAATGGTGACAAGGCATGAAAGTCAATTAGTATTAAATGGGGTCGAGTCTATAACTCTCAGGGTTAAGTTCCAGTCTTACTGGGTATCCATAAACCAATCAAGACACAAGGCACGTTCTACACAACCATATGTATCAAGAATATTAACATGCTAAGATTATCGAGTTCATGCAAAAGCATAAGGATATAATAGGAGAACTATCAGGCCACCATTAAATGAATAAATCATAGAACAAATAGAAACACCCAAGTCAGGAAGTCACGCCAATAAGTCTATGCTAAGGCCAACAAGTCACGCCAAGTCCAGAAGGAGTGAGCGTAAAAAGTGGTTCACGTTGGCACGTACAGCGTGATCGTGAAGGATAATTCACGCACTCATAACGTGAGCGTGAAAAGTAACTCACGCACGCACAGCGTGAGCGTGAAAAATGAGCGTGGAAAGTGAGCATGGAAAATGATAAGAAATTCACGCACGTACGCAAAGACGTGTGCGTAACTAAAATGTCACGCTGGCACGCAAGAACGTGTGCGTGACTAAAAATTCATGTACGCACGTAAGAACATGTATGTGACTAAAAATTCACGCACTCATGTAAGAACGTGTACGTGACTAAAAATTCACGCACTCACGTAAAGACGTGTACGTGACTGAAAATTCATGCAGGCACGTAAAGACGTGAGCGTGACTCAAAATTCACGCAGGCACGTAAAGACGTGTGCGTGACTAAAAATTTATGCAGGCACGTAAAGACGTGAGCGTGACTCAAAATTCACGCAGACACGTAAGAACGTGTGCGTGACTGAAAATTCACGCAGACACGTAAGAACGTGTGCGTGACAGAAAATTTATGCAGACACGTAAGAACGTGTGTGTGACTGAAAATTCACGCAGACACGTAAGAACGTGTACGTGACTGAAAATTCTCGTAGACACGTAAGAAAGTGTGCGTGACTGAACCTTCGTTCCAAGCCAGAAATGAAGTTCCCATGGTTCAGAACCCATGGGCAACCGAGAATACACGCCAGGTTGGGAGATCAAAATCCATGAACAACTGAGAATACAACAACTTAGATCTAGAAGAAACAAGCCAAAAAAATCAAAAATGCTAAGTACTAAACTCTCTCAGGATCATAAGAGGAAGACAAATGAACCATAAAAATGGTTCTTCAAGTGGGAAGCAAGAAGCAAGATGTACTTGCCTGCTGTTGGTTGGTGGAAGAGAGTGGTGAGGAAGAAGAAGAAGTAATGGTGAAGGAGAGTTTATGAGGAGAGAGAAGGAGATGGGGGCTTTAAATAGGAAGGGTGGTGGTAGGTGGGGTTTGTGGAGGTTCAGTTCATTGAACCACCATGAACCCGAGAAAAACCAACCTAGGCCGAACCACAATAAGACTAAAGCAGAGAAGTTAAAAGCAGGAAATAAAATACAGAAATAAAATGCAGGAATAAAATTACAGGAAATAAAATACAGATAATTATTTAACCTAAAATTAAAGGAATTTAAATACAGGATAATACATAATAAATACTAAATAAATATATATGAGTTGTACATGTATAAAAATATGCATTCTGGGAACGGGGAGTGACACTGGCAGGCTTCCTTTCTCTATGGTTGAGGAGATGGGTTGTACCGAGGACCGGTACAGTTGATAGAATCCACCGAAACGTGCTATGGCCAGCAGTACGTTTGGTGCTTAAAACCAGAATCAACCTGCTATCGGCAATGGTGTGCCGAGTAAATGCAGGTTTGAGGACTTTTGGTGAGGAGTTAATCAATAACGCTCCTCATCGGAACGTATTCCCTAGAGTAGAAATGCCCTACACTTATTTGATGGGCTGGTTGTTGCACCACAACTACAGTTTGTTGCCACCAGGCCCGGAAGATGATGCGGAGGTCTTCCTTCAAAAATTCAGCAAAGCTACATAGATCGCCTCGACAGTGGCAGATACCCGAACAGTCTTGAATTATTCTTATGGTTGAAACTATTTCTGCACGAAGCCACAAGTTCCAGCCGACTGTTTCGACGTTCAATTTGAAGATGAAGTTGAAGGAAGAAATTTATTGTCAGCACCAGTCTTCAGGTGGCTACAGTGCATCAGACCCTCCCATCTGATGTAGAAATGAAGACAGTTGTGCGTTCGAACCATATCTACCAAGTAGGTTCGCTCGCCAATTTGGATATGACCAACTTCATGTTGGTAATCCCTCTACCAGTTTTCGTCACTATGGGAATCTGATTGATGGTGCAAGAGATTGGAGGTATTTTAGTACTGCCCGTACTGGTGCCAAATTCAAAGTATCAACCGCTACCAGCACCACAGAGCTACGTATACTTCATACGTATGCTCACTTTTACGCTTCCATCCGTTCCTTCGCCCATGGCTACAACATGAGAGGTAGTCTAAGATGGCCTAAGGAAGAGAATGTTAAGGAGCCGATCAGGGTACCATCAGACATCCCTGACGACACAGCTATTCCAGATCAGTATCTGAAAGTTATCCCTATGGGAGTCGGGGAAAAAGCTGCAGAACCTATCATTATTGGCAAGTCCCGTAAACGAAAACAAAGTGCAGCTGTCACTCTTCCAAAGAAGACCCTGGAAAAGAAGAAGAAGACCACCACCAAAGGGCCTTCTAGACCAAGGGCCGCTACCCCGGAGAGTGACACTCAGGTGGATGAGCCGCAACATGTTGCATCTTCTTCAGTTCACCCTGGAGAAGGACATCAGCCTTCCAACCTGCAGCACCAACAGAAGCTGCGGTAGTCCTACCTCCCGGACGCCTCAGCTCGTCGCTTCATTTAACTTTGCCACTAAAGGCACAAGTTGTTGAAGACGTCGCCCCAGCACATACCATTGATCAAGAGCTCATCCCATCCGATGAACCCGCTATTACTTTTGATGATGAGGATTGGGATGGAGATTATGACGCATACTTGGCGCGTCCTATACCTACTCCAGGTAAATATAATTTATACAAAATCCATACAAAATTATGATTTTTGTATATTATCTTATTTTGTTTAATTTTTGTAGGTGTTATCATTGCCCCAAAGCTTGTGGCTCCTTCTCCTCCTCAAGAAGATATTTATGAGGAAAACGAGGAATATGAGGAGGAGGCTTCTTCTTCAGAAGAAGAAGATGCTCAAGAAGAAGTACTACAAGAACCCGAAGTGGAGACTCAGGAAGACTGTCCTCCATCTCTGGAGGTACAACAAGAGCCAGAAATACAGGCTCAGCCAGAAGTGTTCCCTCCTGCCGAGGGCAAGAATAAAGAAGAAACTACAGTAGAATTTACTGTAGATGATGAGGAGACTGCTGAAGAAGAAATAAACTTCAATGAAGAATCAGTCGTAGAAGAGTTCACTACAACTGATATACTTGAAGATTCTGCAGAGCCAGTAGCTGAAGAAGGTGATGAAGGCATACTCAAGTCATCAACTGAAGCTGGGGAAATTGTAATAGCATCTTATGCTATTGCTACCGATCCAGTACAAGTTCCTAAAGAGATATTGCCTGAACCGAAGTCAGCTGCTACAACTACCATTCCATCTGTACCAATCACCGCCACAGAACCTCACATAGTTTCGACTCCAAAACCGGCTGGAGTAACAAATGTTGAAGATATTATTCCTGAAGCTCCTAGAGATCAGTTGGCCATAGTAGCAACAACAACAACAGCCTCATCTTAGTCTGCTACTAAGGCAACATCTGCTCCTAGTCTTCAGCGAAGAGATCTGGTTGACATCGCCGCAACACCAAGCTCAAGTGTCGAAATGAATCTCTTGGTTGAGATTCATACTGATAATTTTTACAAGACTTTGGCGGTTCTGATAAAAATGGTCCTGAATAAGGGCCTAAGTTATGAAAGTCTGAAGGCGACGATTGCTCTAACCATCAGAAATGTCGCCATGTTCAATGACACGGCGAGAGCGGCGGCATTGGAGAAAATTGTGGAGGGACTTGAACAGCCGATCAAAGAATATTTAAAGCTGTCAAGTGAGACCATTGAAAGTCTCATCCAAGAGGAGTACGACGCTTTATCAGCTGAATATCTCGCTCGAAAAATGACTTTCAATGAAGCCCTCCACAACTACAGCATCAAGGTAGCCAAAGAGAAGGCTTTCTTGGCAGAAGCAAAGCCCGAGCTGGATAGTCAGAGAGAAGCCTATGAAATCTCGAATATGAGAATTCATCAACAAAATGATAAAATTCGAGAAGTTGAGGCTGAGCTGGCTCGTTTGAAGGCGGAGAGGGATCAACTGATCTTAGCTCGAGATCAACAGCTTACACAGAGCTCAATTTTGGAAGAACAAGTCTTTGGAGCAGAGTCTACCATCAAAACCCTTGACGATGCCAAGGACAAGATGATAGTCTCTTTTGCTGGACTTTCATACATCTGTACTCCTAAAGCTCGACGTTCTGCAGCTACTAAGAATATAATGACTCCCGCGAAAAACGCTTAACAGAGTTACAAAAACTTCTTGAAGATATCTCTGCTCCGCCTTAGGAGAAATAAAGAATTTTTTGTAACCTTCCATCTTTTCATTTTGTAATGTTTACAAAAATGAATAAAATATTTGTTTTGTGATCCTATTATTTATTATGTAATTAAACAATAGGTATGAGATAGAAAATACTTATCAGAGGTAATATGGACATGACAAGTCTTCTAAAACTCAATAAATTATATCTATCCAGAGGTAATATGGATATGATAGATAATGAATCTCGTTTTCTGTATAGTGTATACGATACTATCAGAGGTAATATGAACATGACAGATCGTAACAACCCCAAGAAAAATAGATTAATATCTATTCAGAGGCCAAAAAGACATGATAGATAGAAGAAGAAATAGACTTAATATTTATTCAGAGGTCATGAGAACATGATAAATAATAAATCTCTCTCTCTCTTTTAGCTGGTAAGACAGAAGATCAAAATTTTCTTTTAAGAAGACAAGATATCAGCTTAACCGAATATTGGTAGCTGGGGAATAAAGAAGAAATTTAAACATAATATTTTTTTAAGAATTTGCCATTGATTGGCATCATAAGCAAATCTCCATTAGGTTTAGACAACCTATAGGCACCATTGGAGAATACTGACTCGATTATATAGGGACCTTCCCATTTTGCTTGGAATTTTTCTTTGCTCTTATGAGTCATCACCATCGGTCTTCGAACAGCTAGAACTAGCTCACCGACTTTAAATACCCTCTCTTTAACTTTACGATTGAAAGTTCGAGATATGCGGGCTTGATAAAGTTCAATGTGCTGTTGTGCTTGAAGTCGCTTTTTGTCCAATCCTTCAAGTTCCTGGAGTAGTAAGCGATCATTGTTCTCTGTAGTTAGCTCATTATCAATAGCTATTCTAAGAGATAGAATCTGGATTTCCAGTGGAAGAACAGCCTCACATCCGTAAACCAATGAGAATGGTATAAAACCAGTAGGAGTACGGACTGTTGTTAAGAAGTAGTCTTCTTTATTATATTTTGGATAGAAAATCGTTTAGTCCCTTGTGTATAAAGAAGATTACTGGCTGCATTAGCAAAACCAAACTGAGCATTTTTATACGCCTGGAGTTACGTGCGTAAATCCTGAAATTTTTGTGCACAGAGGACTCCATCGGCATTACGCGTAATTTGCAGGTTTGGTACCTTGCGTAAAGTAGTATAAGAAGGTTGTTGGTAGAAAACTGAAGTTTTACCAACAATAGAATTCATGCTTTTACGCTGTAGGCGTGTAGGTAAATTTATTTTAGATGCAGAGGCATCATTATGAATTTTATCTTCTCTATCACCGATAGGAGATTTACCTTTACGCGTATAGCGTAAAACATGAGTATCTATCTCGTCATAGACGAAAGATTTTTTTTTACGCATGGAGCGTAAAGTTTGTGTGTCTACCACGTCAAAGACGGGAGACTAATTTTTACGCATGGGGCGTAAAACATGATTGTCTACCACGTCACAGATGGGAGACTGATTTTTACGCGTGGGGCATAAAATTTGCTTGTCTACTACGTCACAGACGGGAGACTAATTTGTACGCACAGGGTGTAAAGTTTGATTTTTATGCACAGAGCGTAAAACCTGATTTTTACTCTCAGAGCGTAAAACTTGATAGTCTGCAACGTCACAGACAGGAGACTGATTTTTACGCCCACGACGCATCACTGAAGTAGAAACTGCCTCGTCACCGACGGGAGTCTCCACAACAGGAGTAGGAAGGATACCTTTGCCTTAAGAGACAACATGGAGATTCGAGGATGATTTGGACTTAGAAATTCAAACTTTTTGTGCCATCCGAGATTTCTGAACATTGGAGCAGTGAGTACTACCCCCAGTTCGGAGCATTTCTTCGTAGGCAGTCTGGTCGAAGTGCACAACCAGAGTCTTCTTGGTCGATCCGACCAGCGCATCATCATATTGAGCAATTGCCTTCTCATAAGAGGAGAAGGTCATCCCCAGCAGAGTCGTCATTTTGTTGCACTTAACAAAATGCCTAAAAATTGGCTTTTGAAAGAAAACTATAAAAAGTACAGAAAGTACAATTGTTCTGGGAAGTATTGCTATGGAAGTCTGATCTGAGAGCGATCACTTTGTTCCATGGACTATATGATGATGATGAAGAAAACTGCTTGAAGAAGACGAACAATCGAAAGAACTAAGTTAGCAGAAAGGTATCGAGCAACGGCACTGATGGCACAGTCGAATGCTTTCTTGCTTTGCTTCACCCTGTTCTTGAAAAAAAGTAGAAGAAATACTTCTGGGAATATCACTCTGATAGTATAAGTTTTCTCAGAATCTCCTTTTCTGTCTCTATTGATCACCTGATGATGCATAATATGTAAAAATAAGCCTATTTATAGACTTAACCCTTTGTGCGTAAAAAGCAACAAAATCAGGTCTCTACGCTAGTAACTGTCACCCACGATCCAAATCATCTTCTACGCACGTTGACACGTGTCCCATGTAGAGTTTTGATCTCTACGCATGGTGACACGTGTCCCACTACTTCAACAAAGTGGGGAGAGCACATACACACGTTCTTCGATAAGTGTGGTATGAAAGCCACGTAGGCAAACCACATTCTCAAGTAGCCAGGAAAGATCGAGCGTAAAAATGACCAAAAATATATTCCCAGCGTAAAGTGGCAAACTGGCGTAAAATAGCCCAAAATAAACTTTCCGCGTAAAGTGGCTAGAAAAATAGCCTTGAGCGTAAAAAGTAGCCCAAATAGACTTTACGCCCATAATAGCTTTGAGCGTAAAAGCTCAAATAACTATTGTGCGTAAAAGAAGCAGTTTTTATTGAGCGTAAAATAGCCCCATTTGTACACTATACGACGAGTATTGGGTTTGGTGAAAAAGTCTCCTCGCTTTTATGTAATCCTGCTGTCAGAAAATTATTGTGTCAGATCGAATCACTTGCATTAAATACGGCCTGACAGTCTGTCTCCGACGTAAAAGTGGAGGATAACTCTCGCGTAAAAAGCTTCTCGCGTAGAGAGCAGCTAGCGTAGAGAATAGATAGCGTAAAAAGTTGCTCGAGTAGAGAATAGCTAGCGTAAAGTTCTTAACTTTTTTGACTTGGTCTATAAAGCTTTTTTTACGCTCATACACCCACCAGCCAGACTTCGTTGCTCCCCGTCTCGGATAAGCTATAAAGTACATGAGCTGAGCTTGAGTTGCTAGGACAAATGGTTCGTAGCCTTGATATCTACGCTTGTAGTTTATATCCACAAGACCATGCTTGTCAATTTTTTAACCTTGATTTTCAATCGGATCGAACCATTCACACTTGAACAACACGATCTTTGCAGGTTTTCTGCTATAATTATACGTCAACTCCACAATCTCTCGCAAGATGCCAAAAAAATTATTTCCTGGATCGACGTCTTTGTAGTTCGAAGATTTGATACACAAATAACTATATTTTGGTGGAATCAAGATCCAGAATGCTCTCTGATCGGAGCATTTGTCGACTTGAACCGAAATCCATTGACACGGTAACTTGGCCATATTTTAACAAAAGTAATTGGTCCCTTGGCAAGAGTTCTAATTAATTCAATCTCGGGTAAAATTAGACGATCGACCTGAATACCAAAGAAGAGATAGTAAGTTATTTATTGCGTAGTTGCATTAAAATAGGCCAGTAATTACCGGGCTGCTTACATATTCGCTCAACAAAGAAGGAAAATGACGTCTCATTTCTTGTTCTAATTCTTCGTCTGTTAGGTAGGGTCTGACCGACCTCAACTCATCATTATATGTGCTGAAAAACAACGAAGCAACCGCCGATTAGTACAATAATATTAGCTTATACTATTACATTGAGATGATGTAAACTCATCATTAATTACTTACCCCTCTAGCTTCTCCACTTCATCCTCGTCGCAATTGAGTAATACATACAAATGAGCAGCCTTAGCTCTTCGTCATTCAAATATATCTTCTTCATTTTCCCCGAAGGCTTTCTGGACGCATTGAATACTTTCAGTATTCCATCATTTGATTCTTGATAACCGTCGTCGTTTCTCGGAGCCCTCGTTCTATTGGTAGCAACATGAGGTTTGAAATACGTCGAGCAGAAGTTTGTAATCTCCTCGAGAATATAGGCTTTACAAATAGAACCCTCGACCCGAGCCTTGTTTTTCACCTTCCTCTTTAGGTGGTTCAAATGTCGCTCAAACGGGTACATCCACCGATAACCGACGGGCCCACCAACACGTGCCTCGTAGGAAAGATGAATTAGCAAATGCTCCATGGAGTCAAAGAATCCAGGAGGAAATACCTTCTCGAGCTTGCACAGTATTACCGTAATATCGTTCTTCTGCTTTTCTAGACGATCGACGAGCAACTTACTAGAACAAAGATCTCTGAAGAATATGCTAAGCTTAGTCAATGGATCCCAAACAACCGCAGGTAAGAATTCCGAAATGTAATCGGAATTAACCTCTCCATGAATACGTGACAATCATGGCTCTTCATACCTGTTAGTTTGTTCACCTTGAGGCCGGCACATCTTTTCAAGTTCGAAACATACCCGTCTGGAAATTTCAGACCTTGAATCCACCTACAAAGTTGTCACGCCCCGATTTCGTAGAATCGATAGTCGTCCCCCGGGCGTGATGCCGTGCGAACCTAAGTTACGATCGCACAAGGCATAGTCATGAGGTTATTCGAAACACACGTCATGTTAGAGTACGCAGAAAAATTGATTGACACAATTGAAATAGAAGTAGACTTTTCATTGATAATAAAACTTCATTTACATTGACTTCATTACATTCATTGCCGCGCGGGGTACAACATGACTCGACTTACAAAACGAACGCCGATGAGATAGTCGTTCCATACATTACACCCCTTTATACAAGCAAAAACCATTTTATATTTCCATCTGCTATCGCAGGAAGTCGAGCCGCCATCTTTTCTTTTGGACTGAGTGCGGGTCTTCTTCAAAAAGGAATCCAGAAACAAGCCTTCTCACGGACGAGGCTTCAAAAGTATCCACGCCGCCTTGAGATTTTAAGCGGCACGCCCTTCGTAGTTTGGGGTACCTGCGTAGAGAGCGAGGATCAGTACATTACACTTTGTACTGGTGCATGGCTATTTAAGTTCCAAGCTCTCATTTGGTTGAAGAGTTTATATGACTTAGAGTATGAATGTTTTTAACCATCCTAATGGATTTCAAACAAGCATATGACAAGCATAATAAAATTTACGTTGAACTTACCCGCGGCGGACCGCGTCGCGCCTTATAAAACTTACCATGTTCTTCCCTGTCAATTGTTATCATTTTCATACCAAGTGCAATATTTCGTGTGGTTGGTCACTGGCTCCCAGAACCATTGTGGACTCCTCTAGCTTTTGTTAGACGGGGTCCTTTCAGCGTGAGTAACGAACCCCGCTGCAAGTCCTCGCCTAACCCGTGCCCAGCACAGCTAATTATTTGTTTCCTTTGCCCGTAACGGTCCCGTGGCCTCGGGTTGCCGTGCGGGGAAACGCTCACCTTGTCGACAAGTTGTCCATGACCATGCAAAGACTTGTTTTTAGTTGTTAAGACATAACCTACCTTTTCTTTTGAGAACTTGCTCATTCATTCGTGTTCGTGCACTTGCATTTATCTTTTCATTCGTAACAACACTATCGACTTTGCCTAAGAAGAGGGTCGAGAAGAGAAGGGTCAGCCACTCACCTTGAGTTTACTTCGGCGAGAGAACTTGTTGGTCACGCTAGACGTCGCCTACGCGATTACCTGAAATCGCACAAGCAACCGATTAGAACACTGCATTAATTAAGGAGTTCGATAGGAAATACGAGTTCAAAATGCAAGCCATGAAAACTATCGAAAACATTCAAGAAAATGCATTCAGAAAACAAAGCCAAAACCAACGCAAGCGGCATAAAAAGCAGAGCAACGGGAGGTCTCTTCCGACTCAGCCGCAGAGTCAATCCTCGAGGCACAACCCGCTGAATATGGGACTTGGTTCCGAAGAAGACATTCCATAACGAGGAATGGATCTTAATTCAACCGTTCCCGTTCGATCGACTCGGTCGATCCCGACCTATCGGTCCCGACCGAATCGATAGCGACAGTGTTCCTTTCTCGCGCACCTCGTGGATAAGTACGGGGCACGATGTAGGGACGGGACACTACACCCTAACTAACTAAGAAAAAGTTTCGTCCTCGAAACTTAAAATAGAACCTACCTCTACGAGAACAATGAAGGGAACTTTTCCTTCATTTCTGACTCAAGCTCCTACGTCGACTCTTCGACCGAGTGGTTCCTCCAGAGGACGCGGATGAAGAGAATAGCACAGTTGCGGAGAAGTTTATCCTTGCGCTCCAAGATTTGCACCGGCTCTTCGACATATGACAAGTCCGTCTTCAGGTCCAGCTTACCCAAATCCATAACATGGCTCGAATCATGTACGTACTTTCGCAATTGCGATACGTAGAAGACGTCATGTACCTCTGACAACGCAGGCGACAAGGCGATTTGGTAAGCTACCGGGGCGACTTGCTTCAATATTTCGAACGGGCCAACAAATCTTAGGCTCAATTTCCCCTTCGCACCGAACTTGGAAACTCCCCGCATGGACATGACTTTCAAGAATATATGGTCGCCTTCCGAAAACTCGAGGGGGCGTCGGTGCGTGTCGGCATAGCTTTTCTGTCGGCTTTGTGCTATCTTCAATCTCTCTCGTATTAACTTGACCTTCAGCACGGTCTGCTCCACCAGCTCTGGACCAAGTATCTGCCGTTCCCCGACTTCATCCCAGCAAATGGGCGATCTGCACTTACGGCCGTACAAAGCTTCATACGGTGCCATTTGGATGCTGGACTGATAGATGTTGTTTTATGTAAACTCGGTCAGCGGTAGATGGACGTCCCAACTTGACTTCAAGTCGATCGCACATAGTCGTAACATGTCTTCGAGAATTTGGTTCACCCGCTCTGTTTGGCCGTCAGTCTGAGGATGATAAGCTGAGCTGAACTTCAACTTGGTCCCCAGTGCTGAATGAGGACTACTCCAGAAGCGCGCTACGAACCGTCCATCCCGATCAAAGATGATAGAAACTGGGACCCCGTGCAGCCGAACTATTTCATCAAGGTATATCTGAGCAAGGCGATCGACGCTCCAAGTAACTTTGATGGCGATAAAGTGCGCTGACTTGGTTAGTCGATCGACGATGACCCAGACGGTGTCGTTTCCCTGCGGCGTCCTCGACAAGCCAACAACGAAGTCCATAGTGATGTGATCCCATTTCCACTCTGGAATGACGAGGTTCTGCATCTCCCCGCCCGGTCGCTGGTGCTCGGCTTTGACTTGCTGACAAGCCATACATTTTGACACAAAGAGCGCTACGTCCCTCTTCGTGCCGTGCCACCAAAAGACAATGCGGAGGTCCTTATACATCTTAGTGCTGCCAGGATGCAAAGAATATTTTTATAATGCGCCTCCGACATTATCTCCTTTCTAAGTTCTGCGTCGTCCGGTACGCATAGCCGTCCCTTCACGCGCAACACTCCCGACTCGTCATCTGCAAAGTCGGACGCTTTTCCTGTCGATATCAGCTTTCGCATCTTCTCCAGGTAGGGGTCGTTCTTCTGTGCAGACTTGATCCTCTCCAGTAGGCTCGGTTCCACCCGCAGTTGTGCTAGTTTCACGTCTCTGAAACGAACTCGGAGCTCGATGCCTATTCCTTCCAAGTCACGCAGCAGTCGATCGTTGATATATAACGAAGCTAAGTACTTCCGGCTTAGCGCATCTGCTACCACATTTCCCTTGCCCGGCGTGTAGTCGATTGATAAGTCATAGTCTTTGATTAGTTCGAGCCATCGCCGCTGCCGCAAATTCAGTTCTTTCTGGGTGAAGAGATACTTGAGGCTTTTGTGGTCCGTATAAATCCTGCACGCCATGCCATAGAGATAGTGACGCCACAGCTTCAACGCGAACACAATTGCCGCTAGTTCTAGGTCGTGCGTGGGGTAGTTCTTCTGCCGGGAAGCAAAAGATATCACCTTATCCCGCTGCATGAGCACATACCCCAAGACCTGGCCAGAAGCATCGCTGAAGATTTGAAATCCCTCCGTCCCTTCAGGAAGAGCAAGTATCGGGGCCAAAACGAGCCGTTGTTTGAGCTCCTGGAAGGAGCTTCACAGTCGTCTGACCACTTGAATGCGACTCCTTTCTGGGTGAGGCGAGTCAACGGCGATGCGATCTTCGCGAAATCCTTCACGAAGCGTCGGTAGTATCCCGCCAAGCCTAGAAAGCTTTGAATTTCGCTAACTTATGCGGGCCGTTTCCAATCAGCAACTGCCTAGACTTTCTTCGGATCGACTACGATGCCCGTGGCGGAGATGACGTACACAAGGAATGAGACGCTGTTAAGCCAGAACTCGTACTTGCTCATCTTCGCGTACAACTGATTCTCTCGAAGGGTTTGGAGTACCGTCCGTAGATGCTCTGTATGTTGCGCTCAATCCTTCGAGTAGACGAGGATGTCGTCGATGAAGACCACTACGAATTTGTCAACGAACAGACGGAACACCCGATTCATTAGATCCATAAAGACGGCAGGGGCGTTTGTCAGACCGAACGGTATTACCAAGAACTCGTAGTGGCCGTAACGAGTGCGGAAGGCGGACTTCGGCACGTCATCTGGCTTAACCTTGAGTTGGTGATAACCCGATCGCAGATCAATCTTCGAAAACACCGTTGCACCTTGGAGCTGGTCGAACAAGTCGTCGATGCGGGGCGGGGGGTATTTGTTCCGGACGGTGGCTTTATTCAATTCTCGATAGTCGATGCAGACCCGCATCGACCCATCCTTCTTCTTCACGAATAGCACGGGCGTACCCCACGGCGAGACACTCGGACGGATAAATCCTCTCTCGAGTAATTCTTGTAGTTGTGCCTTTAGTTCCTTCAGTTCTGCAGGGGCCATTCTGTACGGAGCCTTCGAGATCGGCCGGGTGTCGGGAAATGTGTCGATGGTGAACTCTATTTCTTGGTCGGGCGGCATGCCGGGTAGCTCGTCCGGGAACACGTCTGGGAATTCTGCCACAACGTCGGTCTGACCCGCGTTTGCACCATCCTGTCGCATGTCTCGAACGGAAGCTAGATAGCCTTCGCACCCAGAATGCAGCATCCGTCGAGCAGATATTGCGGAGATCACCATGCAGGTCGGCGACGCCTCCCCACATGAGTAGCAGAATTCAGGCACTCCAGGTATGCGGAATGTGACCTTATTTTTAGCGCAGTCTATGGTTGCGTTGTACGGCCCGAGCCAATCCATTCCCAGAATGATGCCAAAGTCCTTCATGTCTAGAACTATCACATCCAGACCGATCTTTTGATCGCCGATACAGATAATCCCGTCGGCACAAGCTAAGTTTGTAAGAATTGGTGTGCCCGAAGGTGTGCTTACGCTAAGGTCGAGATCTAATGATATAAAAGAAAATTTGTGCTCGACGGCAAAGTTCGCCGATATAAAACTATGCGAATCACCTGAATCAAATAACATACGAGCAGGCACATTATTGAATTTTAGTATACCTGACACTACTGTATCTGATGCCAGCGCTTCGTCTCGAGTTATGGCGTAGACGCGGCCCTGAGTGTTGGGGCGACGGTCTCGGCCATTTTGCGGTGCGGGTTGAGTGGGCGGAGGAGGTCGAGGCGCCTGTCCTCGATTCTCTTGACGGTATTGTTGTGGCGGAACGTTATGAGTTTTACGAAAGCTTGGACAGTTTGGAGCTGTGTGACCCCTCTGCCCGCAAGCGAAACATTCAACATTACGAAAAAAGCAGTGGCTTTTACGGTGTCCAAGTCGCCCGTAATTGGTGCACTTAGGTATTGTCTTCTCACCCATGTAACCACCGTTATTTGGATGCTTTGACGCATCGTTGTTGCCTCCCGTATAGCTAGGACGTTTGTGATTGGAGTGGCGTACAACGTCGTCAGCACCGGAAGGATGCAGGTTCTCAAGGCGGAGAGCGTGATTCAGAGCCTCGCCCACGGTCTTGTACTCCAGGACCCCGATATGCGCACCGATAGAGTGTCGTAGGCCCACTTCGAACCGTCGCACACGACACTCTTCAGTAGGCAGGAACTGACCAGCAAACTTAGACAACTTGTTGAATTCTGCGGCATACTGTTCCACTGTCCGACTTCCTTGCTTCAACTGCATGAATTTATTCTCCTTCGCTTGACGAACGGCTGACAGAAGGTACTAGACTTCAAAAGCTTTGCGGAAAGTGGCCCAAGAGATCGGCACGGTGTTGTTGTCCGGTCGGATCGCTCGCTTGCGTACGGCCCACCAGTCGTGCGCGTTCAATCGTAGTTGAAGTTGTGCGCAGGCGACTTGCTTCGATTCTTCAATACCGAGAAGCTCGAAGTGATCTTCCAGCTCTTCCAACCAGTCGATTGCCATGGAAGGGCCCTCGGTACCGCTGAAGGAAGTGCGGTACACCTTCTTGAATTCGGACACTTTAAAGTTGTACTTTTTCAGTGTCGCTGGTTGACGCTCGGGATCCTCCGTGTCGACTTCAATGGGTTGGATCACCGGCATGGTGGCAGCAGGTGCAGTGACGGTAGGCACAGTCGTAGAATTTCTGTTGGCCGCCATTGTCTGGATGATCTGCTGCAGGGTATCCAACTGCTTTTGTTGAAGTTTAGCATGTGCGTAGAAACGAGCTTCGAACTGGGCCTGTCGTTCCTCCGTCTGTTGATGTCGGTTTTCGGACTGGTTTTACTGTCCCTCCATCATGCGCAGCATCTTTTCGATGGTATCATTAGAAGGTCCGCCCCGTGATTGATGCGAATTACTAGAGCCGCTAGAAGCGCTCTGTTCTTGCTCGGCCGTGGGTTCTGTCACTTCTGCGATACGAAGGCAAACGCATCAGTCACAAATTAATACGGACTCATTGTATGGAATAACTTATCTCATCGATGCGAGGTCAAAGGATGTAAAGCCGTGCTCTGATACCATTATGTCACGCCCCGATTCCGTAGAATCGATAGTCGTCTCCCGGGCGTGATGCCGTGCGAACCTAAGTTGCGATCGCACAAGGCGTAGTCTTAAGGTTATCCGAAATACAACGTCAAGTTAGAGTACGCAGAAAAATTGATTGACACAATTGAAATAGAAGTAGACTTTTTTTTTATAATAAAACTTCATTTACATTGACTTCATTACATTCATTGTCGCGCGGGCTACAACATGACTCGACTTACAAAATAAACGCCGATGAGATAGTCGTTCCATACATTACACCCCTTTATACAAGCAAAAACTATTACACATTTCTACCTGCTATCGCGGGAAGTCAAGCCGCCATCTTTTCTTTTGGACTGAGTGCGGGTCTTCTTCAAAAAGGAATCCAGAAACAAGCCTTCTCACGGATGAGGCTTCAAAAGTGTTCACGCCGTCTTGAGATTTTAAGCGGCACGCCCTTCGTAGTTTGGGGTACCTGCGTGGAGAGCGAGGATCAATACATTATACTTTGTACTGGTGCGTGGCTATTTAAGTTCCAAGCTCTCATTTGGTTGAAGAGTTTATATGACTTAGAGTATGAATGTTTCTAACCATCCTAATGGATTTCAAACAAGCATATGACAAGCATAATAAAATTTACGTTGAACTTACCCACGGCGGACCGCGCCGCGCCTTATGAAACTTACCATGTTCTTTCCTGTCAATTGTTATCATTTTCATACCAAGTGCAATATTTCGTGTGGTTGGTCACTGGCTGCCAGAACCATCGTGGACTCCTCTAGCTTTTGTTAGACGGGGTCCTTTCAGCATGAGTAGCGAGCCCCGCTGCAAGTCCTCGCCTAATCCGTGCCCAGCACAGCTAATTATTTGTTTCCCTTTGCCCGCAACGGTCCCGTGGCCTCGGGTTGCCGTACGGAGAAACGCTCACCTTGTCGACAAGTTGTCCATGACCGTACAAAGACTTGTTTTTATTTGTTAAGACATAGCCTACCTTTTCTTTTGAGAACTTGCTTATTCATTCGTGTTCGTGCACTTGCATTTATCTTTTCATTCGCAACAACACTATCGACTTTGCCTAAGAAGACGGTCGAGAAGAGAAGGGTCAGCCACTCACCTTGAGTTTACTTCGGCGAGAGAACTTGTTGGTCGCACTAGACGTCGCCTACGCGATTACCTGAAATCGTACAAGCAACCGATTAGAACACTGCATTAATCAAGGAGTTCGATAGGAAATTTGAGTTCGAAATGCAAGCCATGAAAACCATCGAAAATATTCACGAAAACGCATTCAGAAAATAAAGCCAAAACCAATGCAAGCGGCATAAAAAGCAGAGCAACGGAAGGTCTCTCCCGACTCAGCCGCAGAGTCAATCCTCGAGGCACAACCCGCTGAATATGGGACTTGGTTCCGAAGAAGACATTCCATAACGAGGAATGGATCTTAATTCAACCGTTCCCGTTCTATCGACTCGGTCAATCCCGACCCATCGGTCCCGACCGAATCGATAGCGACAGTGTTCCTTTCTCGCGTACCCCGTGGACAAGTACGGGGCACGATGTAGGGACGGGGCACTACAAAAGTCTCACTTTATCCTCCTTCTCCAGTGAGAAAATTGCCTTAGGCTGCTTCAACATCCCATTTTCGTCCTCGATCAAATGCAATACAGGACGTCTACATATTTCATCCAAGTCCAATCTAGCCTTTGGATTGTCTTTCGTCTTCTCCTTTACGTCTATTACAGTATTAATTATGTTGTCAAACACATTCTTCTCGATATGCATGACATCATGGTTATGTCTAACCAGATTGGTGCTCCAATATGGCAGATCCCAGAATATACTCCTCTTCGTCCAGTTATGAGTGCGACCAAATCCGTCACACTTGTAGCCCGTAGCAGGTTCTTCAATAGCTCTTGGTAAATCTTTTACCTCTTCCCATATCGTGTATCCGGGCCACCTTGGCGGGGGATTAGCCTTCTCTATAATGCCAGTACGAAAAGCACTCATGTTCCTCCGGTACGGATGATCCTTTGGCAGGAATTGTCGATGACAATCGAAGAAGCACGGTTTGCCTCCGTGTTTCAAACGGAAAGCCTTAGTACGGTCCATACAATATGGACATGAAAGACGACCATGCGTGCTCCATCCAGATAACATACCATAGGCCGAAAAGTCGTTGATGGTCCACATAAGTCCTGCCCGCATCTGAAAATTTTGTTTTCTAGATACATCGTACGTATTGGAACCTACTTCCCACAGCTGATTCAACTCATCAATCAATGGCTGTAAATACACATCGATGTTCCTTTTCGGATTGTTCGGACTTGGGATAATAACAGTGAGGAACATAAACGGAGTCTTCATGCACATCCAAGACGGTAGATTGTATGGAGTGACGATCACAGGCCAACACGAATAGTACTGGGATCCTGAAAGTTTGAATGGGGTAAAACCGTCGGAGCAGAGACCCAATCTGAGATTACGCAGATCAGAAGCAAAATCTGGATACTTTCAATCAAAGTGCTTCCATGCTTCTCCATCAGATGGGTGATCCAGCACTCCTTCGGTCTGTTTCCGCTTATGCCAACTCATATTTTCTGCAGTTTCCTTCACCATAAACAACCGCTGCAACTGCGACAGCAACGGCAAGTAGTGCATCGAATCGATAGGCTTCCTGGCACCGACAGACTTTCTTCTACCACTGCCCTTGTAGCGATCGGCACCACAAAATCTGTAGGCATCTTCATCATTGTCGTCTTTGTAGTACAACATGTACCCGTTGCGACATGCATCGATTTTCTCGTATCCCATCCAGAGCGATCTCACCATCCTCTTAGACCGGTAGAAGTCTTTAGGCAACTTAGCACCCTCAGGCAATATTTCTATAAGCAACTCTATAAGGCGGTTGTAGCAATCTTGCGACATGTTAAAATTGAACTTGATGCTCAAAAATCTTGTAACCACCTCCAACAGTGAATGATCCTCACAACCAGGATATAATAGAGTCCTTGCATTATCTAGCAACTCCATGAACTGTGCAGCATCGGCGTTCGGTGCCTCCTCAGGTGCATCATGATCGTCCGGATCGGAACTAGGCCCCGTCGCATCAAAAACCATGTTCACCAACCCATCATCGTAAGCAGCGTTGTTGTGGACATCCACATAAGGCTCATACTCCGATGCTAAAGACACAAGTTCTCCTTGCGCGCTCCACTGATAGTAGTTCAGCGTAAAATCCTTCGAGTATAAATGATACGTGACTTTCACTTCTGGATAATATTTCAAGTTGCGACATCTCAGACACGGACACTTAATTTTGGTATCGTCCATGTACTGAGGGAACGCCTTGGCAAATTGCAGGAACTGCTGTACACCCTCTATGAATTCATCCCACACACCGCACATGTCATCAGGATGACGGTTGTACATCCACGAACGATTCCGTAAGTAGTAATTCATATCCATATCCAATTGATGATAATTCTTTAAGATAGATACATGCACATTGTAGTCAGTGAATGAATGTTAAGGCAGTTTAGATATGGGTGCGCAATTTAGATAGAGGTCAGTAGAGAGTGACAGTTTAGAGGAAACTGAGATTATTGGTGATATTTCACTCATTGACACTTCTTCACTATTACTCACAAATGAATTGGCCGTCTTAGCTTGAAAATTTAATATTGTTTTGACAATCATTCAGCAAGTTGAGCTTGGGTTACGTAAGTTTATCATTTGGCACATGAAGGAACAAGCTTCATGCAAAGACAACAAAACACTTTACAAAAAGAAGATTATTAATTTCTATTTGAAGTTAATCATGGCCAATCATGTAGCTTGAGCAACTCTTGCCAACATAAATAAATTAGTTTAGATGGGTTTTATGTCTGGCTCCTGTAGAACAGTACAAGTCACTACATGTCTAAAATAGTAAAATAGACTGCTACAATGCATCTACATGATATTTGGGGTCAATCTAGGCTAAAGTCAACACTTGGTCATCTCTAGGAGTCCTATGATATTACCTATCTCATGTACACTCTTCACACACACACACACACACACACACACATTACCTACCACATATAGGGCTCAAGTCAAGAGTATAGTGCAATGGTATGCTATCATTTATGCCTATAATAAGGCATACCATATACGCTACACTAACAGGAGTAAGGTATGTAGCAGCGGTATGCTATCTGTCATGCTTATAATAAGACATACAGTGTACTACATACAAGCAATCAAGTAAACAAAAGTGTCGTATAGGACGCCAATATAGTATAAGGTATATCGTGCCTATACTCAACACGCTAAGACTTATGTGACTACATGCCCTTTGGTGTTCTTCCCTCCCCGACACGACATGACACGAATGCAAGCAAGTGGAAGTAAGTACAAACAAGTCAAGTGCAATATGAATGCATGCATGTGATGATCGAGTATGAGTACTTGCCTCTCTTATGGGGTTAACAATGTCTCTAAATCACCAATAAATAAAAAAATAATATTTTTAGAAGCTTTCTAATTTAAACCTCCAGTCAATTTCTAGTGTTTACAAAACCATTTAATCTACTGACTAGGCTCTAATTATTAACAAAATTACTTAAACAAGTGAGTCAGGTAATACTCTCTGACCTAAGAGGAATGGAAAAGTCCTAACACTCAACTTGAGCATCCATAAGTCCATTACATCCTTAAATCCCTATTGGTTAACATAAACTCCACTGCTACCTATTCAGTGAGTCTACCAACTAAGTACTGCAAGAACCTGGTCTATAACAACAGTAACTATATAATACTTTAATGGTATTATATAGTAAAATATGTGGAGAGGTAGAGAGTTAGGGTAGCATGCCAAAATAAAGGGAAGAAAAGAAGGAAAATTCAATAACCAAATCATGTAGATATATCTACAAGATGAACAAAACGAAACTCTGAATTTATCAAAAAGAAAGATGAAACTATGAATTCCTACCACTTCATTTGTATGTAGTACCAAATCATGTAGATATATCTACAAGGTGAACAAAATGAAACTCTGAATTTATCAAAAGGAGAGATGAAACTCTGAATTCCTACCACTTCGTTTGTAAGTAGTCTTATATACCTTATTATATGGATAGCTAAAGTTGGTAATGAATTTTAATAGGCCATCCAAAACATGTCAAACATGTAAGAGAACATGAACTTGACTTAGAAAACATAAACACAGTAAGGGTGAAAAAAGGTCAGACTTGGATCACAAGTTGTAAGGTTATATTGAAGCTGCAAATCTTTGCAGAAAATTTAAGTCGTGTTTTGACTGTACATTCTACATCATCATAGAGTTCTACAGTTGCAGAGAAATTTTAAGTCGAAACAAGAAAGAACTCTATTAGCACATAATATTCTTATAGGAGGAAATTTGGAGTTTAAATGTTAAGGAACAATGCTACACTAGGGGTCTATTTAGAGACGAGTGCCAAGCTGAATCCTATTCCAACCACAAAGATCAACATAAACTGTTCATTCATTCCACATATTACAAACAAAGAATTTGAAGGAAGAAACAAAAACAACTGTGTTGGGACTAAAACTCCCATTGGTAGTTTGCAACTAAGAATTTGAATATCTACCTTCTTTTCAACAGTAACTATATAATATCCTAACTAAATATCAAAGCAAACAATAGTAAATATCAAAATGTTCACAGTGTCGTGTCCGAAATAGGTTCTGTGTCAAAGTATTTTCTGTGTCAAAGTGGGTGTGTGTGTGTGTCAAAGTGTTGTGTCCTGTGTCACAGTGTCATGTCCGAAATAGGTTTAGGGTTTACCTAGTCGGGGCCGGAGGAGCGGGTCGTCGAGGGGGCAGGGGGTCGCCGGTGGGAGCAGGGTCGTCGAGGGGGAGCAGGGTCGCTGAGCGGGGTCGCGAGGGTCGGGGGCCGAGGGGGGAGGGGGTCGCTGGACGCCGAGGGGGAGGGTCGCCGAGGGGGAGCGTGCGGGTTCCGAAAAAATTCGATCGAAATAATGGGGGGGAATGAAAACTCGAATGCCCTATATTTTCATTTTAGCGACGTCATAACTATACGTCGGTAAACGTCACTAATATTAGTGATATTAGCAACGTTACACTAGTTACGTCGGTAAACGTCGCTAATATTAGTGATATTAGCGACGTTCACCGACTTATCCGTGACGTATGTTTCTTTATACAAAACTAAGTCGCAAAACGTCGCCGATCGTCGGTAATAGTGACGTATTGCGAAGTTTATAAATTACGTTGCTAATTCCTTAAAAGTTAGCGATATTTTTCTAGAACGTCGCTAATTGCATCGCTAATATGACTTATTCTAGTAGTGCATATATGGACCACCTCTCAGCTACAAAAGTAATAAAATATGTCAGTTTCTGTAAATATTTAACTTTACGTAATAAATATTTTAAAGTATAACTATTACTACCAGGGAGACATCTATTTACAGCACTTTGAAATTGATTTGAACCGAATGCATCAGTTTTCAATCTAAACCTTTCTGCCTACAAAGTGATATTACACAAGTTATGACATTAAATATTAAATATTTAAAGATAAAAAATTCAATATCAAATAATAGTTACTTCTCTGTTTATATTGAGGTGTGTTTCATTGTCATTCACCATTCTATTAACGACGCGGTGGAAGCCATTTAGTACCTCATCGTCGTTTACAACATCATTAGCATATTGGTATTTGGGATTCAATAAATAACCTGTAAAATTGAATAAATAACTAGTTTAAAATTTCTATAAGCATTATAAACGATATTTTTAAGGGTATTCAATTTATAGAGTACTTACCAGCTGCATGGATATCTTGATGTAGTTGATTATTCCATTTTTTATCAATCATTGTCTACCATTTCTTGTACCCTTTTCCAACATTTTTTATCATGAATTTAACTCTGTCCATAGCCTCATAAAGATGGCCCATCTCAGCTTTATCATCACTATCAACCATCCTTAAAACTTTTACTAGAGGTCCAAATATTGCAGTGACCCCTGCAATACCCCTCCAGTAAGTTTGACTGTCGATTAAACCGACAACTACATTTGCCTTTTCTCTATCTTTGCGATTGAGTTTCATGTAGTTCTTCGCCCAATTTCTTGTATTTGTCATCCTTTTTAAATCAACCTGATGTTTAAGGATGGAATCTAAAGCAAAAAAATTGGTAGCGAACCTAGTGATGGCTGGTCTAACCAATTTTCCATTCCGAATGTTAAGAGCCCAACCATGATTGTATATGAAGCAAGTCAGTTCTTAAGACTTTTGTATTAGTGGTTTAATACTTGGATCATTAGCTATATCTTTCAACAGTAGATCTATACAATGTGCAGCACATGGAGTCCAGTATAAATTTTTTCTCACCTGCATACAAACATACAAATAATAAATATAATGCAGCTTTATTTAAATTAATAAAAATTCAGTATAAGTGTGTTCTTACCCCCCATTAACTTTAATCCCGTCGCCTTGTAGTTGGAGCCATTGTCAGTAACTACTTGCATGACCATTTTTTCTCCAATTTGTTCTACAACTTCATTCATCAGTCCAAATATGTAATTACCATCTTTGAATTTGTCAGATGCATCTACAGATTTAAGAAATATTGTTCCTTGTGGAGAATATACAAGAAAGTTAATGATGTATTTTCTTTTCTGAGTACTCCATCCATCGCACATAATTGTGCACCCATATTCATCCCAATATTTATGAAAGAATTTCAAGTACTCTTCTATGTCATTTATTTCCATATCTAAGTATGTATTAGATATCTCATAAGGAGTTGGACCTTTCACTCCACTCCCACAAGCTGCTATAGTATCTATCATTGGCTGATAATGTGGACTTTTTACAGCATTGAATGGTATATTATCGTATATAAATTTTTTTGCTATAATTCTTCTTCTATGCTCTTTAGCATTCTTTATTCCCTTAAGGGCACCCTTTATTTTGGGTTGTTTTGTCCCTTGTTTTCTTAGGACATATGGATCCATACTCCTTCCTCCTATCTCTGGAATATTTTTCGCCTCCTCCTCACGATATGCGACCGACTTTGATCGGCCACCTAACGTCGGACCCCTGCTAGACCCTGCTCATCTCTCCCTTACACTCCAACGACTACCCCATTGTCCAGCTGCATGTTCTCTCCTACTTTCTCTCAAGTTCCGTCTAAGGTCCGCATATTCGTCAGCATCTTCTTCTTCTTCTGAGAAATCTTCTAGACGAGCTGTTCTTGTCAACTCCTCCTCTACTAATTGTTTTCTTCGGTAGGCTATTAATTTATCTTTTTGTTTACCCTCGACAAGTAACAACATTTATCTTCTTATCTCAAGTGGTACTTCAGGACACAATGCTACATTTCTTTTAATACCAGCTAAGTGTTGTTTGAGACAAGTAACTCCTCCGTCCATCTTTTTGTCACAATAATTGTATTGTACCTTCCTCCTATTATTTTCAACACACTTGCCATGGTTCCAACCAACATCCACTTCCTCCACCGTGCGACTTTTTGGCGCTATTATATAATCCTAAAAATAAAATAAAAAATATTACATAAAATAATAAAAAACGTTACATGCAATAATATTACATTCATAAAAATTACTACATGCAATAATATAGTATATATATAGTATATACAATAAAAATTAGTTGGTATATATATATATATAGAGAGAGAGAGAGAGAGAGAGATATACAATTAGTTAGTAAAAAAAAGAACAAAACAAATATATATATATATATATATATATATATATATATATATATATATATATATATATATATATATATATATATATATATATATATATATTTTATATAAAAATATAAAATATATATATATTTTTTATATAAAAATATAAAATATATATATATTTTTATATAAAATATATAATATATATATATATATATATATATATATATATATATATATATATATATATATATATATATATATATATATATATATTGTTTTGTTCCTTTTTTCTTACTAACTAAAGAGAGAGAGAGAGAGAGAGAGAGAGATACAATTAGTTAGTAAAAAAAAGGAACAAAACAATATATATATATATATATATATATATATATATATATATATATATATATATATATATATATTGCAAATGACCTCTAGCCTAGTGGTTAAGGGAGATGCATGCGGCCCAAGTGGTCGGGAGTTCGAGCCCCAGTGGAGGCGAGTTACCACAATTACCCATTACTTCAAAAAAAAAAAAAAAAAAAAAAAAAAAAAAAATATATATATATATATATATATATATATATATATATATATATATATATATATATAAAGGTAGTGGATTAAAAAGAGAGGCAGTATAATAAGTTAATCAAAGAAAACATATATATACATGTGTGAGCCAATAAATATATATACATATGGCTTTAGTTTAAACATGAAAGTAAGATGGAGTTTGTGGTTAGTGGATTAAATTTAGTTCTGTTGTTAAAGTGAAGTCCACAGTTGTTCTTGGGTTTGAGCCTTCGATTCTGCATTTTTTTTTGCCATCTGTCCAAATACATCTGGACCGTTCATTTGAATTTTTTTTTCTTTCATCTCAGCTGACCATTTGGCTGAGATGCGCAACCTAACATATATTATTGGTGGGGGGGGGGGGGGGGGGGGGGGAGAGGGGAGAGAATCATTTCTCAGCTCTAGAAGTTTCTCTCCGTCTCTCCACAGTCCCCTCCGTCTCCTTCCCGCCTCCACAGTCCCCTCCGCCTCTCCGCCTCCTCTCCGTCCAAAAACCCTCCCTCTCGTAGTCGACGTCGGCGGCAGAGGCGTCAAAGGGGAAGGCGAAGGCGAAGGCAACGGCGGCGAAGACGAACGCGACGACGGCGAAGATGAAGGCGACGGCGGCTGTGTAGAAGCTAGTTCTCAGCCTCTGTTACCTTCGACGACGGCAAAGACGGAGACGGCGATGTAATTCTTCACCAATTTCTGTAAAAAAAATTCCTTCTAGTTGTGTGTTTGTAGGCAAATTTTCATCTATTTATAGAAATTTGGGATGAATTGTTTCAATTTTTTCATTATTGAAATCTCTGTTGGATTTGACACAGTCCAGTGTTCTTTTTGTTTTGGTCGGAGAGTCGATTTTTCATGCTTAGGGTTTCTTTTTTTTTTCCTGTTTGCATCGTATCGCCCGTATCGGTCCGTATCGGCTAGTATCGGTCGGTATCGGCCGATACGACCCGATCCAATACTATCATCGGTGTTATCGGCCGATACCGATATTTTAAGCACGTTTTGAATCGGGGACACCCAAAACCGATCCGATACAGCTAATAAGTATCGGTATCGGCCGATACTTTGATCCTTGGTATTTAGATGGTATAGAGTGCCAAAAAAAAATTATATTTTTGTAAAATAAATTTTATTTAATTTTTTAATCAATTAAACTCTCACATTTTGAGTACTTTGATCAAATCATTCCTTACGGTCGTATAATTTGAACGTTATAATCAAATTTTGACTGAAAAATGTTTGAAATATTCAAAATACTCGTGCACGTAGCCATTAAAGGTTGTAACGGTCTTACCATTTTTCTGTATATAGGTTTAAAATATAACATATTTTATCATTCTTTTCTTTTTCTCTCCCATGTTCCACTTTGTTCCCACCCTGTCTCACGTTTGTATATTATTAGTTTGTTCATTCTTAGGTACAAATTGTACCAAATTAAAAATTAGAGAAAATTTTAAAATATGAGTTTTCTTTTTATAAAAAATGTGAATCTTGCGAGATTTTTTTTTGCACTTTACTCTATTTAGATGTATTTTTCACCATTACAAGTAGTAACTTTTCAACTATTCAACACGTACAACATCAAACCCTGAAGTAACGAGAGTTCAGTAATTAAAGATCAGAATGTGGCATCAAATACAATAAAATGCGGCCGCCTATTTGGTCTTCTCAATGGTCTTTTCTCTCTCCTCTAATTAATTTCTAAAAAGCGAACCGGTGATGAACCAATTTTATTTTTGGTATAGGTCGGACCGATATTCAACCGGGTTCAATCAGAATTCAAATAGACTTGGATTGATTTGGTTCGAATAGATAAATATATCCACATTTATTTTTTTAGGTTTGGTTTGGTTTTTAGCATGTTTGGTGTGACTTAATTTTAGGGATATTTTGTAAAACCTCCCCTAAATAATGGGCTAATTTGCGAAATACCCCCTAAAGATCTCGAATTGGTAAAACCTCCTTTCCGTCAAGACGGTGTTTAATTTTGGGTGACGTGGCAATTGTTGCATACGTGGCCACAACTCTGTTTTCCAAATTTTATGAAATTTTCAAATTACCCTTCCTCCATCCCCCTTCCCCTTCTTCCTCCTGGAGCCACGTCCCCTTCGAGCACCCGGCCACGTTCGACACGCTCGCGATGGAGCCCCGCCGGAGCAGCCCACGCCGACCCAGCGCGAGGAGCAGGCGTCGGGGCCGGTCCAGTTGGAGGCCAGGTTGCCGTGGGCGTCGACGAGGGCGCGGAAGGCGGAGAGGGAGTCGGTGTCGCTGGTGGACGAGGAAAGTAGTGCCGTGTTCGACAACAACAAGAAGAAGAATGTGTGTGAGAGTTTAAGTTTCAAAATAAAAAATGTCCAACAGCTTTGAGCTTGGCTGGGCTGACTTTGGTTGTCTTTTTCGCTTGCTGCTTAATTTGTGTTTTCTCCTTACTGTAAATAGAATAATTTGTGTTTCCTCCTTACTGTAATTAGAATAATTTGTGTTTCCTCCTTTAATGGCAGAAATTGCCTCCTTATCTAGAGATGAAGAAACACCCCCATGCTTGTAGGAACCTGATATTTGGTAGACAAGTTGTACGCTGGAAGAGGATCAAGTGAAAGATGAGGAAGATGATCGGTATAAATAGGTTAGAGGAAAAGTAAGATAGGAAGAAGATGACCGTTAGAGAGAGAGAGGAGAGAGAGAGGGGGAAAAGCCACGTACGCAGGGGTATTTTCGTCTGACTGGGAAAAGCCACACACGGATAGCCACGTCACCCAAAATTAAACACCGTCTTGACGGAAAGGAGGTTTTACCAATTCGAGATCTTTAGGGGGTATTTCGTAAATTAGTCCATTATTTAGGGGAGGTTTTACAAAATATCCCTAAATTTTACAACTATATGGTCTCTCAAATCCCAAACAAGAACCAAATGGTCAAAATATTGCACGATAAATATTTTTGAGTTTTAAAGAAAATAAAATTGACTGATTCAATTGTGAACCGATTCGGCCGGTTCACCGATTAGACACGATTATGGAAAAAAAATCCTATCATTTTTCAAAAAATCTAATTCACGTCAGACCGGACCATTTAATTTATTATTATTATTTTTTTAATACAAAATCGGTCAGACCAGGGGTTATGACAACACTGTGGGGAGGGAGTTCTCGTCTATGAGATGAGAGATACATCAAGCACTTACATACATGCCAATCACAAGTTTGGTAGCTTCTAGTTAATACAACTACGCAAGCTAATTTCCATTGTTCTTATCTAAAACACTTTCAACCAAAGGTTGGACAATGAAATGGTTGAAATAATGGTTGAAATAGTTGACTAGGAAGAGAAAATTTTGTGGGTTCAAAATTAGGGGGAGACGTAACTGCCCCTTATGTTGTATGGACGTCCATTGTCTACTAATTTTGATGCACCTTCAATTAACCTTCGAAAGTTTTTTTGTCATTTCTCCATTTATTTTGAGCTTTTTTGTATAATTCTATATTACTGAACTTTTGCTCTGTATACTAATTATTTTTAGAGAAATTTTAAGTTGTTTTCCACTTATTTTACCATAATTCATGGTATATCCTTCCGAATTACTATAATGCATAAAACTTCCACTTTTAACACATATCAGTCAATGATTAACAGTCAACTCCTTTAACCTACACAAATAAAAAGAAAATTTTTGAGTTGGACCCATTTATTTTTACCATAATTCAAAGTGCACCACTTTTATTTGTGGATATTTTGGTCATAATTCAATGTACACCCCAATTAAATGGGGGTCAAAGGAGTTGACTGTTAGTCATTGACGGTTTTCATTAAAAGTGTAGGATTTTATACATTATGGTAATTCGGTGGAATTCACTTTAATTATGGTAGAACAAGTGGGGAGCAACTGTAATTCTCCTACGATACGTTGAAACACAATATGAAACTCATTGTTCTCCACTAATTAACTTCTGGGAGGGCAATGTTTTAAAAATCGGACCGGTGATGAACCGATTTTTTTTTGTATAGGTCGGACCTGGATTCAACCGGGTTCAGCTGGAGTTCAAATAGACTTGATTTGGTTTGATTTAAAGAGATAATATATCCATATTTACTTCTTGGTTTGGTTCTTAGCATATTTGGTTTGGTTTAATTTTACAACTATAAGGTCTCTCAAAACCAAACTGAGAACTAAATGGTCCAAATCTCACACGATAAATATTATTATTACTTTTTTATTAAAAAAAATCAAAATTGACTGATTCAATTGTGAATCGATACGGCCGGCTCACCGGTTAAACACGGTTCTGAAAACAAAAACAAAAACAAAAACAACGGTCCTTAAAAAATTTTGTTCACGCCAGACTGAACCGCTTTTTTGGCAAAAACCCGTTGGACCCGTTCTGACTGCGGATCAGGTCCGGTTCAGACAACACTATGAGAGGGAGTTCTCGCCTATGATGAGAGGTTCTTCGAGGACTTGACATACATGCCAATCACAAGTTTGATAGCTTCTAGTTAATACAACTGTACAAGCTACCAACTTGTCGAGAAAGTTATCAGTTACAGTTTTATTGTAGTCTATATGCTTGCTTTCCTTCTTTTTTTAATAAATTTTTTTAATGCTATTATCGGTGTAATTTTCTTTTATTTTTGGGGGTTGCTTCTATAATTATCTTCTAGTTAAGGGGCACTTTCAACCAAAGGTTGGACAATGAAATGGTTGAAATCGTTGATATAGCAAAAGAAAATTTTGTGGGTTCAAAATTAGGGGGAAATGTAAGTGCCCCTTATGTTGTATGGACGTCCATTGTCTACTAATTTTGATGCACCTTCAATTAACTTTGGAGAAGTTGTTTGTCATTTCCTCCATTTATTTTGAGCTTTTTTTTTAATAATTCTATATTACTGAACTTTTGCTGTGTACTAATTATTTTTATCTTTATTAATAAAATTCGACGGGATCTACTTAAGCCCATCATATCATTTCTCTCATTTGCAGAAGCGATTTACCAATAAAACCTTCAATGTGCGATTGAATTATATTTTGTTATTGCCGGGAACGTCGAGACACGCTTTTCGATAAAAAATACAGAAACTGAAACAGTTGTAAAGACAACATTTCAAATACAATTCCTTAAAGAAGGTTTTGCAACAGAGATCCAGAAGGATTATGCAAATTACGAGATCTAAAAAGATATCGTAATTTACGAATAATCTAAAGAGATTTTCGTGATCGTAGCAAACTGGCAGTAGTGCCTTCTAAAAAGAAGATACTGACAGAATTGCTAAAGGCAACAGAAGGGTGACAGGCGAGAGATGGAATTGCTGGGGTGAATGATCACCGTTGCTCAAAGCTTTATTCGCCCTCTGCGAACAGCTTCCAGGAACTAGCAAGGTTGACGGAAAACCTTGGAACACTCCTGCTCTTCTGACTCCTCGGAAGATGGCGAACTCCTCTGGCAATGGCTCTACTCTTCTCTCTCTGTTTCTGAAGTAACAGAACTCACGCGTACTAAAAAGTACTAGTGTTTGTGTTGAAAAATACGCTCACTACTCTGTTGTGTTAAAAAACACTTAAGAGTTTTTCTCCCTGGAATTCTGATTTCTCCAACACTGAGAGAGAGGAAAGAACCTGCATATATAGCCCACGGGGCGGTTGCCAAGCAGTTGCCTGAACTTCAGGGTAGTGGCTGAACCACTCCTGAAAGTGCAGCAACTGCTGCAACCGTTCCCGCTCTAATATGCAGCCAGCCATACGCACATACGCACTCTACGCACACTGCGTACGCTGCGCACACTGCGCATTCTATGCACGCTGCGTACGCTGCGCACACTGCGCGTACTGGACGTACTGGACTGCGTACTGGGCTGCGTAACTGGGCCAGCGTAACTGGGCTCGCGTAACGGGCCGCGCAACGTGGTCGCGCAAGTGGCTCGCACAACGAGCGCAACTTAAGCGCACTATGCGCCTAGCGACGATGCTGACGTGCTAAGTGCAAAGTGCGCCAACAAAACGCCACATTACGCCTCATGAGCCCTTGAGCCCGAGTCCGAGCCCGAGTCCGATTCCGAGTCCGAGTCCGAGTCCGAGTCCGAGTCGCTAAGCTTCTACGGAGCTTAGCTCCATGGAAATAAATTTCCAAGAGCAAAAAGCTTACAGCTTCTTAATTGTTGATTAAGCCTTTATACCATTAATAATTAATCCCACATGGCACACACCCATGTGCACTACATGTGCATCTCCATAAAGAGCAAAGACTCATATATATGGAGATACACATTCCTTTCTAGCCGATGTGGGACTAAAAACCAAAACTAAAGGCTAAAAACCCAACAATCCCCCACATATCTCTATATATATGAATACGAGTGTTCCCCACAGTAACTGTCCATTATGCTTTTAGGATAGATGCCACTTAAGACTTGAATCTTCCCACGTGAGTCAAAAATCAAACTATAATACAAGAATGGACTAAGCCTTGAATTCTGCATCATAGCTGAAATTCTTTCCACTCACATAATGTAGTTACATGTGCTTCTGGCTGCACATTTAAGGCCGTGTGCCAGCCTGGTTTCAGTGTATTATATTGGGCGTCTACAAGTTTACCCTCAAGAGACGGCCAGATATCTCTTTGTCCATACACTATAGGTGAGTTCTTTATTAAAGAGACATGGCATGAAGCGTCCAACGCTTCCTTTGCGGTGCTACGCCGCTATGACATGGCCTTAAGCCGAGGACCTTACCCCGAATCACCGGGAACCTCATCGTAGTGTCATACTACCCGTAGCATGAGGTCTAGCCCCTTTGTAGTGCCAAACTACCCAGCATGAAGCCTTACGCTTCTATGCGGTGTTACGCCGCTACGACATGGCTTGCAAGGCCGAGGTTTTATCCCTAGCCGGGTTTACCTCATTGTGGTGTCGTACCACCCGTAACATGAGGAACACCTCCTCTTTGTAGTGCTGACTACTTCCCTCTTTAATTCAATATACAGCATTAGGCCAACTGTCTATTTGCGGAGCTATGCCGCTGTGACTTGGCTAACATAGCCGAGGCTTTACCTCCTTCGAGAACCTCATGGTGGAGTCACCGCCACACATAGCATGGAGTCACACTCCTTGTAGTGCTGTGCTACCATGCTTCCTGTAAAGCATACCAGACATTCCAAATGCCTGAGAACTCATTAAGGCATTTAAGCCAACCTCCCACAGGACCTGTTTTCCGTAGAAAACAACAGTAGACAACAGTGGTTATAGGTCCGTAACCTCTCCATGCCCAATAGAACATGTACCCAACGTTCCTGATATTCTTCCGATTAGTGGTCCTCCCTTGAACCAAAAGCTAGATGCCTAGTAGATAAATCTTTGAACTAATAGCATAAAACTTTATGGTAGGAATACAATAATACAATATCAGAATGCCTTCAAGCCTATTTTACAAGCTGTGTCATCGACCAGCTGGCGCTTGAGGCCCTTGGTGAACGGATCCGCCAGGTTCTTCTGACTCCGAACATCAATTACTGCAATAACACCTCTCTTGATAAGATCGTGTACTGCCCTGTGCTTCAACCGCACAGTTCTCTTCTTCCCGTTGAAAAGGTCATTTGATGCCACCGCCGCAGTCGCCTGGTTGTCGCAGTATATCGGTATCGCCGGTATTTGCGCCCCAACCACTGGAAGATCATACATGAGCTCCCGAAGCCATTCTGCTTCCTCGGCTGCGGTATCAAGTGTAAAGAACTCAGATTCCATGGATGACCGCGAGAGCATAGTCTGCTTCTTCGACTTCCACGATATAGCAGCTCCACCCATTATGAAAATGTATCCACCTGTGGACCTCTCTCTCTCCACCTCTGAGCACCAACTGGCATCTCTGAAGCCTTCCACTACCGACGGATCTCCGCTGTAGTACAGTACATATGTCTGAGTCTTCTTGAGATATCTCATAACCCGTTCCACAGCTTTTCAGTGTTCAACACCTGGATTGCTCGTAAAATGACTCAGCATTCCCACGGCGAAAGCTATGTCAGGCCTTGTGGCAGTAGTAGCATACATCAAACTCCCGATTACGCTTGCATACTCCAGCTGCCTGACGCTTTCCCCTGAATTAGGCTTCAGCTTCAGATCACACCTGTACGGCGTATCGATCCCTGGAAGATCCCAATACCCATAACGAGTGATCATTTTTTCAATATAATGAGACTGTGACAGCGCTAGTCCAGTGTCTGTCCGGATGATCTTGATCCCTAAGATCACATCAGCTTCCCCCAAGTCCTTCATACTGAACTTGCTAGAGATGAACTTCTTTGTCTCAGTGACACAGCTAATATCCGTACCTAGGATAAGCATGTCGTCCACGTACAGACAAACGATCACACCTCTTCCATCAGCGAACTTCGTGTAAACACACTTGTCCGTATCGCTGACCATGTAGCCATTTGACCTTATAACTTTGTCAAATTTCTCATGCCACATCTTGGGAGCCTGTTTAAGACCGTACAAGGATTTCACCAACTTGCAGACTTTGTCTTCAAGACCCCTGATGACAAATCCCTCTGGCTGTTGCATGTAAATCTCTTCGGTCAGCTCGCCATTTAGGAAAGTCGTATTCACATCCATCTGATGTATCACCATCTTATTTATTGCTGCGAGAGCAATCAACATTCTGATGGTGGTCATCCGGGCTACTGGAGCATATGTGTCAAAGTAGTCAATCCCCCTGCTTCTGAGAAAACCCCTTAGCTACCAACCTAGCCTTGAACTTGTCAATAGTTCTGTCTGCTTTCATCTTCTTCTTGAAGATCCATTTGCATCCGATGGGTTTCGCTCCTTCAGGAAGATCAACCAACACCCAAGTGTTATTTGAGGTGATGGAATCAATCTCATTGTCAATCGCCTCCTTCCAGAAAACTGCGTCTCTGGTCTTCATCGCCTCATCATAGGTAAACGGATCTGCTTCCACATGATAGGTGACAAAGTCACTTCCGAAGCCCTTCGGCCTCCTCACACGCTTAGCTGACGGCTCAGCTTGTTCTGGTTCAACCGTTGTTTCAATAACAACATCTTCTTGGACCACATCTTCATTGAAGACTTCAGTTTCTTGTGCACCCTCATTATTCTCCGGAACATCCGCAAGAACAATATTCTTGTGCCTTGCAAATTTGTCTTCAAAATATTTTGCGTCGCGAGATTCAATAATATGATTTGACTCAATATCAAGAAATCTCCGAGCATCACTCTTCTCGGCATACCCCAAGAAGATCGTCTTTGTAGTCCTTGTCCCAAGCTTCTGAATCTTTAGATCTGGAAGCTTGACATACGCCAGACACCCCCACACTCGAATGACATTCAAGTTAGGTCTGACCTTAAACCAGAGTTCATGAGGAGTAACGTCTGAAGTTGCATGAGGCACTCTATTTAGAATATAAGTGGCCGTCAATGCAGCTTCTCCCCAGTAGCACTTAGGAAGGCCAGCAGTCAACAACATTAAATTTATCATTTCTGTCAACGTCCTGTTCTTCCTCTCAGCTACTCCGTTAGATTGAGGAGAGTACGGAGCCGTAGTCTCATTGACAATTCCATGTTCCTTACAAAACGATGCGAATTCATGAGACCTGTACTCCCCACCTCGATCACTTCTTATCCTTTTGAGTTGTTGTCCAGTCTACCGCTAAGCTTCGGCCCTGAACTCCTTGAACTTCTCGAATGCTTCGTCTTTAGCCTTCAGCAAGTAGACGAACGCATACTTTGAGAAGTCATCGATGAAGGTTATGAAATACTTCATCCCGGCCTTTGTAGAGAACTGTTTGAAGTCACAGATATCTGAGTGTAACAACTCCAGAAGATCTGTACTTCGATTAACCCGAGGAAAGGGTTTCCTTGTGATCTTCGTTTGAGCACAAACTTCACATTTCTCTACCTTACCCCCACACTTGGAGATAAGTCCTAGACTAGATATTCTGTTTATTCGTTTACAATGAACATGTCCTAGCCTATTATGCCACAACTCAAGAGTATAAGCTGAAGGAGTGATTTCATTAATTACATTAATTACATTGGACTGATTTACAAGCTGAATCTTGAACATTCCTTCGGTATAAAAAGCTTTCCCGAAATATGTTCCCTTGATAGACATCACCATCTGGCCAGCATTGATGTCCATCCTGAGGCCTACATTGCAGAGTAAGCCTCCCGAGATCAGGTTCTTGGCGATAGCAGGTACGTGCTTCACGCCTTGAAGCGTCAGAGACTTGCTAGAAGTCAGCTTCAGAATAACCGTCCCGATCCCTAGAACTTCAGCTTGTGCTTGGTTCGCCATCACAACCGCTTCAGAAGTGGGTGTGTAGGTGGTGAACCACTCCTTACTGGAGCAGACATGGCAGGTGGCTCCAGTATCTACCCACCAGTCTAAATCAGATCCTACAGCATCAACCTGTCCAATCATAGCAATTACATCAGTAATTATTGAGACTTTGCTAGGCTCACCTTGCTCTGATTTCTTGGCCGGTGCTGTGCATTCACTTTTGAAATGGTCCAACTGGCCACACTTGAAACAAGGCATCTTTGCCTTAGATTTCTTTGACTTGAAAGAAGTTCCCTTAACATTCAAGTTGTTAGGGTTCTTCTTCTTCTTCTGGAAATCTGCACGCTTTCCTTTTCCCTTTGGTTCCTTTGATGAAACTAAGTTTGCGTTAGCCATCTGCTTGGAAAGCGTGTCAACTTTATGTTGAGCCCTCATCTGGTCTTCAACATAAATTTCCTGCAGGAGATCTTCAAGGGTGATCTTCAGCTTCTTCCTATGCATGTTTGCATAGAACTTACTCCACCCAGCTGGGAGTTTTGAGACAATCCCTCCAACAACAAACTTGTCGGGGAGGGACATAGCCTCGTCTTCCAACTTCTGTCGCAGCTTCAGAAATTCTTTAACCTGCGGCAGCATGGACTTCTCGTCCTCAAAGAGCCATTTGTGATATTTTTCAACACAAATATTTTGCTCCTGTTCTTGTCTTCTTCGTACAGTTTTTCTAGAGACTCCCATATGTCTCTAGCGATATTCTTCTTAGAATAGGATTCTGCTAGGGAATCCTCCATAGCATTCAGGATAAGCAACCTGCAAATGCTATTCTCCCTTCTCCACTTGGCCTGAAGTTTAGTAGCCGCAGAGATTGCGGCAGCAGACCCAGTATCTGGAACAGTAGGTTCCTCTTCAAGCAGTACGTGATCAACGTCTCTAAGTTGAAGAGTGAGATAAACCCTCCTCTTCCAGACTTGATAATGCTCTCCATCAAACTTCTCTAACTTACAGAAGTCAATGTTTAGGAGTGAAGCATTAATATTTTCCATCGTAGCAATAAAGCTTTGAGATTGTTATTGCCGGGAACGCCGGGACACGCTTTTCGATGGAAAATACAGAAACTGAAACAGTTGTAAAAATAACGTTTCAAATACAATTCCTTAAAGAAGGTTTTGCAACAGAGATCCAGAAGGATTCTGCAAATTACGAGATCTAAAAAGATATCGTAATTCACGAATAATCTAAAGAGATTTTCGTGATCGTAGCAAACTGGCAGTAGTGCCTTCTAAAAAGAAGATACTGACAGAACTGCTAAAGTCAACAGAAGGGTGACAGGCGAGAGATGGAATTGCTGGGGTGAATGATCACCGTTGCTCAAAGCTTTATTCGCCCTCTGCGAACAGCTTCCAGGAACCAGCAAGGTTGACGAAAAACCTTGGAACACTCCTGCTCTTCTGACTCCTCGGAAGATGGCGAACTCCTCTGGCAATGGCTCTACTCTTCTCTCTCTGTTTCTGAAGTAACAGAACTCACGCGTACTAAAAAGTACTAGTGTTTGTGTTAAAAAACACGCTCACTACTCTGTTGTGTTAAAAAATACTTAAGAGTTTTTCTCCCTGGAATTCTGATTTCTCCAACACTGAGAGAGAGGAGAGAACCTGCATATATAGCCCACGGGGCGGTTGCCAAGCAGTTGCCTGAACTTCAGGGTAGTGGCTGAACCACTCCTGAAAGTGCAGCAACTGCTGCAACCGTTCCCGCTCTAATATGCAGCCAGCCATACGCACATACGCACTCTACGCACACTGCGTACGCTGCGCACACTGCGCATTCTACGCACGCTGCGTACACTGCGCACACAGCGCGTACTGGGCGTACTGGGCTGCGTACTGGGCTGCGTAACTGGGCCAGCATAACTGGGCTCGCGTAATGGGCCGCACAACGTGGTCGCGCAAGTGGCTCGCGCAACTTAAGCGCACTATGTGCCTAGCGACGATGTTGACGTGCTAAGTGCAAAGTGCGCCAACAAAATGCCACATTACGCCTCATGAGCCCTTGAGCCCGAGTCCGAGCCCGAGTCCGAGTCCGAGTCCGAGTCCGAGTCGCTAAGCTCCTACGGAGCTTAGCTCCATGGAAATAAATTTCCAAGAGCAAAAAGCTTACAGCTTCTTAATTGTTGATTAAGCCTTTATACTATTAATAATTAATCCCACATGGCACACACCCATGTGCACTACATGTGCATCTCCATAAAGAGCAAAGATTCATATATATGGAGATACACATTCCTTTCTAGCCGATGTGGGACTAAAAACCAAAACTAAAGGCTAAAAACCCAACATATTTCTCCTACGATCTGTTGAAACACTATAGGAAACTCATTGTTCTCCACTCTACCACAGAGGAAAGACAATCACTGACAAGTATGAGGGTACCGAATTCAACTGGCTCTTATGGTTATGGTCAGTGAGGAGAGGTTAACCTTTTTGGCTAGGCGGAGGTATTAATTTTGTTTCATTTAAGCCTGTAGCTTAATAAGAGGGTTTCATTTTAATTCATATGAGGAACCAAATTTAATAGAAAAAATTTATCAAATGTCCAAAAATTCCAAAATTTTTATGAAAAATTAACCGCAAAATAATATCTTATCGCGTGCCCAGAATTAGCGAAAAATATATAAAAGGGTACGAAATGACCTTTTTGTCCTTCTAATTTATTGAAAACACCCACGAAACCTACTGTTAAAAAAAACGTTTCGATTCTTCCTCTTCTTCCATATGCTGCTCACTTTCGAATCTAGGTTTTCTCCTCCAAAATCTTCAAACCTTACCTCAAAAACTCGTCAGTGACTCTCCATTCGCAATCTTCATTCCATGTCGTAATCATCAGTTCCCACTTCATCATCATCAGCAGCATCAACTGGAACCCCACTTCATCATCATCATCAGCATCAACTGGAACCCCACTTCGTCATCATCATCAGCATCAACTGGAACCCCAGTTATAGAAGAGAGAGCTGATGTGAAGAAAATTACCGTATTAAAATCACGGAGAATTGACATTCTCCGTGTTAAAAACACGGAGAATAGCCTTTCCCCGTGTTAAATTGATGGCGAATTATCATTCTTCGTGTTAAAATGACGAAGAATGGCCATTTCTCGGATTAAAATGCAGGAGAATGATCATTCTCCGTGTTAAAATAATAGAGAATTGTCATTCTCCATGCTAAAATTGCGGAGAATGGTCATTCTCTGTGTTAAAATGAATGAGAATTGTCATTCTCCGTGTTAAAATTACGGAGAATTTTTATTCTCCGTATTAAAATGACAAAAAATGGTCTGCAGGAGAATAATCATTATACTGAGCCCTAGGTTCATCCTATTAATTTGGAAGTCTTTAACCGACGGCCACGTGGCCTGTGGTTTGGACTACACTCACCCTATATAAGGGAGAGTTTTTATGAAGAGTCGCATCTTCCTCTCTTAGCATTTTCAAATACCATGCTTGACCCAAACTTAGCTTCGAATGGCCGTTGTTGGCCTTTCACAAGTTGGCTGTTGGTTGTGGATACCTTCGTTCAAAGAAGCTGTGTCGTTGTACAAGAGCTGCTGATGAGTGTCGAGATATACCAGAATGTCCACCATGAGGAGTTAGAACCTGAGCGACGCCTTGGAGGTCCTGAGCGACGCCTTGGAGGTCTCGATGACATGGTTTGGGTTGATTGCCAACCCGAAGAGCCATAGGTTGTTCTCTGTCCTGCTCATAGCGGCTGCACGCCTTTGTTAGACTGGAAGAGCCTCAGTAGTTGCCGTGAGCCAATAGCTGCTTCAGGAAGTGGTCTGCCCTGACGAAAAATGGCTCGTTGCGCGTCTGGGGGGTTCTGTGGGTGCAGACCTTGATGGCGACTGTATTCACATCTTCTATCCGCAATCTCTTGCCACAAGGGTAGAAATTGTGGAGCTATTCAGTGTAGAACAACAATTGCTTAGTTCTCACAAAAGAGTCCTACGATCATACTGTGAAGACTAACCCCATTGTAGATCTTTAGGAGTTTTTTTCCATATAATCACAAAAAATTTGTAATAGACCCTTGTAGGTGTGATTTTTAATAAAAGAACTTTTTGTAATCTTTTTTGTTGTATGTTTGTTAAAATCTTTTCTGTTGTATGTTTCTGTTGTATCTTCTACAAGACCCCCTTCAAAGTGTTAGAATGCAGAAGAATGACCATTCTCCGTGTTAAAATTACGGAGAATGACCATTTTTTGTTGTAAAATTACGTAGAATGACCATTCTCCGTGTTAAAATTACGGAGAATGGCCATTCTCCGTTGTAAAATCACGGAGAATGGTCATTCTCTGTGTTAAAATCACAGAGAATGGCTATTTTCGTGTTAAAATGCAGGAGAATAGTCATTCTCCGTGTTAAAATCACGAAAAATGGCCATTCTCTGTTGTAAAATCATGTAGAATGACCATTTTTCGTGTTAGAATACAGGAGAATGACCATTTCCCGTGTTAAAATCACGGAGAATGGCCCTTCCGCGTGAAAAGATCATGGAGAATGGCTATTCCCGTGTTAACATGCTGGAGAATAATCATTCTCTGTGTTAAAATCACAGAGAATGACCGTTCTCCGTTGTAAAATCACGTAGAATGGCCATTCCCCGTGTTCGAATGTAGGAGAATGGCCATTTTTATGTTAAAATTACGGAGAATGATCATTCTCCGTGTTAAAATTACGGAGAATAATTTTTTTCTTTTTTTTAAAGTATATATTGATTGATATCATATATTTTTTATTGTTGTTTGTTTTATATCAGTGCAGACAACCGAGAAGCTCAAAGAGACAAATAAAAGGTTCAGAAATGAGAAAAGTGAGCTTCAGAAACAAGTTTAATCGTTGCAGAATGAAGCCATTAAAAAGGACCTAATGGCCTGAAAACTTCAAATCTCTCCACGAAAATGATGATGATGACCAATGATCGGAGTTCGACTGAAGAAAAGCACAGTGAACTACGAACGATCTTTGCTATCTCTGCTGAAGATGATAACAATGGAATTCATATCTCTCGTGAAGAAGAAAACGAAAATCGCAATCAAAATCTGAGTTTGTAAATTCAAATACATATATTTGACCAAATTTGCGCGTAGGGGTAGCTATGATATTATCAAAATGGCAATTTTGTAAATAGATAGCATCTAAAGGAAATCTTGAAATATTTAACGTGAAAATACATAATGTTTGATATTTCATAAAATCTACCATACGGATGGATTTTTCATAAACATCCACATGAAAGTCGGTATCTCAGCAATTTTCAGAATTTAATATTGTGCCTCAACAATGGTTAACTTTTGCTTGCCAGCCTAAAATCTAGGTATGGATAATGGAATTCTGCAATATGTTTGGAACCTTGTGGATGTTTCATATATATTGTGCCTCCACATTGGTCAACCACTCCACTATTTCACCTCATGCACTCATTCTCGAGTGTTCTGTCCTAAGTAAGGAAATACTTCAAAAGCCTATTCTCAGGGACTACTAATCAAGGGTTGAGCCATTGAGGGAGGGGCCAAAGAAATATATATTCTTAGGAACTAATCAAAGGCTGAGGGGACCAAAGAAATTACTTCAAAACTCCATTTTTACGAACTAATCAAAGGTGAGGGGACCAAAATTTTGTCACATCCTTCTACTGCTAAATACAAACTCTTGTTTAGAATGAGACGATTTGTGGAACTATTGAAAAAGCACAAGTCCTTCTCAAGTAAGTGCATATGCAGTTCTCTCAATTTGTTTTTACAATATTCGTTATTATTTATGTTGAAGCTGAGCCTCCAACTAAGAGCATCATTAATAGTTGGGGGCTGAGAAATGCAATCTCAGGCCCAAAATATTACCCAAAAGTAAATTGTGGAATGTATTGTGACTACATAAGAATAGTAGTACTTTATGCTTTAGGTCCAATTGTCCAACTCCAACTGCCAATTGCTTCAAGAAAATTATAAAATCTAGGATTTAAAATTTTGAGCTCCAAATTGGAGCTTACTATTCTGTAAAATTATTTCCTACATTCTGAAACTAGAAATCCAAGGGCCTAACCTATAGCACCTGTGGGTGGGTTGGACCCGAAAATTTAGAAATTGGAACCAAACATGGGACTTATTATTCTACTGAATGAGCTTCTAGATTCTAAATGTAGAATGTAGAAATTGGGATGGAGCTTACTAATGATGCTCTAAGGACCTGTTTGGTAAACAGGAAGTGAATTTGAATTTGGATTTGGACTTTCAAGTAGAAAAGAAGAATAGGAATTCATGCACTTTCTTGTCCCCCTAGTAGGGGACAAAGGTGTTTGGTTAGGATAAAGAAGTGAGGATTGGAAAGTGAGAAAGTATATTTTTATAATATTATTTTAATCAATTAATATTAATAAAAAAACTTTAGTTAATTCGTTAATTATTCTACTTATATAATCAAATATATAATACTAAATTAATACTTTATCTATTTAATACCAATTAACTAATGTTAAATATAGTTAATAAAGTATTATAGATATTTATAGCTACCGGAAAGAGTTCATTCCCCAAAATAATTTTTTCCATGTGTCTTCTCCGGTCATTCCCCCAAATCCACTGCCACTCCTCACTCTCTTCTTCCTCCTACTCTAGCTCCTCCACCACGATGATGCGGCCGAGACCGTCTTCCTCCTCCTCTACGATGGTGCAGCCATAGTGGGACCATCCTCCTCCTCCATGATGGCGCGGTCGTGGTGGTGCCGGCCATGGAGCTCGGGTGGTGGTGTGGAGGTCGAGTGTCTCCAGCTGGTCGCAGGTCGGATGGCTCCAGTTGGCCGGCAGTCGGGTGGCTTCCGGTCATGGCGTCCTCCGTCCTGCGTCGGTCATGGCGTCTTCCGTCCGGTGTCGGTCATGGCGTCCGGTCATGACGTCCTCCGTCCGGCATCGGTTGTGGCGTTCTCGGTCACCGGAGAGTTTCCCGAGTTCCCAACCCACATCCTCTCTTTTTGAGAGGATGTAAAAAACAAAGAATTGGAAACTTTTCAGGAGACAGGAACTGCAAAATACTATTTGAGAAAATTTTATCTCCTTAAATCTTTGTTACCAAACAAAAAATTTTGTGGACTTGGTTCCATTTCCATGATGAACTCAAAATTCTGCTCAAAATTCTTGTTACCAAACTGCGCCTAACATGAACTAAATAGAAAAATAAACTGGTACTCAAAGCACTACGTAGTACTTATTACTGACAAGTTCTGAAGAACGAAATAACTTTTTCTAAAATGGATTCATGCATACTTACAATAATTCTACACAGCAAATAAATACGGATGACTCTGATACCATGTAAAGTTCCTGTCAAGTAAGTGCATCAAGGCTGTAGAGAAGCCTGTAAAACTCCTACAGAAAGATCACAAGTTTCTTTTTTCCTTTTTTTTGTGTGCGTAGCATATACATGCAATTTCGGTTATTTGACCAAACCAAACACCAGTTTTAAATATACTTGGCACCAATGCTTAATTTACAAACCCCTCCTTCACTCAACATCAATCAATTTTATTTAGTGTCTTTTAGACTCCGGTTCTAGAATAAGTTAGAGAATTTGTATTTGTGTCTCCATAATCGATCTAATTAGTATTTGGACCTTGGATCAATGGTTGACTCGACTGACTAAGTTGTGTTGTTGTAGGAATCCTTGTATCTATTTCTTGGTATATATCTCATACCTATTATAACTCCACTGCTTTCTTGTGTACTAGAGTGAACATGAAAGTTGAGTTAATCGTTGGTCCAAAATCCAAGTTATTAATTATGTTGATTATGAAGATCCAAATTTTACAACTCCTTCCGGACCCAAAGTCTAAAAAAAAATCTTTTTATTTATGTTCAACATACAAATCATCTTCCCTTCAACATTCATTCTCGAGAACTTATATACTGGTCCGTCATTTCCGTCATGAGCAGTCAGTTCCATCTCATATGGATTATAGCATTCTGAGAACAGTACTTAAAACAACACTCATCGCAACCAACCAACAGTACTTAAAACAGTACTTAAAACAACACTCATCGCAACCAACCAACAAAGAAGAATACATGAGAGGAAACAGTTACAAGCATAAGGTCTCAAGAGCTAGCACACAAATATTTTGCTTCAGTTGGTCTGAGAAGGAGGAGGGCTCCTTCCGCCAGGGAGGGTCACTCCCCTCGTCATCTGCTCTGCAATTCCTCTTTCCTGTCCGTCCGTTACCAATAACTTGGTCAAAAAAACGCACCAAGAAACGAAGAAAATAGAAGAATTAATGGTCACAGGAAGGAGATCTAAGAATGTTCACTTACTTGCACAGTTATGTTCAACTGAGGTTTCTCCATATCAGTAGCTACTGAACAGCAAGTTAAATGATATATCATGTAAATATGTAATATTAAGCTCAAGAGAACTCCCTTTTAAGAAAAGAGTAAGTAACAACTATACCATGATCTTGAGCGTTGCTACCGCTGCGACCTACGATGAGCTGAAGGAAAGACAAGAAGATGTCTTTGAACTGTTGGACGAGGCTATCCATGGAGCTAGCTAGCAAATGGCTTCTTAATTAGCAATGCGAGAAGTTCGCTCTACTGCTTTCTAATGCTACTCGCTCTCCTCTTTTACAGCATGAGTGTGTTGGGAATCGAACACGTCCTGCGAGCGTTTCGATAACATGTCTGAAACGTTGTCGCAACGAAAAATTAGACCAATCTACATGAAATAACCAACTCCCGTCTAACGAACACCAAGCACATATAAAGACGAATATATGGCGTTGACTATGTCACCTGGACAAATCTCAATCTATATAATTCAGATAAAATTACAAAATTAACAAAAATCAATGTTGAACCTAATAAAACATTACCAAATTTAGACTAGACTCCAACAGAGTGTGCTTTTCGAAAAGGTTTTGTTAACTGGAAAGTGGCAAGTGGTATATAAAGTAAATTCTCTTGTGACTAAAAAATTATGCTCGTTGCTCATAAGATATTTGTTAAGTACCACAAGACAAGAGTATCCATCATTACAGATTTTCGCCAAAGATAATTAATGTGTTACTTTAATTAGGTGAAATGATGATACAGACATGCAGAGGTGTGATCAAAGAAGAAAATGTTCCTACAATTTATTTCATACTTCAATCTCTATAATATATATCGATACAATGCAACCTTTCAGATTTTCAGTGGAAAATAATTTCTCCCCAAACATCATAGTTTACACTGGTGTTCGGTATTCAAAGTATCATCATTTCACTGGTATCGATCCAAACTTTATAATTTATCCCCAAACTTTATAGTCTCCTCTTCAAATCATATCCAATGTACTCAAAAGGAAAACCGGTAACGATCAACACACTATGGAAGCTAATAGGAGACTAAAATTTGTAAGGAAAGGAGGAAATCCTGAAAAAGATGTTAGCGACAAGGCTTTCTAGTTCAAAAATTACTTAAGGTCATCACACTATACGAGTTATATGGGATATATTATTGTATATGGGATATCTTATTGTATGAGATAAATCATGAGGCTTGTGAGTTATGTCTTTGACCTAGTCAGGGGATCATATGTGACTTTCTTTTTTTCTATATTATTTACCTTCTTCGACTCAAGATTGAGCTATCTAAGCTGTGTGTATTTCATCAACCATTTCGCTTTAAAAAAAGTTCCGTAACCGTAATTATTTTCTCACGTAGTTTAAACTAAAATTAAAACCTAAAATCCTCCAAAGTGCATGAATATGTATAAATAGTTAAATATTTTAGAAATTAAATTATATTTAAACTAATTAAATTAAATTATTTAACTAAACACATGTCCAAAAGATTGAAAATATATTTATAATAAATCATAACTAAAATATATTAAATTATATTTAAAATATTCTAACATAATTTAAAATTTTATGTTTCAATCAAAATGTGCATTTTTCCCCTTTTTTAACGTGCAACGCACGTGAAAGTAACTAATATGTGTGTATGTGTGTGTACCTTCCTTTGGGAACTTTTAGTCTCACATTGAAAAACCATCAAAGTGTATATCTCAATATAAAGCTATGCTTGTGTTGGAGTATTCACATGGGATGAGGCGGCCCTTGTGGGTTGATTCTTCTAGAAGGTTAAGTTTAAATCATATAGAACATACCTTTGTTTTGTCACTATCTTTGGGTTCCATAGAAGCTAAGTCTCGTAGGGGCCGGCTTCGCAACTCGTACTCGAACTCGCACGAAGGGAGCAAAGTTGTGTTTTGATAGTGCATTTTGCACTTATTTGAAGGATTGGAAGAGAAAGAGCCACAAATTTTCACTCCAGCAGAATCCATGCGCTAGCAGCAGCTTTTAGCCCATTTCGCGTTCTAAAGTATTTTCGAATGTGATGAAGAGAGCGTTCTAGAGGTTCATACTTGAACTTCCTGGTTCCTAGGGGCAGATCACGTATAGGGCTAATCTTGCTCACCCTAGCAAGGAGACTTCCTTTGTATATATTTTTTTGTGTGTTTCGTATTATATTTCATTGTAGCGTCTGTGAACGTAAAGAAAAGAACACGTTTTTTTACTTTACTATTGTATTTTGCATATTCTTCTAAGTCAGTTTGTACCCTTCTCTTAGTGCTTCTTTTGAGTTGGCTAGAGTGTATATTTTGTGTTTTGCCAGAACACTCTACACCTCTCTCCCGTGTTATTGGCTAGAGTGCAGAACCTTGTGTCTTGCTGAAGACTTTACGTCTTCTTTGGCTACCTCCACTCTTTAGATCCGTCATGGGGACTATATATATATATATATATATATATATATATATATATATATATATATATATATGCCAATGGCCTTGTAGCCTAGTGGCGAAGACCATTGACACTTGGGGATGAGGTCACGGGAGTCGGCTGGGTGTCAGTAGACATGGACCCCTCGGCCAAAGCCGGCTGGATATTTTCGACACGGACTTTGATTTAAAAAATATTATATATATATATATATATATATATATATATATATATATATATATATATATATTTTACACAACAAAAATATATATTACCAAGTTGTGAAGAGGCATTATCGATAAGCTTTGTTGTGTTTGCGATTATCATTCCAACCTTTAGAACATAAACTTTTTTTCAGAAGACGAGTGGAAGATCAAAATATTCAAGGACTCTTAATATTGGAAAAGATGGATTGTAACTACGACAAGCTTCGACTACCTAATAAATCATTTAGATTTTATGTGTGAGTTATCTTAATTTTTTTTTTAATCTTTGTTTAGTAGTTTAATTTCTTTTAGTTGAGTCTTTGTTCCTTTAATTACTATTAATGAAATAAGCTATCAACTTTTAACCAAGTGGTGTAGAGGTATAACTATCAACTTTTTCTACTCGATTCATGAAGAGGTATAATTATGTTTCTAAGATCTGCTTAAAATGCATGTCAGATAAGTAGTGAACACAGATTACTGTAATATGATATTAAAGTTCATGCCAATGCAGAGGCGGAACTAGTAATAAATTTATTTTTCTCCTTTTCTTCCATTTTTTTTATATTATTCAGTCCACGTCTAGCTCACCCTATTCGGCTCCGGTCCACCCAAGCTCAAACTTTTGGTTCCGTCCTTGTGTCAGTGCACATGGAGTTGGTGTAAAATGACGAGGGCACGATGCCAGTGCAACTCTAGCAGAAAGAGTGGAAGTTCTTTTTTTTATGGATGGTGTAGCAAATTTTTTTAATTTTAATTTTAATTGTATTTATTAGCAACTTCATCAAACCAAACCAATCAACAGTTTCATAGATATTTGATAACAATGTTTAATTCCAAACCCTTCATTCCCTCCTCTTCAATCATTATTATTTTTGTTCACCAACCTTTCAACATTCATTCATAGAACAGTAAACATACAACACTGATCACAACCAACAAAATACATTAGAAAGAAAGGATAAACTTAAGGAGCTGAGCACCAAAAATATTGCTTCAGTTGATCTGAGCTGGAGGAGGGCTCCTTCCGATAGGGAGGGTCGGCCCCCTCGCCATCTCCTCTGAAAATATTCCTCTCTCCTGTCCATCCATCAGCCATTATAACTCCAGCAAAAATACGCGAAAAAAATAAATAAATAAAAATTACAGAACGGAGAAGAACGTTTACTTACTTGCACAGTCACGTTCAACTTAGGTTTCTCCTGATGTTTAGCTCCTGAACAACAAGTTGTACAATATATCATGTAATTTTAAGCTCAAGCTCAGAGTACCATTTTAAGAAAAGAGTTGGTGACAACTATGCTACCATCCTCTTGAGTGCTGCAGCCTACGATGAGCTGAAGGAAAGAGTAGACGATGTGTTTGAACTGCTGGACGAGGCTATCCATGGATGTAGCTAGCGATCGAGCAAATTTTCTCCTTCCTTAATTAGCAATGTGAAGTTCTCCCTGCTGCTATAAGTGCTTGATCAGACTCGGTCTTTCTTTGTGCTTTTATAGGATGAGAGGGAGCCTACGGTATTTCTCGAAAAGGTTATGCTGACTGTAAGGTGGCAAGTGGTGTATTAACCCTTGTTATCAATCATCCGAATAAAACTCGTATTATACGCGAATTTTTTCTTATCTTTCATAAACATATAATACTTGCATACTTTTGACAGATCCAAATAAATACATAAATTTTAAGCATGCAAAATTTTAAACATGTTCTGTATAAATTATTAACAAATTTGGCACAATAAACATGCTGGGAACCTGTTTAATTAACTAAATTTGACAATATATTTAAGAATGTGAAGTTTCTAACCTCAATATTTTTATTTTTCGAATATTTGACCGAATTTTTGAACGCATTTTATTTGTACTGAGCCGATTTATACTCGTACTTTTGTCGTCCCGAATTTTTTTCGTTTACCGAATTGCTAACATGGGTATTAAGTTAATCTCTTGCGACTAAAAAAATGGTGCTCGTTGCTATAAAAATATTTGATTGGTACCACACGAGTATATATCAAGATAAATGTGCTGTTTATGTGAAGTGATGATACCAAGATGGAGAGGGGAAGCTAAATTCTAAGGGCACTCCATATTTACTCCCGGATAATCCATTTGGCAGTTATTTTAATATTCAAATTTTTTAGGACTGCAGTTCTAGAATTGGGCTGTCCGGAAGTAAAATGTGGAATGTCTTTAGAATTTACCTTAAATAAGAAAACATTCATGCATACTTTCTTTCAAAATCTTGTGTTTGGAATCCTCTAATAAGAAACTTTTGGTTTCTTCGCAGAAAAAAGCAAAGAAAAAGAAACTAATTTTTGTTATTTCTTTTCCTTTGATAAATTATAATTTTTATAATATTTTTTTCAGTATTTAAAAATGTCATGCATATACTAAAAATACATCATTGGGCAGGGATAATTTTATCCTAAATTTTTGTAGTAAGTGTAAAAAATTGAGAGAGGTGGAGGGAACAATTTTTCTCTAATTTATTATTTATTTTCCTTTGAATTTTTTTTTTTTTCCTATCTCACATCTCTAAATAGTATTTATCACTCTATTTAGAACGGTTTCAACTACTAAAATCTGTGAATCAAACTTAGTTCATATTTAGCAACTTATAAAAATTATTAATTAGTAACTTATTTTCATTTATGATGTGTCACGTATTTTTTAGAGTAAGGAGGAAAAAACTGTGGGACTTCTAGACAGTAAACTAGAAATGATACTTTGGTGACAAGTATCTCTAGCCTCTAGGGATATATACTTCCTGCCAGCCATTTACATAAGGAAATTAAAGGTTATGTTACCAATTTTTTAGAAAGATATTGTAGATTGTGATGTACCAGAAATTTGGAAAATGTCCACGGATAGTACGTATAATAAGACTTTGCTTTTTTGTGACTCTCTAAGAAAATTTGTTGTTATGTTTTTGGCAAGGAATATATGTGATTGAGAATGTTTAGCTGGAGCCACATCCATGTGACCATTCCTCTATTGGTATTTGCCAACACAATACTATGGTCCTAAAATCATTATTATTATTATTATTATTATACCCTACAAAGATGCTAATTTATATATGAATTCGGATCAAAAGTCCTCCAGCAGAAGTCTCCCAAAAATCTCCCTCCTAGTGCACCGTTGGATTGAACGGGCTGCGTGGGACTCGAGGACGCGTCCTCTCGATCCAACGGTACAGTAAGAGGAGGACTTTTGGGAGACTCCCACTGGAGGACTCCCGATCCGAACTCTTTATATATATATACACATGCGCACGCGCACCAACCGCCAAATATTCCTACACGTTGTTTGTTTGGAAGTAGTCGAGTAGGAGATACCGGATGGAATGACCCAGATCAATTACAATTTAAAACGACATAGGGTTAAGCGGCTTAAGTGAATTTTTTTTAATAATCACGCTTAATTTGAGGGTGGAAGTTTAGGAGAGGAATTATAGATGGTTAAATGGAGGTTTGTTTAATCCTTTTTTGTCTATTTTTTGAACCTCCCAAATCGTAGGGTTAACGAGGAAGATTGAAGGATTTTGTTTAAAAAGTCATAAATATCCCTTTGTCATATAAAATATCATGATTTTTTTTTCTATTTTCTCATGCTTTCAATATGTTACTCCGTATCTTCCTCATTTGTAAAAATAATTTAACAAATTTTAATTAAAATTACAATCAAATTTAATTTTATAACATATGTTAAAATGATATTTTGGTAACTATTATATTTGCTTCTCCCACTCAAAACCTTCAATCCAAACAAGAGTTATTAAACACACCACACTTAACTCTCACTCCAACTCAAGCAAGGTTATCACTTAACCCTACCTCTTCAATCCAAGCAGACCCTTAGTGCTACTTTAGTACTGTAAAAAAAAAAAGTAGTCACCTCGGAGCATCTACAGCGGAAGTGATTTGAAGCGCTATATTTTTATTTTAGTCAAAATTTATAATATTTTGGAACTGTAGTTAGCTCTTGTCCATACTTGAAATTAGAAAGCTAAGGGCTTCTCCAAATTTATAATGTTTCCTAGACTCCTAGCTCGTGAATAGTACCCAACTGGGTCCACCAAAGAAGAAGGGAAAAAAAAAGGAAGAAAAAATAATAGACAAAAAGGAGGTTGATTTGGAGTATGGATTGACATATTATTTTAAGTGTATTATTGTGTGCCAACCAATATGAAAAAAATACTCCAAAAGTAATAGTTTATAAGATTTTTAAAATTTTGGAGTATGATATAAAATATTCCTACTGTAGATGCTCTCACCACCACCAAGTGGGTGTCTTCTAGTGGTCCAACCAATCTCATCAAGCCAATGCAATGAAATTTACTTCAAATATTTGATAATTACTCTTCAACTTACATATCAATTCGACACTCACTCCTTACATGTTTCACATAATAAGGAAGCAATAGGTAATTGTGGAGAACTCATCTTCATTGGGGCTCGAACTCTCCGCCACTTGGGCCGTATGCATCTCTCTTGACCACTAGGTTAGAGGTCATTTGCTATATATATATATATATATATATATATATATATATATATATATATATATATATATATATATATATATATATACTAATGATGTCGAGTCAAGAGTCATTCATCTTCTACTATATAAAGAGGTTTCAAAACGGTTCAAAAGTGAGCCGTTTAAGCTGTATGTACTGTTAGTTTAGCTTGTGAGCAAAAGCTCAACTCCCATCTTTACTTTAGTCCCACATCGGTTTGGGCAAGGAATATAAGTATGCATATATACACTCCTCCCATCTTGCTTCATTAAACCATTTGAGTGGGAGCCCCATGGGCCACAAGCGTGCGCCGCCGCCGCCGTCCGGCCCGGCTCGGTTCGGTTCGGTTCGGTTCGGCGCGCGTAACGGGTGCGGGCCCGTGCCAACATCTGCGGGCGCCGAATGCCGATCCGATTCCTTCTCCGGGTTCGGACTGAGATCCAAAAACTTTTTGCTCCTATTAAAATTCTGACCGTTACTATTCTTTTTAAATTCTGTAACGGTTGGATCTTAATATCCGTCCAGGTTCAATGAACCATGTGCTGTAAACGTTTTACAACGTTCAACATAATTGTCTTCTTAAACATCCGAATTAAATCCTCGTTAATTTCTGTCCGTTGGTGTAATTATCCAACAGCCTATATATACTGATACCCTCTCCTTCTTCTCAAGACAGAAAACATTCTCCTCTACAGAAACTCTCTCCAAATTTTCTCTCTCGAATTTCTGTTGCTTCATTGTTGCTCTGGACAGAGCTAAGTCGGGGTCATTCTCTCGACGTCGTGTGCGGCAACGAGATTCCAGTAGAGCAAAAATTTTACCACTAGGAGCGTTCGGATTCAGTCTGCACATAGATCCGAGCTATCTTTTAGGGCAGTGCTACGTGCGCGACTTCCCCGGAGGCCGGGTAACATTTAATTAAGTTTATTATTTTGCAGATTTAAAACGAAGATTTGTTCAAAAAATTCTAACATGATCATGGTCCATTTTATTTAAAAATAATAATTATGTAAAACATTGTTTTTTTTTTTAAAATTTGTTATATATATTTAATATGAGAAATCAAAGTCAACCAAACAAGAATAATATATTCCAGCTTAACCACATGTGTTAGAAGAAATATTTGTCTATAATTAGATAATATTTTTATTATACGTTATTATAAGTACAAAGTACGTGCTTTTATTAGTTATTCGTATAACACACACTGTAGTGACATTTGGGCAAGAAAATTAAGAGAAGTATATAGTGCTCGGTATGCTTCTCAATAACCATATTTATGTGGTTCGGTTCCATTATGCTGTGGTGGATGCGGTTTCCCGGGAGGCAGGACGCCCGTGCCCAAGGGAACTGGAACATTTACTGCCTGATTCAACAAAACAACCCATGAATTTAATTAGTTTAATATTTAGTATATCATCAAAGCAATAACTTGAGGCCTCATTTGGGCCTCGTTTGGTTCACGGAATGGAAGAAAATGAAATCAATTTTTCGACATTTTCTTTCCTTTGGAAAATTAAGATTCTCATTGATTTTTCTTTCAGATGTTTGAAAATGCTAAGGAATTTGGAAAGGAAAGTGAATATTTCAATGTGGAAAAGTGATTCCTTGCTTGGATGGATGGAATCACTTTTCTCCCTAACTTTTCTTCCATTGAGAATCACTTTCCTTTCCTCCTCAATTCCTTTGACACCCAGCCATAGGAAAGTAATCACTTTCCTTTCCCACCCCGAAGATTTTCCGAACCAAACGAGACCTTGGTTCACGGAATTGAAAGGAAAGGAAATCAATTGCTTGTCATTTCATTTTCTTTGAAAAATTGTTATTATTATCTATTTTTCTTTCTAATGTTTGGAAAGTTCAAGAAAATTAGGATGTAAAGTGAATACTTAGTGCGGAAAAGTGAATCTTTAGGTGGGTGGGTTGAACCATTTTTTTCTTTCTATTTTTCCTCCCTTTAGGAATCATTTTTCTTTCCTCCAATTTCCTTCATAAAAGGAATGACTTGCTTTTCCCAAACCCATGATTCCGTGAACCTAACCAAGCCTGAGTGTGGGATGGCAACTCGAAACAAAAAGGTTTACAAGAACAATATTTGATGAATCACCTGTGGCTTGAGAAGTTTTCGACCTCCCACTCCTGTGGAAAATCAAGTCAAGATATTAGAAGTAGCAACTTAAATCAATATTTGTCTCGCAGAATTTCTTTTTAATAAAGAGAGTTGTATTTTTAGACTTATTTTCAACTTAATACCTTCAATTATTTCATTTGTAATAGCATATACTTTGATATTATACCACTAAATAATTCAACTATAATTAGACAACTTAATGTCCTAACGGTGTTAACGATGTCATTTCTCTTCCTCCATCTCTATCTCCATCTCCATCTCGCCCACCAACAATTCAACAAATATTTTGAACCTACAAAATAATAGCATGACCATACAAAATCATGGCCAAGCATATTCCGTTTCTATCAAGATGCACGCTAAGAGCGATCATGCATGGTGGAGTACAAGTTCTTTACAATTTCCTGCGCTTGGCCCTGGGTTTTTTTTTTTTTTTTACCCTATCTATTTTTAGATTCTTCAGGTCTCTTGAAGTGATGTAACCAATTTTTCAGAAAAAATAAAACAGTAAGGTAAAAGAAATTAGAAGAATTCATTAGTAATAATGGATAATTTGGTCTAAAAATATTGTTATTTTTTGCTTGGACGAAAAAAGTAATTATCTTAACGGAAGTCATCGACTTGAAATTGTTCAATAGATAATAATATTTAGTGGTAGAGTATTAAAATATAAGGTTTCAAGTTAAACAAATTAAATAGCTTAGGATATTTAGCTGACAATAAACTTTTTATTTACTTTTTTTAGCTGACAATAAACTTTTTATTTACTTTGGACATGTTTAAATTGTATAAATATGGAACCTTGAATCATATAAAATTTTGACACTCAACTATCATCACAACTCTAGAATTTCATTGCACTAAGAAACTTTTTTAAAAAAAATGGACCAGTACCGTTTGAATCCAGCTCCAGGACTTCAACATGAAACCTGACAAATCCTAACTAAGCAAGGTATGATGCGACTATGCAAATACGTAGGGGTTGAGTGATAAAAGTGCATAAATAAAAACCCAATTAATCAAAAGGAGTAACAAATTAAAGCTATGAATTCAAGATTATTTCTTTTGCTTTCACCTTTGATCTTTTCCATGGGGTGGCGAAAGCAATCCTTGAGGAAATCTAAGGCGTTGGCCATGGAGCAAAATTGGAGTTTTAGCGTATCTAAGTGTAGAAGAAGGGATGATAGTCCAAATCTCTTCTTCTTCTTGTTGATTTATACAGAACTCTGTGTGGATTCCTTAATTCAAGAGCAAGGATGCTTCACTGACTTAATATAATATTATGAATTGAGTGTCGTCTTGTCGATGCCGAAAGGTAGAGAGATGTGCATGCACTCGAAGCAGTTTCCAACCAAAGGAGATGCGCACTCGAGGGGGGCGGTCGAGGGAAGGGGCAGACATGGCTGGGTCCGAGACACCAAGGGTCAAGAGGTTCCAAATAATTTTAATAGTTAGTAATATATAGTCAAATTCGAGTGACCCTTGTCGTCAACAGAGAGAGACATAAAAGTTTTGTTTGGGTGATGGAAGATCAGTGGATCGAGTCATGGGAGCGTATTATTTCTTCCATTTATGATGGAAGTTGGGGATGATGGGTCCAAAAAATTTCAAGCATTACATTGGCCGCCGTAAAATAAAAATAATAATAATAATATTTTTTAGAAAAAGATAATTTTGACGAACGTTCCCACTGGGAATCGATCTCCTGACCACTCGGACCGCATGACTCACCACTACCAATAGGTTAGGGGATCATTATATATACTAGTAAATGCACGTGCTTTGCACGTACAATAACGGATAAAAAGAATATTATCCAATTATAGTCAAATATCTCTTCTAACAATTTTTTACATAATTAATTTTTTTTTAGAGGAAATTTATGAAATGCCCAAAAAACGAAAAAGTTTCATGAAAAATCCACCGCGCAATAACATTTCATTGCGTGCCCAGAATTAGCAAAAAATATATAATGAGAGTTATGAATGACCTTTTTGCCCTTCCTTCTAATTTATTGAAAACACCCACGAAAATACTCTTAAAAAAACGTTTCGATACTTCATCTTCTTCCATACGCTGCTCACTTTCGAATATAGGTTTTCTCCTAAAAAATCTTCAAAAACTCGTCGAAAAATTTCGGAAAGACCGAGAAACGGCAAAAGTGCTAAAACGGAGGTACAAACATTAGTTTTTTTTCGATTCTAAAATTTCGGAAGACCGTCTAACAGAGAATCGGTTAATCTCAGGCTCTTTGAAGATACGCTCATTTTGCGACAAACCGGATCTCGTTTCGACCTCTCAGTCAAAAGTTATGGCCCTCCAAAGTTTCAACTGACCATAAAATGCAGGAGAATGGCCATTCTCCGTGTTAGAACACGAAGAATGTTAATTTCGTATGAGGGTGGCCACTCTCCGTGTTAGTAACACGGAGAATGACATTCTTCGTCTTAATTTACACAGATAATGGCATTCTCCGTCTTAATTTACACGAAGAATGACCATTCTTCATGCTAAATTACACGGAGAATGACCATTCTCCGTGTAATTTTACACGGAGAATGGTCATTTTCCGTGTAATTTAGCACGGAGAATGGTCATTCCAGTGTTAAAATGCAGGAGAATGGCCATTCTCCGTGTTAAATAACACGGAGAACGCTATTCTCCGTGTTAATTTACACGGAGAATGGCATTCTCCATAATTTACACTGAGAATGACCATTCCAGTGTTAAAACGCAGGAGAATGACCATTTTCCGTATTAATTTACTCGAAGAATGGCATTCTTCATCTTAATTTACACGGAGAATAACATTCTCCGTGTTAATTTACACGGAGAATGACCATTCTTCGTCTTAATTTACACGGAGAATGGCCATTCTCCGTGTAATTTAGCACGGAGAATGGTCATTCCAGTGTTAAAACGCAGGAGAATGACCATTCTCCGTGTTAGAAATCTTTTTAATTTATTGAAATCTTTTTAATTTATTTGGTCCATTATTTGATTATTTAGATAAATCTTTTTAATTAATTTTGTGTATTAGTTGATTATTTGTTTTTAAATTATTTGGAAAAATTATGTTAACTATTTGATTATTCTTCCTTTTTAACCATGACTATTTCCTTCTTTTAATTCATGACTTTTAAATAATTATTTTTACTATTTGATTATTATTTTCGACACAGTCTAATTGGCATCGGAAATAGGATACTACTTTCGATGACATATCAAAACCCTCAAAAAAAATCTATACCGTTTCCGACAATATCTATGTTTCCTCGTAAATACAAGTTTATTTTCGACAACATCAATTTTTTTCTCATAAATAAAGCATTATTTATGATTAGCTGCAACTGCCCTCGCAATTACGCACCTATTTGCGACGGGTCCAATTTGCCCTCATAAAAAATAATATCCTTTTTCGAGAAAAAATAATTCGGTCGAAAATAGTGTTGGCGCCAACAACTCCCGCCAATTATTGAGTAATTCCGACAAAAATAAGTCCTTTTACGAGCGCGATTTATGCGTCGAAATTAATATGGACTTTCATGAGATACTTCCGACGGAACGATTATTTTTGTCGCAAAAAGTACTTTTTTCGAGCACCGTCGTAAATGTTTGTCGCAAATGAGAGTTTTTTTTTTTTTGTAGTTAACGCCATTCTCCGTGTTAATTTACACGGAGAATGGCATTCTCCGTGTTAAAACGTATGAGAATGACCATTCTCCGTGTAATTTAGTACGAAAAATGGCATTCTCCGTGCTAAATTACACGGAGAATGGCCATTCTCCGTGCTAAATTACACGGAGAATGGTCATTCAAATGTTAAAACACAGGAGAATGGCCATTCTCCGTGTTAGAAACACGGAGAATGTCATTCTCCGTGTTAATAACACGGCGAATGACATTTTTCTTGTTAAAATACAGGAGAATGACTATTTTTCGTGTTATATTGACGGAGAACAGTTAACAAAAATATAATTTTTTATTTTTTTTGTTTTGTGGAAAGAAATTTGACATGAATAAGATTCAAGAGTTTTCGTTTTTCTTTCAAAACGATGCTAACTCTTATGAAAAAGAAGAAGAAGATCTTCTCTTCATAATTGACCTAATTGTCGGAAGAGAAGAAGAAGAAGAAGAAGAAGAGCAATGATCGGAGTTCGACTGAAAAAAAATCATGGTGAACTACGAACGATCTTTGCGATCTCTGCTGAAGATGAGAATAATGGAATTCAGATCTCTCGTGAAGAAGAAGAAGACGACGAGAATCGCAATCCAAATCTGAGTTTGTGCGGAGGAGTAGTTATGGTAATAATTTTGTAAATACAGAGCATCTAAAGGGAATCTTGGAATACTTAACGTGAAAATATATAATTCTGGGCATTTCATAAAACCCATCCTGCGGGTGAATTTTTCATAAAAACCAACCCCGAAATTGGGTTTCTCAGCAATTTCCATTTTTTTAAAAGTAAAATAGACCGTGATGTAATGACGGCTTACACGGCTCACTTTTGAACCGTTTTAAAGCCTCATTTTATATATATATATATATATATATATATATATATATATATATATATATTACAAGAGTTGGTAAAAGAAAAGGACTAGACTTTTTCAGCCGTCAAAATTTGTCCATTTCGATTCCAGAGGAAAAGAATTTCTTCCCTTCAAATTTCATAGGCGAATTGATGGCCAATGGCTCAATATTAAGTGTTCTTAAAAATTATTAATTTTAATTATCTCTTCTTTCTGTCTTTTGCTTATAAGTGTATCCCAAACTCGTAATCTTTTTCATTCTCTCCTCCTTCACGTCATCTTTCTCTGTCCAGAATTTGAAGGAATTAAATTTGAAAATTGGGATTTACAGTCGTTCATTTGACATCAGCTGCAGCTAAGACAACAATAACAACGCACTAAAATGACGACACAACTTCTGTTGGACGACCTTCAAGCAATGGACTCGAGTGTTTGGCCTCAAATTCGAATTTTAATGATGAACTTGTGTGTTGGTGATGCTAATAGCGATAATAATTTTAATGATCTCAGTTCCTCGAACTGAACTGATGAATTATTGAATTTTGAGTAAATTGATTTGGAATTTTTGTATAGAATACCACGAAATGTTGCATTACGTAGTGGAGAATATTGATGATAAGATGATTTGGAAATTGTTGGATATAGTATTTGGATTGATTTGGGGTTTGTTGGTTTGGTATATGGATTATGTACAGGATCGAAATGTTCACTGCAAAGATGGCTTTTTCATTGTCCTGGAATTTGGATTGATTTAGTTGCTATATGCGCTTAGTCGAACTTGGGTTGGAATAAGTTTTTGGATTAATTTAGTTTCTAATTTTTATATGTTGCTTAGTCGAACTTATGTTGGAATAAGTTCTGGTGTTTGATTATTTAGATATACAAAAAATGGTGCAATGATTCATGTCTTTGAGTTTTTATTGATTTTGTAGAATATTTTTAAGATATTGTGTTTAAACGTGATCAACACATTTGTACTTAAATTGCTAAGATACTTATCCTTTTGAGCGACGCGAGATTTACGTTCATGATAATAAAACAATGAATTCTCGAAAAAAAAAAAGAAACTTTGTTTTCAATATATAATAACGGACATTATTTTAAATTTTGTTATGGACATTAAAATGTTCCGGACCTACCATGGAGACGCTAGTGGGAAAATATTGAACAGCAGTATTAGAGTCTTCGTTAACGCGTTTTCTTCTTGGTTATTTACAACTTTAATAGCAGTTTTCTTGCACTTTCATTAATTATATGTAAATGGAAAACCGATTTTACAATTTAATAGCAGTTTTCTTGCACTTTTAATTTTGATATGACAATTTTTATTTTGATCTAAATGGATTCGAATGTTTGGTCGGAGATTAAATTCTCTTAAACTAATGTCCAAGAAACTATACGATGCTGAACATGAATTTTCCATCCCTACGGCGACAGTGTTACGGTGTGATTTGGTTATAATGAGTTTTAAACTCTTAATAGGTCCAAGCATAATTATGCATGGTTGACTCCAATTACCAACCCTTTGAGTACTTACCTATGTGAGAGGTCATAAGGTCGCGACTATGGGACAGGACGATCCTAGACAACTCTCATGAGTCATGAATATGAATAAAGTGTGCATGGCCAATCTAACGTGACACCCGATAGACCCAAGTACCTCTATATTTTATGAATATAGTTCAAAAAGTCTGATTCAAGGCGCAGTCCATCAATCACTTCTTCAGAATGAGATAATAGTCACTAAGTGAGATTCAAGGCTGTAATCCATCTCATCTATGCATAGTATATAATTGTCCATAATTCTCAACTTTTTTTCCCTCATTCTTTTTGCTGTTTCGGAACTTGGTTGTTGGTGAGGAATTGTTGTATAATTTGAGAAAAATCTAACTTCCTTCTTCCTCGCTTCAATGTTATTCAATTTTCTATTCACTACTTTCAACCGTTTTGTTTTATGTTGTTTAAAGTTTGACCGTTTCAATATATATTTTCTATTCATTGGGATTCTATGGTCTGGTGCTTAATTACCAAATGACTACATAATTAGCCTAAAATTCTATTAAATTTTTTTGAATTTGTAGGAAGAGGGGTTGCCTATATATGTATCCATATTGTTAGTATTGAGAATACAGTTGAGAAGAAAAAATGGTAACCATGTGATTCCTCCTCCTCCTCCTTTACAAACATATATTCTTTCTTTTCTTTCCATTCTAATCTCTCATGCTCTGGGCAAGATCTAAGTCAGGGTTAATCTTTCTGAGTTGTGTGCGACGATAGGATACTGGTAAAGCGGAGTTTTTCCACTGGGAGAATTCGGAATAAGTCTGCATATAGACCCGAATCAACTCTTAGGACGATTCTTCGAGCGCGACTTTTCAGGAGACCGGTAACTTTAATTTGGCTTATTTTGTTTACAGATTTTTAATAGAGAGAAACAATATTTCTAACAGGAATACACTACAAAGACGCTGAAGACCTGTATTAAATGGCTGAAATATATATACTCATCAACCACCAAATATTGTTTGCTATACCTGTTTATTTGGAATTAGTCTAGTAGGAGATACTGGATGCAATGACATCAATCCATACCAAGGAAGAATAACATTTACTCGTTTGGTACATTGTAATGTAATCGTAAACGTAATCGTAATGTAATCAAATAAAAAAAAATTATCTGATTATATTGCGATTACGATTATGTTACAGTGAACTAAACGGGGTCTTAGTGCAATTTTAGCCTACAAAAATTTAGTCAACTCGGAATATCCATGGTGAAAATGTTTTGAGGTATTACATTTTTTACTTTTATCAAAATTCATAGCACGGGGATTGCATTTAGTTCTTGCCCACATTTGAAAAAAAATGCTAGAAAGCCAATAGCTTCTTCAAGTTTGGAACTTGTCATAGCTTTTGAATAGTAATCCAACTGGACCCATCAAAAGAAAAATAAGCAGAAGAATGTTAGTTTGGAGTATAAATTTGAAATGTATCATTGTGTGTCAATATGAATGAGACACTTCAACAATAATAATTTATACAATTTTCAAATTTTTTGAAATATGGTGTGGAATATCCCGGCTGTGGATGCTCTCACCACCATCCAACCAATCTCATCAAGCCAATGCAACGAAGTTTACTCATAGCATCTCCAACCCTATTGTCTTGTTAAGTGTTGTGAGTCTTAGGTGGCTCCTATGTGGCATGAGCCACAAGACAATGTCTTTTTTATGTGGCAAAATTATATCTCAAAAGACAATGAGATAGAAAAACTCTCTCCAATGCAAAAGTATTGAGGAGACAATAAAAATTATTATTTTTAACTTCCAAGACAACTTTTAAGACAACTACTCATCTTCTTTCTTCTTTCTAATATTTTTTATTCATAATTGATGACATGGAAGAGAAGACATTGTCAAGTGCATTGTCTAGAACAAGACAATCAGCTTCACAATGTCTTCTTTAATTTTTGCCACATAAGCTTCATAATTGACTTGACAATTACATTGAAGGACTTTTGAATAAAATTTTGTCATTCCTATGTGGCAACAACTTTTTTCCAAAGTCACAATAGGGTTGGAGATGCTCGCAGGTCAAGCAAAAGGAAAAACTGCTATATGTTACTCCTTCAAATATTTGATAATTACTCTTCAACTTATATATCGATACAACAATCACTCCTTTATATATATATATATATATATATATATATATATATATATATATATATATATATATATATATATATATATATTATTTTTATTTTTTTTTATTTTTTATTTTTTTATTTTTTTATTTTTGCCAAGAACCATACATTACATATAACACACACTTTAGTGAGATTAAGGGAAGGAAATTAAGACAAATATATAATGCTCTGCATGCTTGCTTCTCAATAACCATATTTATGTGGTTGGGTTCCATTATGCTGTGGTGGAGGCGGTTTCCCGGGAGGCAGGACGTCCGTGCCCAGTGGAACATTTACTGCCTGATTGAACAAAACAAGCCATGATCAATTTAATTAGTTTAATATTTAATATAATCATCAAAGCAATAACTTTGAGTGTGGGATGGCAACTCGGAACAAAAAAGGTTTACAAGAACCAATATTTGATGATTCACCTGTGGCTTGAGACGTTTTCGACCTCCCACTCCTGTGGAAAATCAAGTCAAGATATTAGAAGTAGCAACTTAAATCAATATTTGTCTAGCAAAATTTCTTTTTAATAAAGAGAGTGAGTTTTTTTAGACTTATTTTCAACCGAATGCCTTCAATTATTTAAGTTGTAGTAGCATATATACTTTAATATTATCTCTCTAAATAACTCAACTATAATTAGGCAATTTAATGTCCTAACAGTGTTAATTACGGCGTCATTTCTCCTCCTCGATCTCCATCGTGCCCACCAACTATTCAACAAATATTTTGAACCTAGAAAAGAATAGCATGACCATACAAAATCATGGCCAAACATATTTTGAACCTACAAAATCATGGCCAAGCATATTCCATATCTTCTTCGATCAAGATGAACGCTAAGAGCAATCGTGATGGAGTACAAGTTCTTTACAATTTCCTGCGCTTAGCTCTCGGATTTTTTTTATACCCTCTATTTTTTAGATTCTTCAGCTCTATCCAAATTTTTAGAAAACAAAATATGAAAGAGTAAGGTAAAAGAAATTAGAAGAATGGATTATTTGAAAGGGTAAGAAGCTATTTACAAGTAATCATGGATAATTTGATCTAAAAATATCATTATTTTTTTCTTGGACGAAAAAAGTAATTATTGGCTAATGGAAGTAATCGACTTGAAATTGCTCAATATATAATAATATTTAGTGGTCGAATATTAAAATATAAGGTATCAAGTTAAACAACTTAAATAGCTAAGGATATTTAGCTGACAATAAACCTTTTATTTACTTTGGACATGTTTAAATTATATAAATACTAGTGGATAACCCGTGCCATAATGGCACGGACACGAACTCGGCCTTCTCGACGTAGGCGTGCAGGCACCGGGCCAGCGCCAGGGAGATCTGGACGGAGACGCGGTCTCCGAACCCGGCCTTCTCGACGTAAGCGTGCAGGCACCGGGCCAGCGCCAGGGACCCGAGCCCGGCGGAGGCGGACACGACAAAGACCACGGTGGCGGCGTTCAGGACGGCGTGGAGCCTCATGGAGGCGAAAGACGTGCAGGGCCGTCGCGGGGCGTCTGTGGACGGCGAGGCCCGAGACGGCGCCGGTCCAGGAGACGACGTCCCTGTGCGGCATTTCGTCGAACACCCGCAGGACGTGGTCGACGGAGCCGCGTCGGGAGTAGGCGGTGAGCAGGACGGTCTGCACGAAGGGGTCGGACCGAAATCTGAGGAGGAGGGCGTGTGCGTGGAGCGACCTGGTGGCGGCGGCGGCGGCGGTGGTGTTGAGCAAGGAAGAGAAGGTATGAGAGTCGGGAGGGACGCGACGGCGGAGCATTTGGGAGTAGATGGAGAGTGGGTCGGCGGAGAATGAAGAGAAGGTGTCGTTGGAACAACCGGTTGCTCCGCATCCAACATGGGACCTCCTCCTCTCTTATAGAGAGAGGGGCAATTTAGTCCTTTCATCATCGTTGAACCAAAGCACATGGATCGGACCAAAAATTCACTGTGCTTTATATTATAGATTTAACCTTGGATCGTATAAAATTTTGACATTCAACTATCATCACAACTCTAGAATTTTATTGCAGTAAGAATTTTTTTTTTTTTAAAATGGATCACCATTTGAATCCAGCTCCAGGACTTCAACATGAAACCTGACAAATCCTAACTAAGCAAGTTATGATGCGACTATGCAAATACGTAGGGGTTGAGTGATAAAAGTGCATAAAAATGAAAACCCAATTAATCAAAAGGAGTAACAAATTAAAGCTATGAATTCAAGATTATTTCTTTTGCTTTCACCTTTGATCTTTTCCATAGGGTGGCGAAAGCAATCCTTGAGGAAATCCAAGGCGTTGTCCATGGAGCAAAAATGGAGTTTTAGTGTATCTAAGTGTAGAAGAAGGGATGAAGTCCAAATCTCTTGTTGTTGTTGTTTTATATAGAACTCTTTGTGGATTCCTTAATTCAAGAGCAAGGATGCTTCACTTTGACTTAATATATTATGAATTGACTATCTTGTCGATGCCGAAAGCTAGAGATATGCGCATGCACTCGAAGCAGTTTCCAACCAAATGAGATGCGCAGACGAGGCAGTTTCCAACCACATTAGATGCTCAGGGGGCGGTTCGAGGGGAGGGGCAGACATGGCTGGGTCCGAGACACCAAGGGTCAAGAGGTTTCAAATAATTTTAATAGTTAGTAATATATAGTCGAATTCGAGTGACCCTTATAGACTTAGGGATGACAATGTCCCTCCGAATCCGACGGAGATCCGATTTTTTTATTCGATGGGGGCGGATTTGGGAATTTAAAAACGAAGATGGGGCGGGGATGGGGATGGAGATTAAAATAATTCCCTGGTCGGATTCGGGGACGGGATAAATTTTCGACCCCGATTACTTATACCCATATCCATATGTGCAACCCGTTGGAAATGGTATGATTCATGACCTATCTAGGAGTATATCTTATGAAAATCATATTTTATTAACATGTCTTGTATTTTTTTGAATGAATTTTTTTAACCTTGTAATGTACATAAAAAAATTGTTTAATAGACGAGAGACAGAGATGAGAAAATTTGGCCCCGAAAGTGTTAACGGGGCGGGACGGGGATGGAAACGGGGACGGAAAATGCACTGTTTAATGGGGATGGAGACGGGGACGGGGAATGCATCGTTTAGCGGGGACGGGGTGGGAGTAAAAAATAAAACCTGATGGAAAATGGGGATGGGGATGGGGATGGGAATTCAACTTCTACTGGGAGATAGGGATGGGGGATATGGTCTTCGGTCCCTACCTGTTCCTTTGCCATCCCTACTTGTAGTCAACGAGGAGAGACATAAAAGCTCGGACTGGATTGCGGAAGATCAGTGGATCGAGCCACGGGACCTTATTATTCTTTTCATTTATGATAGGAGTTTGGGGGTAGTCGGCCCAAAAAATTTCAAACGCTACGTCGGACACCGTAAAAAAAAAAAATATATAATATATAGGTAAAAGAAAAGGACTGAACAATTACTTTTTCAGCCGTCAAATTTTGTCCATTTCGATTCCAGAGAAAAGAATTTCTTCCCTTCTAAATTCAAAGACGAATTGATGGTCAAATGGTAAGTGTTCGTGGAAATTGTTGATTTTAATTGTCTATTTTTTCTTTCTTTTGCTTAGGAGTGAATCTCAAACGCATAATTTTTTTCAATCTTTTTTCCTTCACTTCCTCTTTTTCTGTCAAGAATTTTGAAATATACTTAGAAATTTGAATTTGGAAATTGGGGTTTACAGTCGTTGAATTGACGTGAGCTGTAGCTAAGACAACAATAACAACTCACTGAAATGACGATGCAACTTCTGTTGGACGACCTCCAGGTAATGAACTCGAGCATTTGGTCTGAAATTCGTATTTTAATGATGAACTTGAGTGCCGGTGATGCTAATAGCGACAAAAAATTTAATGACCTCGAGTTGAACGGATGAATTATTGAATTTTGAGAAAATTGATTTGAAAATTTTTGTATAAAATATTGTGGAATGTTGCATAGTGGATTTTTACAAATATTGATGATAAGATGATTTGGAAATTATTGAATATGGTATTTGGATTAATTTGGGGATTGTTGGTTTTGGTATTTGGATTTAGATTATGCGTGGGATCGAAATGTTCACAGCAAAGATGTCTATTTCATTGTCCCGATATTTGGATTGATTTAGTTTTGATATGTTGCTTAGTCGAATTTGAGTGGGATTATTTATTTATTAAAAAAATGGTGCAAGAATTCATGTCTATGAGTTTTATTGATCTTGTAGATTATTGTTTTGATATTGTGTTTACTTGAATTGCTAGGGTATTATTTTATTGAGAAAAAAAAAACAAGGTTTTAACGAAATCTAAATGTAATATACTTTTGTGATAATAAAACAATAAATTAAAAAATATATATATATTTTTAATATATAATAAGGGACGTTATTTTAAATTTCGTTTGGACATTAAAATGTTTCGGATCGACCATGGAGATGCTATTGGAGAGAGATTGAAATGAAGAACAGTAGTAGAGTCTTCGTTACGATGTTTTCTTCTTGGCTAGAGAGATGCGCACTTAAAACAGTTTTCAATCAAGTGAGGTACTACTAGAAAGATATTGAACGATAGTAAAATCTTCGTCAATGCGTTCATTTGATTTTTTTTACAACATAATATTAACAAATGCCCTTACAATTTAATTATACGGAAATGAAGGTGCAATACAAAAACATGTGTATGCATAGGAAACTCTTTTGAAAGATTTTGAAGCAAATAGTGTACATTTCTAAAGGGGTGCAGTTCGGACGGGCTAGATCCGAGTCCAATCGGATAAACTCGTTAATGGGTTGGATTTGGGTTGAAGATACTCAGGTTCGAGTTAAAATATTTGAACCGATCAAAAATTGGGTTGAACTAGGGTTCATGTGTCGGGTTAACCAAAGAACCCGAAATCCGACATACATAGAATCTATATATATTTTTATATATACACTCTTTCATATTTTTTAAATAAAATGTTTAAATCCTATAAATTTTTCCACCAAAACTTTCAACTCTTTAACCTAAATTTTATTTCAGTTTGTATTTATAATAATTGAGGCATGATTACTATTTAAGTATGTGTTTGATAATCTTTTTTAAAATTATTTCAAATATCACATTAGAGACCCTGATAAATTCGATGGATCCGACCAAACCCGAAAAACTTTGGTATTTTTATATTTCTCCTGACTCGACATTGGATTTCATATGTTGAACCCAAGGTTGGATAGAGCTTGGGCTTGGACTAAGGTAATGATTCATCGAGTTTGACCCGAATTGAGTTCAAATTCGACACAATCCGTCCGAGCTTAATTACTTTACTATGAGATCAAGAATTTATGGTGACACAGTACTGAATAGGTGAGACCTACCTAATTCTTGATCTTTTCTGAGATAAATTCTCCATTTTTAATTTTGACATGACAATTTTTATTTTCATCTAATTGAATTTTATTCTCCACTTTACACTGCCTACCTACTTTCTACTTGCATATATTTGTTTCTTTTGAATAAAGTTACAATTCAACTTTCTTGCACGAATAAATATCAAAAGAAGGAGATTTTCTCTATATATTTTTTTAATTACGAAGGACAATAAACTTTCTTTTTAAGATCCTTGTAATCGAAATATTCTCCGTGGTGATCTTACTTTCATAATCATTCCTAATTAGGAATATCTACGTCAAGCGTTGGTTGTCGAAAGATTGGCACACTATAAAGTGGTACTCTACATTCCAATAAAGTGAGAGTGAACAATTCCCATCCACTGTGGAAGACAATCAATATCATATTCCAAAAATCTAAAAAATAGTATAAATTAGAGAAAATTTACGAAATGTCCAAAAATCGTAAAAGTTTTATGAAAAATCCACCGCAAAATAATATTTTATCGCGTATCCAGAATTAACAAAAAATATATAAAAGGGTTCGGAATGACATTTTTGCCATTCTAATTTATTGAAAACACCCATGAAACCTACTCTTAAAAAAAACGTTTTGATTATTCCTCTTCTTCCATACGCTGCTCACTTTCGAATCTAGGTTTTCTCTTCCAAAATCTTCAAACTTTACTTCAAAAATTCGTCAGTGACTCTCCATTCGCAATCTTCACACCATGTCGTCATCATCAGTTCCCACTTCATCATCATCAGCAACATCAACTGGCCATTTTTCGTGTTAAAATGCAGGAGAATGATCATTTTGCAATAAACCGGATAATGGTTATTCCCTATGTTAAAACAGAGGTCCAAACATTATTTTTTGCGATTCTAAAATTTCGAAAGCCCGTCAAACGATAAAACTGTTTAACTCAGGCTCCTCGAAAATACGCTCCTTTTGCGACAAACCGGACATCGTTTCGACCTCCCAGTCAAAAGTTATGGCCCTCCAAAGTTTCAACTGGCCATTCCCCGTGTTAAAATGCAGGAGAATAGTCATCCTCCGTATTAAAATGCAGGAAAATAACCATTCTCCGTGGTATTATCACGGAGAATGGCAATTATCCATGTTAATATCACGGAGATTGGTCATTCTCCTTGTTAAATTGACGGAGAATTGCCGTTCTCCGTGTTAAAATGCAGGAGAATGGTCATTCTCCGTGCTATTCTCCGTTGTTAGAATCATGAAGAATGATCATTTTTCGTGTTAAAATCACGAAGAACGGTCATTCTCCGTGTTAAAGTCACGGAGAATTGCCATTCTCCGTGTTAAAATGCAGGAGAATGATCATTCTCCATGGTAATATCACGGAGAATGGCAATTCTCCGTGTTAATATCATGAAGAATGGCCATTCTCCTTGTTAAATTGACGAAGAATTGCCATTCTCCGTGTTAAAATACAGGAGAATGATTATTCTTCGTGTTAAAATTACGGAGAATGACTATTCTCCGTTGTTAAATTCACAGAAAATGACCATTCTCCGTGTTAAAATCACGGAGAACGGTCATTCTCCGTGTTAAAATCACGGAGAATTGCCATTCTCCATATTAAAATACAGAATAATGGCTATTTTTAGTTTTAAAATGCAGGAGAATAGTCATTCTCCGTGTTAAAATCACGGAGAATGACCATTCCCTGTGTTAAAATGCAGGAGAACGGTCATTCTCTGTCACGCCCCGCTCCCGTAGGAGCGATCGTCCTCGCTAAGGCGTGATGCCGCACGAGCCTAGATTGCGCTCGTGCAAGGCGGGTTCCATAACGGCCGATTACAGCGGCTGCGACGGGGTCGTCGCACAGAAGTCCCGTGCAGAGACATTGAATATATTGCAGCGGAATTTAAAGAACACATGAACACAAGTATTTCAAAGAAAGCTCTTTTATTGATATTGAATTCAAGGATTACATTGTGGGCGCAAGGCCAATTACAAGTCCCTCAAGTCTCACTTTTCTCTTCATTTTACAAGTCACTCTGCTCTCTCTCATCTCTCGATACAATACTTGATTCCAGCGGAAGCTTCGGAAGGCGATGTCCATACATTACGTCCTGTATAAGTCTTCAGATCTCGCGACCGCACGCTTCGACTCGCCAAGGAACTCCGTGCCTCGACGCATCCAAGCGAGCTCCGCGCCACGAGCTTCTACCTGTGCCTGCACATGAAACACTGTGTGGGTGTCAGTACCACTGTACTGGTGGAGTGAGCTTCTCGCCCACCCATACAAAACCTACACGTTTCATTTACTTTGTGTAACATAAACCCTCTTTCGATTGTCTTTCTATTCTTGCCTTAGGATCAGTTTAGGACCGGCGCCTTAGCGCAACTTGTGTATCAGAACCATCCCGTGCTTGCAATGTCAACGTTAACTCATACTTTGTCGCTAGACCACTTCTCGTGCCAACAACGTTAACCTATCAAGTCGTGTTTGCCTTACGGCCATAATCGGAGACGCAGCTACACGAAAGACTCCATTTCCTTATCTCTAGACCTTTCTCGTGCTTGCATTGTCAATGCACCGACTTATACTTATCTTTCGTGCCAAACTCTGGGACGTAACGACTTGGTCGTGCCATACTCGATTCGTGCTTCAATATCACCGAGGCAGTACCTCCTCGCTTAGTCTCGCATACACTTGTGTTGTGACAACGCGACCGTGCCTCATAACTCAACGTAACTCCACACAACATGCCCTACGGCCCTTTTTGACTTAACTCGCAACTTAAAAGTCGACGCCACATCTCGTGCCGAAGCACGTCGCCTTTGCTGTAGCTAAATCTTAGGCTCCGACATTGTGTCTTTTTAACTCATACATATTCAACTCAATCCAAAGGCACGCACACGGATTGCCGCCCGTGCCGACACAAAACTTACCATATTAGTTGAAAACAACAATTATTATTAAGTGTTTGTTATGGGATTGGCCTAACCAGCCGCCTTGGACGTAGCCTGGTACTCGGGATCCTTGTACCGCAGGTTGCGATCCCCGATGCAAGTCCCCGACATACCGATCGCCTAACCAGCGTTGCCTATTACCCAGCTCGGCTACAACTTGTTTCTTCCTAGGCCGAGACGGTCCCGTGGCCCCGAAATTCCGCTCGAAGAAACCACCCCTTGTCGACAAGTGTCCAAGTTCATAAGGGTTACATGGAGTGTTTTAGGATACAGTTTGGGCTTGTTATGTGATCAATTTATTTACTTGGTTGTTTTAACTCTTTCCATTTTTCATACTTCCTTTGCAGAGCCCCTAACCAGGGTTGCCTCGGCGACTAACCATCGCTTAGACTTAACTTTCTTTGAACTCAGGGAACGGCTACTGCATAGCCTTCCAACTTAACTTGAACATAACATGTTTCCTTGAGTGTCGACCGACCGTGGATAACTTTCCACTGAACCAACCGTGGCTCGTGCCTCTAAACCGACTCGTGTTCTATGCAACGTTATCGCCCAAGTCATACTTCATATGACGGGCCTTGGAATCGTGGGACTGTTTAACTTGACAACCGCAGAATGAGCGGGACAGCACGTAGAATAACTTAGGTCGACCGGCATAACTTTGCCTAACTCACACAAGCCTACAACTTAACCCAAGGGACGAGCAAAGGCTATGCCAAGCCTTGCGGGACCGAACCGTACATGCTTTAGCAAGCATTTGTGCGGGCGACGCCTATGACTTAGGCTAACTCTCAACTTTTGCACCGAAGACCAACTTTCCTTCTCCCAAGCCACGGGACGAAGGACCGAGTGTCATTTTCAAAGCACGCCGTGCACCAACTCTAAGCCGACCGTGGGACGTTTTCCATGTTCTAACTCCTTTTTGACCCGTCGGGATTATTCCCTTAGCTATGTGGATGCGTAGCTTTTATTATCAAGCCTAACTTGTGCAAGTTGAAAACACGATTTATTATGTGAAGGCAAAGATGAGGAGAGTTCACCGAAACTACCCCACCTGAGCGATGTCTCCGAGCAAGCCGTTGCAAGGCTAAGGCCGAACGCCGTCGGCGTTTCGATTCCTCCGATTGACTTAGCGGGACGGGGCACTACATCATACACCACTCAGAACAAGTCTCGTCCTCGAGACTTTCCTGAAGGCAAGCTATCCTACCATTCCTATGGCCAAGACTTAATCGTACACATCTCGCCTACGCGTTCCTTCGATTCCGAGCCACGCTCGCACTATTACCAAACTTTCCTTTAACACGATTTCAATATCTCGACACACTCCCATCTTTCAAGTCTTGCTTGAACTCGTCGCATCACTTGGCTGGATCGTGCACGCATTCCAAGCGTCCCCAAAATACATGCATTCAGCCAAGCCGCATGATAGAGAATTTGTCATTCTCACTCGAGTCGCATCGTGCACATACCCAGGCGTCCCTGAAATATATGCATGTCAGCCGAATCTCGTGAGCAGGGTCTCCTATATTCGTGATTCACGCTATCCATCCATGCCAATCCTCAAGATCAATCCTTCGATTTATAACTCATGAAATAGGGCGTCTCGCCTAACCGCTAGGCCATTTCTTTTCGAGGCTAAGTCAATGTCAGGATTGGAATCATAGTTCCCAAACAATAATGCCAACACTGACCCCAATCCTAGGGTCAAACCAAAGTCGATCACACGGGGTCTTCTACCCAAACTCGCATCACTCAGCTTTCTAAACATCGAGCACGATCACCTAATTCGCTCACGCGTTGCGTATATTCAAATCCCTTCAATTCACCAATTATAACCAATTCATGTATTCGATCATGATGTCGTCTCGCTCGACAATACGTTGCACCCCAATCTCATACGAGTCCGATTATCTACGATGGTTCATGAATCACCATGCAACGCACCCGCAGAATAATCATTCTCATCGGGACGTAACTCTTGCTTGAGTTTAGACTAGCTCATTTTCGATACGCGGATTGGACCTACTCAATCCTCAAGTTCGATTCTTCAAGCACACAAATCCATTCTCGAGTCACCTTCGCGTCAAACCACAAATCGAAGCACAAATTGTCGCACCGTACAAGTTAGACCACTCCCGCTGTATGAATCACCATACCAGCGCTCACGCAGAGTGATCGCCCTGATCGGCGTGACGCATGTGCGAGGCTGGAGTAGCACTCGCATAAGACAAGAACGTCAACGTTGTGGTTATCGACAAAGCAAATCCAAACATTCTAGTTTTCATCCAAGCCAAGTTCGATTGTTATTCGTTCAACTTAGAAAATCCTCAAGCCAAGTCTACCTTTTCCTCGACACATTTTAACATCCCGATTATAGCATCCATCGAAACAATGACATTTGCACGATCGTCATTTGCCGAGTCAGAGTACCCCCGAGTTATCACATATCGATCTTTGATACGCCTCAATACCATTGACGACATGCGTAACCTGACGATCTTCCTTTGCAACCAATTTTCGAGTCGTGCGACTAATGCTATTGTCCGAGTTGGATATTCCACAATTTCTCGATATTCAAGATCAAGTTCGATCGCTATTCCTCAAGCTCGTTTCAAGATCGTTGTTCAAAACTCAAGTCATATTTCATTTGTATCAATCCAATATCGCACGCGCGATCCTCTAAGTTTTCTCGATCAAGACCATTCAATTTCATTCATCGTTCCGAAACGTTTTCTAACTCGCGTTGCTCATTCACAAGTTGTCCGAACGAGATACTCGTTCGGAACATTCGAAGTCACGACCAACTAAGCGTGATGCGTCCTAAGGCTTTGCGCGATCGCATCGCCTTACCGACATATTCGTAATCCTCAATATTCACTCGAACAATTTCCAAGTTGAATCATACACCACTCGGATTCGAGCCACTCGACTAGTCGTCGACACTCATTCTTATTCTTCTCCGAACCTATCACATACACCACTCGGGTTCAAGCCATCCTATTTAGTCCTCAATCATGTTCGCGTCACTCGCTAAGACATCCTTCAGATTCGTCCGACGAATCGCTAGCGTAGTCGCTCGCGTCATACCGACGCACTAAGTTGTTCGCACTATATCCTCGAAATCCAAATCAATCTTCCGTGTACGTCTAAGTATTAATCCGATAGCGTTCTTATCGATAGACACTCTAAGTGCATCTCCGTTCCCGACCGAACGATACTTAATATCGCTCGCGACTCGTTTGCACCAAAAGGTCGAGGTGCGCGACGCGAAACACAACTTAGCCAAAAGGCCGTGTGCATAGCCATCCTGTGCGGACTATATTCCGAGTTTGCATGCTCAATTGCTAGGGTCGATATTGGACTAATTAGGCATGCACGCGACTTGTTAACAGTAGCACATATTTTCTATCGCGTCAAGTTTGCAACGTTCGGCACAAAGGCCCTATCGACGTATTTGGCAACAGCCTACCGATGCGTTAGATTGAACGCTTGTACGAGCTTTCGAAAATATTTAGACTTATTGTATGGACATGCCGAGGAACATTTGAGAGAGAGCGCACCAATGATAACAACTTGCGGGAGCAACAGAGTTTTGCGGAAACATCAAAGTTAAAGGATTCAATCGACGGTCCAAGGACGTAAAGCCGTGCTCTGATACCATTATGTCACGCCCCGCTCCCGTAGGAGCGATCGTCCTCGCTAAGGCGTGATGCCGCACGAGCCTAGATTGCGCTCGTGCAAGGCGGGTTCCATAACGGCCGATTACAGCGGCTGCGACGGGGTCGTCGCACAGAAGTCCCGTGCAGAGACATTGAATATATTGCAGCAGAATTTAAAGAACACATGAACACAAGTATTTCAAAGAAAGCTCTTTTATTGATATTGAATTCAAGGATTACATTGTGGGCGCAAGGCCAATTACAAGTCCCTCAAGTCTCACTTTTCTCTTCATTTTACAAGTCACTCTGCTCTCTCTCATCTCTCGATACAATACTTGATTCCAGCGGAAGCTTCGGAAGGCGATGTCCATACATTACGTCCTGTATAAGTCTTCAGATCTCGCGACCGCACGCTTCGACTCGCCAAGGAACTCCGTGCCTCGACGCATCCAAGCGAGCTCCGCGCCACGAGCTTCTACCTGTGCCTGCACATGAAACACTGTGTGGGTGTCAGTACCACTGTACTGGTGGAGTGAGCTTCTCGCCCACCCATACAAAACCTACACGTTTCATTTACTTTGTGTAACATAAACCCTCTTTCGATTGTCTTTCTATTCTTGCCTTAGGATCAGTTTAGGACCGGCGCCTTAGCGCAACTTGTGTATCAGAACCATCCCGTGCTTGCAATGTCAACGTTAACTCATACTTTGTCGCTAGACCACTTCTCGTGCCAACAACGTTAACCTATCAAGTCGTGTTTGCCTTACGGCCATAATCGGAGACGCAGCTACACGAAAGACTCCATTTCCTTATCTCTAGACCTTTCTCGTGCTTGCATTGTCAATGCACCGACTTATACTTATCTTTCGTGCCAAACTCTGGGACGTAACGACTTGGTCGTGCCATACTTGATTCGTGCTTCAATATCACCGAGGCAGTACCTCCTCGCTTAGTCTCGCATACACTTGTGTTGTGACAACGCGACCGTGCCTCATAACTCAACGTAACTCCACACAACATGCCCTACGGCCCTTTTTGACTTAACTCGCAACTTAAAAGTCGACGCCACATCTCGTGCCGAAGCACGTCGCCTTTGCTGTAGCTAAATCTTAGGCTCCGACATTGTGTCTTTTTAACTCATACATATTCAACTCAATCCAAAGGCACGCACACGGATTGCCGCCCGTGCCGACACAAAACTTACCATATTAGTTGAAAACAACAATTATTATTAAGTGTTTGTTATGGGATTGGCCTAACCAGCCGCCTTGGACGTAGCCTAGTACTCGGGATCCTTGCACCGCAGGTTGCGATCCCCGATGCAAGTCTCCGACATACCGATCGTCTAACCAGCGTTGCCTATTACCCAGCTCGGCTACAACTTGTTTCTTCCTAGGCCGAGACGGTCCCGTGGCCCCGGAATTCCGCTCGAAGAAACCACCCCTTGTCGACAAGTGTCCAAGTTCAGAAGGGTTACATGGAGTGTTTTAGGATACAGTTTGGGCTTGTTATGTGATCAATTTATTTACTTGGTTGTTTTAACTCTTTCCCTTTTTCATACTTCCTTTGCAGAGCCCCTAACCAGGGTTGCCTCGGCGACTAACCATCGCTTAGACTTAACGTTCTTTGAACTCAGGGAACGGCTACTGCATAGCCTTCCAACTTAACTTGAACATAACATGTTTCCTTGAGTGTCGACCGACCGTGGATAACTTTCCACTGAACCAACCGTGGCTCGTGCCTCTAAACCGACTCGTGTTCTATGCAACGTTATCGCCCAAGTCATACTTCATATGACGGGCCTTGGAATCGTGGGACTGTTTAACTTGACAACCGCAGAATGAGCGGGACAGCACGTAGAATAACTTAGGTCGACCGGCATAACTTTGCCTAACTCACACAAGCCTACAACTTAACCCAAGGGACGAGCAAAGGCTATGCCAAGCCTTGCGGGACCGAACCGTACATGCTTTAGCAAGCATTTGTGCGGGCGACGCCTATGACTTAGGCTAACTCTCAACTTTTGCACCGAAGACCAACTTTCCTTCTCCCAAGCCACGGGACGAAGGACCGAGTGTCATTTTCAAAGCACGCCGTGCACCAACTCTAAGCCGACCGTGGGACGTTTTCCATGTTCTAACTCCTTTTTGACCCGTCGGGATTATTCCCTTAGCTATGTGGATGCGTAGCTTTTATTATCAAGCCTAACTTGTGCAAGTTGAAAACACGATTTATTATGTGAAGGCAAAGATGAGGAGAGTTCACCGAAACTACCCCACCTGAGCGATGTCTCCGAGCAAGCCGTTGCAAGGCTAAGGCCGAACGCCGTCGGCGTTTCGATTCCTCCGATTGACTTAGCGGGACGGGGCACTACATTCTCCGTGTTAAAGTCACGAAGAATGGCCATTCTCCATTTTAAATGACAGAGAAAACCTAATTTTTTTGTTTATTTTAGAAAAAAAAATTGTCAGGAATAAAGATTCAAGAGTTTTCAGTTCTTCTTTCAAAACAATGCTAACTCTTATGGAGAAGAAGAAGATCTTATCTCCACAATTGACCTAATCGTCGAAAAACTTCAAATCTCTCCATGAAGATGATGATGATGATTATGATAATGATGAGCGATGATCGGAGTTTGTCATGACCCGCACCCGTTTTTTGGACGCGAGCACGTGAGCAAGCCAGCTACGTATCGAGCGGACTCCAGTCCGACTCGAATACGTAAACGCTGTGAAGGCTATGGTATACTGCCAAATCATGGCAATACAATCTATATCTCAATCCACAATAAGAATATGAAACACGAATGATGGTCTGCAGCCCATTATCATATTGTCCGATTAGACTCTACGAATGATATGAGTCTATAAAATAAGCAGAATGTATCATGGTACGGAATATAAAGCACGAGAGGATAATAAAGAAATATCAAAAGCAAATACATGTATCATACATCGCAATCCTCTACCATCCCGCTCTGCTAACTAACTCCATGCAGTCGCTAAACCTGAAGAGATCATCAGGTCCTCAGAGGACATAGCAAGATACATATAAACATGCCTATCTAGCAGTTTAATCATGCATGATAATATAAAAACAGGATATAAACAAGAAACGACACTTATCATGGCACGAGATTACGACCAAACTGCTATCAAGTGACTAACGACAAGTGTCTACAGTCACGTCCCAGAACCAGAATACTGGGGAGCGGGGGCAGATACAATCAGCTACGTATATTGAAGTGCAACCCACCTCGCTATATAGTAACGGCTGTCTAGATACGTGAGGGTTTAACTACAAGCCATCAGTCTCTATGGTCATGAACAAGCCTATTGTCTCAATCTCAAGCAAGTAATAGCAGTTACAAGATGTCAGAGCACCAAATATACAATAGTAAGGCGTCCCATACATTACATATTTGGATGATCATGAAGCTAGTCATACAAGATGCGAAAACTAGCAAGAGTTTCAGTCATACATGATCAACCCTAGGATTTGTTAATCATGCTATAGCCCGTAGGCAGATAGTAAGTAAAGTGCAAATCGAGCTAACACGTGCTCGTCGGCTAAACGCCTCAAAAGATTTTTTTTACAATAGAGTGGGAGAGCAAAATAAAACCCACTCGATTTTATGTCCTCTGGAGCTGCTCCGGTATCTGGCCATACAAAACCAGCTGGGTCAGATCCTAGAAAGAGCAAGTGCCACAAAGGAGGCTTCACTTAAGAACTAAAACCAGCATATTAGAACAGATAATAAGAAAGATAATAATAAGACATGAAATCTAAATAGGGCAATAAATGTCAAGAAAATGAGAAACTATTTCGATCAGTTATTAATAAGGTAAGCATGAGCAATCATGTTCCGAAGTAGCCAGGTACTGGAACAAGACAAGGCTTAGACTGGATAGACTCTACATCCAACATTCACGGCCAAGCAATAAGTACGGCTTGATACTTTAACTAACTAGGGTTATCACATGCCTAGTTACTAGGAAGATGCAATGAGATGTTCCAACAGCCACAAGCCCTGCAGACTATCCAGGTTATCCAGACGACATTAGGGGTTGAGTTCATATGGGTACATCGTCCAAGAAATACATGTACCCTTTAAGTAACTTAGTGGGTACAACACATGACAGTGTGCTGGAAATGTGTCCTACTCGACGGCATGCTACAAATCCCATGATGGGGCGCCCAGATAACGGAATTGCCTGTAGATGAGAAATGTCACGACCCACTACCGAATAATCGGACACGAGTCGGACACGCCCAGCCTTCATTGTTAGACACAATGAAGTAAGTTGTACCAAGCTAGGGAAACTAACCAGATAAACATGAAAGTATAGAATCACAGCAACTATATAATGTGTCCCAACCAGAAAAGAGATACAATATCTGAATTTATTACAATTCAACTATAAAGAGTCTGCTAGTCTCAATACATGGAAAGATAAAGGAAAACTAATGAAGTACTAGGCCTCTGCAGCCTCTAGGTCACAAGCAGCTCCAGCTGGCTCAGTAGGGAAGGCAGTATCCTGTCTATAGTAGGTGTCACACAAAGCCTCCATCTCACCTATCATAACATATCCAATCAGGAGCGGAGCAAAGTACAGTTCTAGGTAATGAACAATAACATCATGATATGGAAAGTAAATGCTGAAGGAACAGGATAAGAACATGGTATGTAAAGAACATGAAGAACATGAAGTACTGCTATAAGATACATGAAAGATCATGACTATGTAAAGATACAGGAAAGATCATGACTACAGCTAATATCAAGATCAGGATCATAAGAACTAATGTAAAAACAAAATCCTGAACATGTGTGTAATATATTTGAAATACTTCTATAATATGTGACCGGCTTAGGTAAGACCATGAAAGAGCATGAAAAGATCCTGAAAGATCATGTAGGTACGGCTTAGGACCCGCGTGCACTGTGCGAGGCCTAAGCTAAAGATCATGAATAAGTATCCGGGTTTGGTCACATATCTAGAGTATTTCCCCACCCCAAGATTCAAGTAAGAACATGAAAGAACAAGACAGATAAGATCATGAACGTGTTGCAGTGTGTCAGCAATAAAGAACAGGAAAATGCACTGATCAAAACCATAGAGTGTACTTGCCTTGCTCCAGGAAAGTACGAGTAGGTAAAAGAGCTGGATGATCTCCTGTCATGATAATGATGTGTACAAGTTGATTAATACACAGCTAATTCTAATTGGTTTTATCAAGAGGTTCTATTCACAAATTATTTCTAATTATAACCCTTAGTTACCATGATACCAACATAGTCACTATATCCTACTCTATCAAGAACTTAGAATAGAACAAAATACATGTTATGGATACATAGTTTTATTTGGCTAAACCTAACTGTTAAGGGTTGATTCCTATGGGTCCTTTTAAACCTTCATCACTTGAACTTTGTATGAAACCCAAAAGCCATAACAAGATCCTGTTATAGACAGGAATTATCTTATAGCCTAGTTCGTAAAACAGAGTATGGGAAATTAGGGATCTAAGTTACTGAAATTAGCATTAATTCTAGGTTCAACTGAGGCCCCATTCTCAGGATGTACACTCCTGGTTACACAGGAATCTCCCTGAGTTTATCACAGGATGTAACATTCCTGGAACAAACAGGAACTGCATTTATACATAACTTATCCATGTAAACCAAGATCTCAAGGTTAACATTCAATCATAGCCTCATATGGAATCATATATCAGTCCTTGACTTAAAGAATACGAGCTAACAGATCAGGATTTAACAGCAGACTTAGATACTAAGCTCCCAGGTTTTCACATCAATTAACTTGAACAAATTAACAATTGGTCTATCAGCCCTATAGGTACTCAGGTTTTGTTCACTGTCCATTCAATTTGGCTGAAATAGAACAGTCTCAAATGATTCTCTCAACAGGTAACATTCTAACAACTTAAATGTTATAAATATCAATTCTAGTGTTCCTGAGTTTACAAAACAACAATGTACAAAAGAAAGCATGGTCCCAGGTGTACAGAACTAACTAGCATTGATTCTAAGTTCAAAATTAAATCACCAGAACTCAAGAGTCTTATAGCAGATGAGTTCAATGAATGCATACAGTAATTAAAGGTTCCTGGATTATTCTGACCAAGGAAATGTGATCTAAAGTTCCTGATTATTGAACTGAAACATGAGAATGCTCTCCCTGTTCTGCTAAGCTTAGACTGGCACTAACATCTAACATAAATTCTACTGAAATGTACCCAGCCTACAGAACTGGACTGTACATTCTTCTCAAAACCTGCACAGTTATGATGAATAATGCCCAATCAAGTTTACAATTGAGCACCATTCGAATGTAGCCCACGTATGAATTCGAAAATGGTGCATCAGTTCTAAAGGATGAGTACCACTCGAATTATACATTCAAAAGCAAACCTCCCAGTAACTGGAACAACAATGTAAAATTTCTAGGGAAAATGATGCTCTGCTCCTAAGTGGTCATGAGAATGAATTCAGTCCATAGCAGGACAGTGAGTCCAACTCCAAGAACTGAGTTCACTCTCAGTGAAGTCTGAGTATTACTAACAGTGAAGTGAGTCTACAGGTGGAAAATAAAACCTGTTAAGGTATTGGCATAGAAGCCAATTGCTATAACCAAGTCCCACAGGAAATCCAGTTGCAATAAGCCACATGGAAACCATTTCCCCACATATGTAGAGTAACCAAAATTTAGGAAATTTATAAAACAACCTCAGATTTCACTAGCTCGAAATCATCATAGGTTGTTTGAAGTTGGCCCCAATAAATCCAAATTTGATGCTCAACCAGTCAAATACTCCCAAGGGAGACTGTGACTGATTCCAAAATCACAGACACCCCCTCTACTATCCAGTGTAGTCCCAAAGGCTGCTAGGTAGCCATTCGAGAAGATTTCTCAGGCACAGTATCCTGTTAGCACTTGATTCCATCGAACCAAAATAGGAATGCCCAAAGAATAGATGACCCAGTCATAGCCTCAAGTCTACAATATCTCAGATAGTGAAAGCCTTGATGCAATGTCTACATTCGAGCAGGATATAACTGCTCTCAATAATAACCCATCAATACATGGACATGTCCATTCCCAGATCAGTGATCCAAATGTTCATAATTCAGGTCCATAAAGGGATCATGATGCTAGGAATATATTCTAGGTCCATCAAAGCATCATGATGCCTAAAATATATTCCAGTCCAACAATCAACCATGTTGCTGCAATACAAACATTCGAACCAATCACCACACGAGCTACCACTAATTAGGAAATCAGTTAATTGCAAGGAAAACATAGCTACCTGATTGTTCTTGAAGGGGCTGTTGGTTCAGAGATAGAACACAACCTCAACGTCCCAAAATAATCAAATCAACTGCTCAGACATAACAACAAACACATGGAACACAGTATTAAAATAGTGTGCTTAGAATGTCAAGGACTTATCCAAAGAAAATGCAATGATCTCTAAATCACCTAGTTAATCCCAGATTCAGATTTCCAAGCTAATCCAAAACAATCGATCCGTTGATCTAGCACACAAGACTCTTGGAAAAGAAAGCCACGGTTGAAATCAAAATTATTCACAAATCGACATCAAAATATTTGTGGAAACTCACCAACTGTTCTGATATCAAACAGGAAGAGTGTCGATGGATTGATTTCAAGAAATTCCTACAAGATTGATCATTCCAGGAAGAAGAATTAGAATTGGTTCGATTAAAAGTATGGGGTTGATCGAATGGATAGATTACTCACCGAGATGATCAATCGATGTTGCTCTAGGCAGCTGGAAATGCTGTCGACCTCATCCTCGTCGCCTTCTTCTCCAATAGCTGGTCATTCACCATCTCGATAGAAATTCTTGCAGGAGGTTGAAGAAGAATGGCAATGATTGGAAGGAAAAAGGGTTTAAATAGAGATGGTTGCGTGGAGATCAGGCCAATCATTTGGTGGGAAAATTCTGACAGGTTGTTACAACAATGGAGAGGGGAGCACATGGCCACTCTCCTTGGCCGTTAGGAAATTCGAATTTGAAGGCTTCTTCCAGAAACTCTATGGAAGAACAGAGAAGAAAAGAAAATAAGTTCACTGTTGGTTTTAAAGGAAGGATTTATAGCTGGCAGGCTTGGCCTATCAAGCTTAAAAGATTAAACTCAAGGAGAATAATTAAATGAGGATACAACTTCACCTATGTAAAAATATTCTCAAATCATGACTCAATATAAAATTAAATTTCTACAATATTTCAGAAAGGTGGAGTTACAAATCTCTCCCCCTTGAAAAAATTTCGCCCTCGAAATTGGGATGTAGACAGAAAAATCAACAATAGTGAATCCAAGGAGTTATTTATTGAATTCAAGAAAATGTATAAAATACAAAGCACTCAAGTGAACAAACTAGGATATCGCTCACGCATCTCATCCTCACGCTCCCATGTGGACTCTCCCGGAGAGTGGTGCCTCCACATGACGCGGACAAGAGGAATGGTCTGGTTCCGCAGTTGCTTCTCTCTTCGGTCCAAGATCTCTACTGGCTGCTCCTCGTAAGTCAATCTCGGGCCCACCTCCAGCTCGGAATAGTCCACCACATGGCTCGGGTCTGGAATGTATCGTCGAAGCTGGGATACGTGGAAAACATCGTACACTCCCTCCAACCTAGCTGGAAGCGCTAGTCGGTATGCCACCTCGCCAATCCGTACTGTCACGTCGAATGGTCCAATGAATCTCGGACTGAGCTTCCCGCCTCTGCCGAACCGAATGACGCCTCTGGTCGGTGAGATCTTCAAGAACACTCTGTCTCCAACCTCGAACTCAAGTGGCCGTCTGGTGCTGTCCGCCCAATGCTTCTGCCGATCCTGTGCAACTCTAATGCGCTCCCGGATCAGTCTGACTTTCTCTGCTGAGTCCACCACCATCTCTGGCCCAAGTAAAGCTCTCTCGCCAACGTCGTCCCAGGATAGCGGCGTGCGACATCTCCGCCCGTACAGTGCCACGAATGGAGTCATCTCGATGCTGGCCTGATAACTGTTGTTATAGGCAAATTCCACCAGGTGTAAATGGTCCTCCCACGAACCGCCGAAGTCGAGTGCGTAAACCCGCAGCATGTCCTCCAAGGTCTGAATGGTCCTCTCGGACTGCCCGTCCGTCTGTGGATGATAGGCCGTGCTGAACTTCAACTGTGATCCCAAGCTCTGCTGTAGACTCCTCCAGAAGTGTGATGTGAAGCGGCTGTCTCGATCTGAAACAATGCTAACTGGCACTCCGTGAATCCTCACGATCTGACGCATGTAGAGGTCTGTAAGCTTCTCGGTCGACAGCCCAACCTTGAACGAAATGAAATGAGCGGACTTTGTCAATCTGTCCACGATCACCCAAATACCGTCCTTGCCACTGGGAGTACGCGGCAATCCAGAGACAAAGTCCATGGTAATGTGCTCCCACTTCCATTCCGGAATAGGTAAAGGCTGGAGTAGTCCCGCTGGTCTCTGGCGCTCCGCCTTGACTTGCTGGCACACAAGGCATCTGGAAACAAATCTGGCGATCTCTCTCTTCATCCCATACCACCAAACATACTCCCGCAGATCCTTGTACATCTTGGTAGACCCAAGATGTATAGAATACTGTGACTGGTGGGCCTCCTGCATCACCTCCTCCCGCAAGTCCTTGGGCACACACAGCTGACTCCCGTGCCTCAAGGATCCGTCCTCTGCAATGGTGAAGTCATCGAGCAGACCTAACTCTGCCTGAGCTCTAAGGCCTTGGATTTCCTCATCAAGCAACTGAGCCTCCTTGATCTTCTCTAGCAACCCCGACTGTATCTGCATATGCATTATCTGACCTCCATACCCTGGGAGTACAACCTCAATCCTAAGGCTCTCCAGATCCTCTAATAGATGTCGGTCCATGGTGAGATACATAGCAATAGGATATCGACTAAGAGCGTCTGCAACCACATTCGCCTTCCCAGGATGATACTGCAGACTGATGTCGAAATCCTTCATGAGTTCCAGCCATCTGCGCTGCCTCATATTCAGCTCCTTCTGGATAAAGACATACTTCAGGCTTTTGTGGTCCGTGAAGATGTCCACTCTCTCTCCATATAGGTAATGCTTCCACAGTTTCAAGGCAAATATGACTGCTGCAAGCTCTAAGTCATGTGTAGGATAATTCTTCTCATGGGGCCTCAACTGTCTAGAAGCATACGCTATAACCTTCTTGTTCTGCTCCAGCACACATCCCAAGCCTTTCCCTGAAGCAACGCTGTAGATGACGAATCCTCCTGATCCTGACGGCAAAGCTAGAACTGGCGCTGTCGTGAGTCTTCTCTTCAATTCTTCAAATGCTGACTGGCAGGCGTCGCTCCAGATGAACTCCTCGTCCTTCCGTGTAAGCTTCGTCATAGGCTCTGCTATCCTGGCGAAGTCCTTCACGAACTTCCTGTAGTATCCTGCTAGATCCAGGAAACTACGAATCTCTGCTACTGACTTGGGAGGTGCCCAGGCTTCTACTGCTTCAATCTTCTTGGGATCCACAGAAATCCCCTCTCCAGTCACCACATGCCCTAGAAACTCCACTCTGTCCAAGAAAAACTCACATTTCGAGAGTTTCCCATACAACTTCTCCTTCCGTAGAATCTCCAAAACAATCCGCAGATGCTCAACATGCTCCTCTTCTGTCTTGGAATAGATCAGAATGTCGTCAATGAAGACTACGACAAACTTATCCAAATACTTGTGGAAAACCTTATTCATCAGGTTCATAAACACAACTGGGGCATTGGTGAGTCCGAACGACATCACTAGGAACTCATACTGGCCGTATCGGGTGTTGAAGGCTGTCTTCAGAATATCCTGCTCCCGAACCTTCATCTGGTGGTACCCCGATCGAAGATCGATCTTAGAAAAGACCTTCGCTCCACTAAGCTGGTCAAACAGCTCATCAATCCGTGGCAAAGGATATCTATTCTTGATGGTGATGTTGTTGAGTGCACGGTAGTCAATTCACATCCTCACCGTCCCATCCTTCTTGGGCACAAAAAGCACCGGTGCTCCCCAGGGTGAAGCACTGGAGCAAATAAATCCTTTGTCCTCAAGCTCATCAATATGCGCCTTCAACTCCGCAGCTTCCTTCGGGTTGATCTTGTAACAGTGCTGGAACTTTGGTGCTGATCCGGGCACTAGATCAATACTGAACTCCACATCTCGATCTGGTGGCAATCCTGGCAGCTCCTCTGGAAAGACGTCAAGATACTCTGCAATCAACGGATGCGGCAACTCCTGGTCTTCTGCAACTGCTCCGAAGTAGACTCCCTCTGGCCTCTCTGCAACTCGTCTGCTGATCTCGAACGGTGGAACTCCTGGCGGGCTGAAGATCACCTTCCCTTCATGGCAGTCAATTACGACAAACTGCTCGCTCATCCAGTCAATGCCGAGGACTACGTCGAATCCAGGCAGTGGCATCACTAGAAGTCGAGCTCGGATCTCTCTCCCAGCAATAGTGATAGGGCATTCCACCATCTCACTTACTGGCACTGACCCTCCTCCTGTCATGATCTGACAGTTCCGTCTAGTGGGCTTGGGTGTGAAGCCGTGTCTATGCAGAAACTCATACGATACAAAGCTACGTGTAGCTCCAGAATCAAACAATACAATGACAGGGAAAGAATGTAAGAATATAGAACCTGTGATCACATCTGGCACTGCCTCATCCTCCTCAACTGCAGCCATGACGTAAGCACGTCCCTGCTGTGCTCCTCCTCTCTGCTGCTGCTGGTGCTGTGCAAACCTCTGCTGCTGGGGTGGTAGAGCTTCTCCTCTCTGGGGTGCCGCAGGCAATGCTCTGGGTGGTGCAGCCGGTGGTCCTCCTACTAGTCTAGCTATAGCCTGAGCGCAGTCCCTCATCTGATGTGCATCTGATCCGCAAAAGAGGCAAAGTCCCAACCTCTTGCGGCACTCGTCGATATGATGACCGGGGCGATGGCAATAGGCACAAGGGGTCGCCAGATGCTGTCTCTGATGCTGATGTGCTGGAGCTCTGGCCTGACGGTGATGCTGCTGCTGGTGCGGCCTCGTCTGGGTCTGAGTCTGAACTCTCTTCGCTGGTGCCTGGAAACTGCTGCTGCCCACATCTCGATCTCTCTTCAGCTTTGGGTCCGTCTCCTTCTCTACTGCCTGTGCGATCTTAAGGATGCTGGAGTAGGTAGTCGCCTGGCTAATCGCCACCGCATGTCGCAGCTCCCTGTTGAGACCCTTCTTGAATCTCCATGCTCTGTCCTCTGGCTCTCTAACCAGTCTCTCAGCGAACCTGCTGAGTCTGGTAAACTCCGAAGTATACTGAGCAACCGTCATCGTCCTCTGCTGCAGTGCCTCGAACTGTATCCTCAGCTCATCACGCTCCACCTCTGGAAAGAATTTCTCCTTGAACAGTGTTTTAAAAACTGTCCAAGACACCCGGAGCTCTGACAACTGGGGGTCTTTCCGGTACCAAGCTCTCGCCAAGTCAAAGAGTCGCATGCTAGCCACTGACACCTTCTGGTCCTCTGGAATGTTCGCCATGGTCAGGGTCCTCTCTGCATTCTCCAGCCATTCATCTGCATAGATGATCCCCTTGTCGCCCCAGAAGTCCATCGGGCTAAGGTGCTAGTACTCCTTCGCTGTCCCGGGTCTCGGTCCTCGCGGTGCTGGAGGTGCTACTGGTGCTGGTGCTGGTGCTGCCGGCTCCCTGGTCCTCAGCGCGTCGACGACAGTCGCTCTGAACTGCGCTGCCTGATGGTTCTGGGCCTCCAGAAAGTGCTGAAACAACGCCATCACTTGGTTACCGTCTAGCATCATCATCGGCGGCAATTCTCCGTGTTAAAATGCAGGAGAACGGTCATTCTCCGTGTTAAAGTCACGAAGAATGGCCATTCTCCATTTTAAATGACAGAGAAAACCTAATTTTTTTGTTTATTTTAGAAAAAAAAATTGTCAGGAATAAAGATTCAAGAGTTTTCAGTTCTTCTTTCAAAACAATGCTAACTCTTATGGAGAAGAAGAAGATCTTATCTCCACAATTGACCTAATCGTCGAAAAACTTCAAATCTCTCCATGAAGATGATGATGATGATTATGATAATGATGAGCGATGATCGGAGTTTGTCACGACCCGCACCCGTTTTTTGGACGCGAGCACGTGAGCAAGCCAGCTACGTATCGAGCGGACTCCAGTCCGACTCGAATACGTAAACGCTGTGAAGGCTATGGTATACTGCCAAATCATGGCAATACAATCTATATCTCAATCCACAATAAGAATATGAAACACGAATGATGGTCTGCAGCCCATTATCATATTGTCCGATTAGACTCCACGAATGATATGAGTCTATAAAATAAGCAGAATGTATCATGGTACGGAATATAAAGCACGAGAGGATAATAAAGAAATATCAAAAGCAAATACATGTATCATACATCGCAATCCTCTACCATCCCGCTCTGCTAACTAACTCCATGCAGTCGCTAAACCTGAAGAGATCATCAGGTCCTCAGAGGACATAGCAAGATACATATAAACATGCCTATCTAGCAGTTTAATCATGCATGATAATATAAAAACAGGATATAAACAAGAAACGACACTTATCATGGCACGAGATTATGACCAAACTGCTATCAAGTGACTAACGACAAGTGTCTACAGTCACGTCCCAGAACCAGAATACTGGGGAGCGGGGGCAGATACAATCAGCTACGTATATTGAAGTGCAACCCACCTCGCTATATAGTAACGGCTGTCTAGATATGTGAGGGTTTAACTACAAGCCATCAGTCTCTATGGTCATGAACAAGCCTATTGTCTCAATCTCAAGCAAGTAATAGCAGTTACAAGATGTCAGAGCACCAAATATACAATAGTAAGGCGTCCCATACATTACATATTTGGATGATCATGAAGCTAGTCATACAAGATGCGAAAACTAGCAAGAGTTTCAGTCATACATGATCAACCCTAGGATTTGTTAATCATGCTATAGCCCGTAGGCAGATAGTAAGTAAAGTGCAAATCGAGCTAACACGTGCTCGTCGGCTAAACGCCTCAAAAGAATTTTTTTTACAATAGAGTGGGAGAGCAAAATAAAACCCACTCGATTTCATGTCCTCTGGAGCTGCTCCGGTATCTGGCCATACAAAACCAGCTGGGTCAGATCCTAGAAAGAGCAAGTGCCACAAAGGAGGCTTCACTTAAGAACTAAAACCAGCATATTAGAACAGATAATAAGAAAGATAATAATAAGACATGAAATCTAAGTAGGGCAATAAATGTCAAGAAAATGAGAAACTATTTCGATCAGTTATTAATAAGGTAAGCATGAGCAATCATGTTCCGAAGTAGCCAGGTACTGGAATAAGACAAGGCTTAGACTGGATAGACTCTACATCCAACATTCACGGCCAAGCAATAAGTACGGCTTGATACTTTAACTAACTAGGGTTATCACATGCCTAGTTACTAGGAAGATGCAATGAGATGTTCCAACAGCCACAAGCCCTGCAGACTATCCAGGTTATCCAGACGACATTAGGGGTTGAGTTCATATGGGTACATCGTCCAAGAAATACATGTACCCTTTAAGTAACTTAGTGGGTGCAACACATGACAGTGTGCTGGAAATGTGTCCTACTCGACGGCATGCTACAAATCCCATGATGGGGCACCCAGATAACGGAATTGCCTGTAGATAAGAAATGTCACGACCCGCTCCCGAATAATCGGACACGAGTCGGACACGCCCAGCCTTCATTGTTAGACACAATGAAGTAAGCTGTACCAAGCTAGGAAAACTAACCAGATAAACATGAAAGTATAGAATCACAGCAACTATATAATATGTCCCAACCAGAAAAGAGATACAATATATGAATTTATTACAATTCAACTATAAAGAGTCTGCTAGTCTCAATACATGGAAAGATAAAGGAAAACTAATGAAGTACTAGGCCTCTGCAGCCTCTAGGTCACAAGCAGCTCCAGCTGGCTTAAAGAATACGAGCTAACAGATCAGGATTTAACAGCAGACTTAGATACTAAGCTCCCAGGTTTTCACATCAATTAACTTGAACAAATTAACAATTGGTCTATCAGTCCTATAGGTACTCAGGTTTTGTTCACTGTCCATTCAATTTGGCTGAAATAGAACAGTCTCAAATTATTCTCTCTATAGGTAACATTCTAACAACTTAAATGTTATAAATATCAATTCTAGTGTTCCTGAGTTTACAAAATAACAATGTACAAAAGAAAGCATGGTCTCAGGTGTACAGAACTAACTAGCATTGATTCTAAGTTCAAAATTAAATCACCAGAACTCAAGAGTCTTATAGCAGATGAGTTCTATGAATGCATACAGTAATTAAAGGTTCCTGGATTATTCTGACCAAGGAAATGTGATCTAAAGTTCCTGATTATTGAACTGAAACATGAGAATGCTCTCCCTGTTCTGCTAAGCTTAGACTGGCACTAACATCTAACATAAATTCTACTGAAATGTACCCAGCCTACAGAACTGGACTGTACATTCTTCTCAAAACCTGCACAGTTATGATGAATAATGCCCAATCAAGTTTACAATTGAGCACCATTCGAATGTAGCCCACGTATGAATTCGAAAATGGTGCATCAGTTCTAAAGGATGAGTACCACTCGAATCATACATTCAAAAGCAAACCTCCCAGTAACTGGAACAACAATGTAAAATTTCTAGGGAAAATGATGCTCTGCTCCTAAGTGGTCATGAGAATGAATTCAGTCCATAGCAGGACAGTGAGTCCAACTCCAAGAACTGAGTTCACTCTCAGTGAAGTCTGAGTATTACTAACAGTGAAGTGAGTCTACAGGTGGAAAATAAAATCTGTTAAGGTATTGGCATAGAAGCCAATTGCTATAACCAAGTCCCACAAGAAATCCAGTTGCAATAAGCCACATGTAAACCATTTCCCCACATATGTAGAGTAACCAAAATTTAGGGAATTTATAAAACAACCTCAGATTTCACTAGCTCGAAATCATCATAGGTTGTTTGAAGTTGGCCCCAATAAATCCAAATTTGATGCTCAACCAGTCAAATACTCCCAAGGGAGACTGATTCCAAAATCACAGACACCCCCTCTACTATCCAGTGTAGTCCCAAAGGCTGCTAGGTAGCCATTCGAGAAGATTTCTCAAGCACAGTATCCTGTTAGCACTTGATTCCATCGAACCAAAATAGGAATGCCCAAAGAATAGATGACCCAGTCATAGCCTCAAGTCTACAATATCTCAGATAGTGAAAGCCTTGATGCAATGTCTACATTCGAGCAGGATATAACTGCTCTCAATAATAACCCATCAATACATGGACATGTCCATTCCCAGATCAGTGATCCAAATGTTCATAATCCAGGTCCATAAAGGGATCATGATGCTAGGAATATATTCTAGGTCCATCAAAGCATCATGATGCCTAAAATATATTCCAGTCCAACAATCAACCATGTTGCTGCAATACAAACATTCGAACCAATCACCACACGAGCTACCACTAATTAGGAAATCAGTTAATTGCAAGGAAAACATAGCTACCTGATTGTTCTTGAAGGGGCTGTTGGTTCAGAGATAGAACACAACCTCAATGTCCCAAAATAATCAAATCAACTGCTCAGACATAACAACAAACACATGGAACACAGTATTAAAATAGTGTGCTTAGAATGTCAAGGACTTATCCAAAGAAAATGCAATGATCTCTAAATCACCTAGTTAATCCCAGATTCAGATTTCCAAGCTAATCCAAAACAATCGATCCGTTGATCTAGCACACAAGACTCTTGGAAAAGAAAGCCACGGTTGAAATCAAAATTATTCACAAATCGACATCAAAATATTGGTGGAAACTCACCAACTGTTCTGATATCAAACAGGAAGAGTGTCGATGGATTGATTTCAAGAAATTCCTACAAGATTGATCATTCCAGGAAGAAAAACTAGAATTGGTTCGATTAAAAGTATGGGGTTGATCGAATGGATAGATTACTCACCGTGATGATCAATCAATGTTGCTCTAGGCAGCTGGAAATGCTGTCGACCTCATCCTCGTCGCCTTCTTCTCCAATAGCTGGTCATTCACCATCTCGATAGAAATTTTTGCAGGAGGTTGAAGAAGAATGGCAATGATTGGAAGGAAAAAGGGTTTAAATAGAGATGGTTGCGTGGAGATCAGGCCAATCATTTGGCGGGAAAATTTTGACAGGTTGTTACAATAGTGGAGAGGGGAGCATATGGCCACTCTCCTTGGCCGTTAGGAAATTCGAATTTGAAGGCTTCTTCCAGGAACTCTATGGAAGAACAGAGAAAAAAAGAAAATAAGTTCACTGTTGGTTTTAAAGGAAGGATTTATAGCTGGCAGGCTTGGCCCATCAAGCTTAAAAGATTAAACTCAAGGAGAATAATTAAATGAGGATACAACTTCACCTATGTAAAAATATTCTCAAATCATGACTCAATATAAAATTAAATTTCTACAATATTTCAGAAAGGTGGAGTTACAAGAAATCACTTCATGACTAATGGATCATTCTAGTTATTAACCTGAGTCAGTTTAAGTAGGTACCCAGACCGTGGTACTCAGGGGTCCATGCCCTAGACATGATGCAAGACGATACTGGTTCATTTGTACAAACACAATCATCCACGGTATCCAGGCCATTCATTCTTGTCATGTCATGCTAGCCGTCGCAACAGCATTCAATAGTTCCCATCATGCTTACTTGTCATATCATGTCATGTCATGTCATTTTACTTGTTATACATGTCGTGTACAATTATCATTCCAAATATATTAAATAATTTCATGATTATCAAGTTCATGACAAAAGGCGTAAGAATATAAAAGGGCAACGAGGTACGCTAAGGGGCTCAAGGTCTCTACGCATGCAAACTACGCTAGGCCAAGGAGGCCTCGAGCGTAAAATGGCTTTACGCAAGCAAGACTTAAGGGAGGGTAGCTCTACGCGAGCAGGGCTGCACGCGAGCGAGATTCTACGCGGGCGGGAGAGTCTATGCTAGCAAAGCCGCATACGAGCAAGACTCTACGCGAGCGAGTACTCTACGCGAGCGAGCATTACACACGAGCGAGAGAGTCTACGCGAGAAAGACTCTACTCGAACGGGAAGGTCTACGCGCCCGAGAGTAGCCTCTGCGTAGAGCTCGGTTCAGCTCTGTGTAGAACAGATTACGCTGGCACGTAAAACGTGCGCATAAAGATGGCACGTAAGAACGTGTGCGTAAGGAAAACACTACGCTGGCACGTAAGAACGTGTGCGTAAAAAAACTTTATATTCTCCCCAAGGCCGAGACCAGCAGGCGTAAAGGCTCAAGAACTCAAGAACCCCATCTCGGTCAAGACTTGATGAAATTCGACCATTCAAAAGCCAAACTTGCGTAAAATCGAAATGCCTACTACATGGAACTCCCTATTTTCGAAAATAACTCAGTTTAGTAGATCAAAACCATGGAGATAGAAAATGCTAAAACCTAGATCTACAGAAATCCATGCATCCATGTGAAAAATGTCAAGTTCTAAACTATATTGAGACCACGAGAAGAAGCTAATGGAACCATAAAAATGGGTCCTCAAGTGGAAGCATGGTGCAGTTGCCTACTGTGGTGTTCGGTGGAAAAGGAAATGAGAAAGAAGAAGAGGAGTAAATGAGAATGAATGAGGAGAGAGAAGGGTTGTTGGGTTAATAAATGATGGATGGTGGACGGTAGGGGTTTGCATACTAACCCAAACCGAGCCAAACCTAGCCGAACCCAACCGAACCCGATGCATGCCCGAACCAAAATAGACCACACGGACCATGAAATGCTAACTAACCCATGCCAATACAAAAAACCAAAGGCTAGCCAATCAGGACAAGTCAAAATACGGGTCCAAGATACGTACACGTATACCAAAATATGTATAATAAAATCCGAGGGTGACAACTCTACCCACCTTAAAATAATTCTGTCCTCGAAATTAAATCAAGAGGCTAGAGATGTCGAGCAAGCTATACTAATCACATGCAAGTTATAACTAAGCAATCAATCAACCAATCATTCATACAAGCAATAAAGTTGAAGGCATAAGGCATAAGAAGAATTTCGTCCACGAAACCGTTACACACCTTTCGATGCTTTTGGTTCACGACCACGTCGTCCGGATTGGTGGAACGCACGTTGTATCGAAGGTTTTTCTAGTTTTTTATAATATTTTAAAAATAATTTTTCGGTAAACTTCGAAATCGAATAACTTTTCATCTTCTTAATGAAATCTGAATCTACAGGAAGGGTTACGAGACCCCATAGGTTGTCTACCAGTGTCTTCAGTTAGATTTTATGTTCGTCTATCCGTCGTTCCAGAAACGACTGCTAAAGAGGGCTCTACAAACAGTTTGATGTTCTATTTTTGGGACATAATTCGCTCAATTTTGCATCGATTCCCTGGGAGGTGTAGCGCAGGAAAATTAAATCAATTAAGAGGGATTCAAAGAGGTAAATGTTGTCAACGTACCCGTACAAGTGGCTCGAGAAACGGATGAGTGTGCACGACGATATGTCATCGCAAATTTGCTGCGACCCTTGCCATTGCTGCTGTCGTTTTCGTCTCTGTCTCGCGCGCCCGGCCGTGGTCGGCCTCCGACGGCCTGCGCGGCCGCACACGGCAATCCAGGTTGCACGCCGGCATCGGGGCTGGGGTGGCACGCGTTAGGATTAGGGTTTTTATCATCCTCTCTGTCGCTCTCTCGCTCGATCTCTACTATATATATATATATGCCGCGTATAAATCGCGCTCGGGTTGAGTTGCTGGTTGGTTTGGGCTTGCTTGCAGGGGAATCTTTTTGTGGGGAGCTGTGGGTTTCAGCTCGGGTGGGCTGGGCCGAAAGGCTCCTAGGCTAAGTTGCTATGGGTTTTGGGGATGCTCTTCTTTTCCTTTTTCTTTGTATATATATATATATATATATATATATATATATATATATATATATATATATATATATATATATATATATATATATATATATATATATACCTATATTTATATATATACACCCATACACATATACACTTGTATATAATATATATATTATATATACGTACACTCATATATAATTTATTTCTATATACCTACAATATACACGTATATCGTATATATTTATATACACATACACATATAATATATAAGCCATATTTAGGGAATAATATAAACAAATGATTAACTTATATTTAATAACGACAATAATAACATTAATAATAATAATAATAATAATAATCCCATTAATAACTAAAATACTCCAAAATCTTATTATATATAATAATTATTCTAGGAAAATATTTATTAGACACTTAAAATAAGGTAGAAGTATACACTCAAAGTATATCGTCATGGACGTCTTAGGACTCACTATAAGCCTACATGGGCTTGGGCTCGGTTCGGGCCCAGTTCGGACTAACTTGGTTCAACCGGATTCTGCAAAGTCAATAAATAATTAAACTATTTATAATGGTCAAGCTATAACTTGGCCTAGTTTTCCTAGTTAAGACACACTTATGGCTCGGTCTCCCCTACCATGGCTAATACACTAGTCAAGGCACACCACTGCACTACCCGTGCCATGATTTCTAGTCATCTTGCACTCTAATTCTCAAACATGATTAAAACCATCTACCGTAATAATTAACTAAATAATTATTTATAAAAATAAAAAAAATTCACCATTTAAATCAAATAAATAATAAAAAATATTTCAAAAAAAAATTTCGGGAAGGGAGGCTACAAATCTACCCACCTTAAAAATAATTTCGTCCTCGAAATTTCATTTCATAACTATTACTTAAAATTCAAAGTCTAGTATTTCCTTAATCTCCTCAAATTTAATTTATCAAAATTATTCTATAACCTTCTCTTGCCATTTTATAACTCCGAATACTTGGGGACTTCTATCCACCTTTGGTCACACTACTCCTCAAAATGCGGTCACTAAAAATCTTATAATCTTCTAACAAGTTGCTAACAATTCCATTAACAGACATCTAGGGTGTATGATATCTATAATCCCTCATATCTATAAACAACAAAATATTCAATAGTCAAGCAATAGTATACTATAACTTAAGAATTTCTAATAAATTCTAGACAGCACGATCGTTCATCACCTTGAAATAAAAAGGAGACGAGAATCGATGGTATGGAAAGCAAGGAAGTATAATCGAGAGCAAATATGGAGTTTTCAAGGACGTAGAGAATTTCTAGGAGAATTTTCAAAGCAGTGTGGATTGAGATTCCTAAGGGTTTAGTCAAATTCGCAGGCTCGTACCAGTACAGTTACGTAACCGGTACGATAAGCTCTGACCTGCATGGGCCACCAAAAAAACTTGTCACGATCCGCACCCGCTTTTCGGACGCGAGCACGTGAACAAGCCAGCTACGTATCAAGCAGACTCCGGCCCGACTCGAATACGTAAACGCTGTCAAGGCTATAGTATACTGCCAAATCATGGCAATGCAATCTATATCTCAATCCACAATAAGATTATGAAACACGAATGAACAATTATGGGTCATGGTCTGCAGTCCATTATCATATTGTCCGATTATACTCCACGAATGATATGAGTCTATAAAATAAGCAAAATGTATCATGGTACAGAATATAAAGCATGAGAGGATTATAAAGAAATATCACAAGCAAATACCTGTATCATACATCGTAGTCCTCTACAATCCTGCTCTGCTAACTAACTCCATGCAGTCGTTAAACCTAAAAAAATTATCAGGTCCTCAGAGAACATAGCAAGATACATATAAACATGCCTATCTAACAGTTTAATCATGCATGATAATATAAACAGGATATAATGTGAGACCCGTCTCACTTAATCGGTATTTTATACGGATACGTATTTATTTGAGCCGTATTTCGTATTTATCAATTTGCGTGATATTTTAAATTTTCCTAAGTGTAGGATTTCATGACTTGGTTTAACTTGGATTTGGTTTTATTTGGTTTGGTTCTACCTTGACTTGGTTTGGTTTAGTTTGGTTCTTTATGAGTGAGGTGTATGGCTTAGATTGAGTGGAGAGGAATGAATGGTAGAGATCACTTGAGCTTATTATATAAGCCACTCTTTCTCTCTCCCTCCTCATTCACCATCATTCATTTCTTTTCCACCAAACCCTAGCCATTAGAGAGAGGCAAGTACACCTTGCCGAATGTTGAACGATTTCTATTTCGTTTGTTCTATTCTCTTCCTTGTTACATTCTAAGCATGTTTAGAACTTGGAGTTTTCGGTTTTACCGAGTGGATTGTTGTAGATCTAGCTTGAAGTAATTTTAGTTTTCATGGGTTTTGATCTATTTAATCTTGTTATTTCCGAGTTTTGATGGTTCTATGTTGTAGAGCATTTCATTCTGCCCCGTTTTGACCTATAGAGGTTCGGATTTGGGCTCTGGATGATGGAGTTATGGAGCTTGAGAATTTGGCTCTCATGGTGTTCTTCTTCTCGGAATTTTGGAGAAGAAGAACAGTACTTGACTTGACCGCATGAATATTTCATGCGGCAAGTGTTCTCTTCTGCCGCATGGTTGAAAGTACTTGAGCCGCATGAGGGTCGAACTCATCTAGCCGCATAACTCGCTCATTTCCAGCCGCATAATACTCTGCACTTCTTGAGCCGCATGAGACCCACTTGACCTTGGCCGCATATGCTTGTGATTATTCAGCCGCATGCGCCCTTGCTCCCGCAGCCGCATGGACCAATTCCTCCCAGCCGCATGGGACTTTGCTCGACCCAGCCGCATGGGACGTTACCCGTTTAGCCGCATGCGCCCTCCCAGGCCGCATGAGGACCCCGCTCCTTCCAGCCGCATGAATGCTCTGACTTAGTCTCATGTGCCCTCTCTTTCCGCTGGCCGCATGGGACTTTGCTTGACCCAGCCGCATGAGGACTTCTTTCCGAGCCGCATGAACTTGGTCCACTTGTAGTCGCATAGGCGCATGACCCCGCTAACCGCATAAACGCATAGCTTCGCTCCTGTCCCTGCCGCATGGATTCTCTCCTTGACCGCATGCGCCTGACCCTATTGAGCCGCATGGGCTATTCTCTTCCCAGCCGCATGAGATCATTCCTGGCCGCATGCGCCTGAGCCGCATGGCTCCCTATAGCCATGTGTTTTATTAATTGCCCATGTCTTGTAACCCCTTTATGGTATATTTTTACGTCCATTTTATATCCTTACGTCTTTTGTCCTGAACTTGATAATCCTGATTTGGTTGACATGATTGAAATGACAATTGTACATGACATGGTGTGACAAGGAACTAGCATGACTTGATAGTGACCCTGAGCCGCAAGGCTCCTTCCTGTGCCTTGTCCAGCTATTTAATTATTGTTATTATTATTATTTCTCTATTGTTATTTGATCTTTACTGATGACTTGTGTCTCGTAACCTCAGCATAACTTGAGTCTCTTGATTGAATGCTTGCACTATACTGTCCGGCACATGTACCCTAAATACGACAGTGACCCGTAGTGGTGCACTCCTGATTAATGACCTGACATGACCTGATAGTGGCCCGTCGTGGCGCACTCTTGACCAGTAAACTTGACGTGATAATGACATGATAGTGGCCCGCCGTGGCGCACTCTTGACATGATAAACCTGACATGATACTCCTTGAAATGATGTTGCGACGGTTAACCTGACATGACCAGTATGAATGGCTTGGACACCGTGGGTGATTGTGCTTGTACAAATGAACCCGTATTGTCTTGCATCATGTCTAGGGCATGAATCCCTGGTTTTCCACGGTCATGGATTTATACTGAAATGGACTAAGGCTAATTACTAGAATAATCCAGTAGTTCATGGAGAGACTTTCCCAGTTACCTGTTGCCCCTTTGATCCCGGCCTTATATATATATATACATGGGATTTGTTGCTATCCGTCGAGATGAGCGCACTTCCAGCCCGCCGTCGAGATGAGCGCACTTCCAGCCCGCCGTCGAGTGTGGTACCTTAGGACACATGTATCTTACTACAGTGTGTCTGCTATATCATGCTATCTTTTCCTTTTCTTTGCTGGGGTCATTCAGGTAGTAACAAACAGGTAACCGGACTTGAAAGAATCTCGTTGCATCTTGCTAGTAACTAGGCCTGTGATAACCCTAGTTAGTTAAAGTATCAAGCCGTACTTATTGCTTGGCCGTGATTGATTGAATGGAGTCTAACTCAGTCTAGTCTTGACTTGATCCTGCACAAGATTGTCACATGACCTGATTGTTCATATTCGTCCTGTCTTGTACATGATTGTTACATGTCCTGATTTCTTATTTTATCTTGCCGATAAATGGTGGAAGAAACCAAGTTACGTTCAGACGAAGGGTTACAACCCCGGTTCTTGTTTGGTTTACGGGTTGTAACCTGGTTATCTGAATAGTCCCATGGTTATCTCATCGTATATCACCTTTCCAGTCTAAGTCTTGTCCAGATCCAGTTCCTAACTGTTCCAGTTTATTTATTTAACATATTCTCCAGTTTACTTTATGTCAATAATGATTTACTTACAGTCTCTCTATGATCGGGGTGAGTGCATTGGTACTGCACGAATCTCGATCCACCCTTACTTATTGCTTGCTTTGTCTACTAATGATTTCTGGTTTTAAGTTCATAGTTCGGCCTCCTTTGTGGTACTTGCTATTTGGGGTCTGACCCCACTGGTTTTGCATGGCCAGGTTCTGATAGAAGAGCCCGAAGGATCTACCGCACCATCTACTCGACGGTGACCAGCCGGAGCACCAGAGTGCCTCAGTGGGCTCTTCTTCATTCTCCCACTGATATGTAAATTCTCTTCTTGTAACGTTTAGCCCCGAGCACGTGTTTAGCTCGTGTTTTGGTATTTTTCTTGATATTGTAGCCTACGGGCATAAACATGATATGTGTATTCTAGACTATAGCTAGTCCTTATCATGTACGACTAATATTCTAGCTAGTCATCAGTTCTGTGGTACTGGCTTCATGATCGGTCATGTATATATGGTTCGGGACGCCTTACTATTGTATGTATGATGATCGTACTCTTGCTCTTGTATAATTGCCTGTGATTGAGATACCTAGGATTGTTAAACCATAGGATTGACTGATGGCATGTAGAGTAACCCCCATGTCTTGACAGCTTATACGTGATTTCAGAGTATTAACGTACTTTGGAATTGCGTAGCTGGCTATGTCTGCCCCCGCTCTTCGGTATTCTGGTTCTGGGACGTGACATATAAACAAGAAACGACACTTATCATGGCACGAGACTATGACCAAACTGCTATCAAGTGACTAACGACAAATATCTACTGACAGGTGACTATGAACTGGAATACAAGAACAACTACACGTAACTGAACTGCTGGATGAACAGGTGAACACGAGATCAATGGAAATACCAAACCCTCACCCCGAGTGGACTCTCTGGTTTGAACTAATCACTAACCCTCGTCCCGAGTGTAGACTCTCTGGTTAGTTCATGACAAGGCACCCTCGTCCCGAGTGTGGACTATCTGGTACAAGTATAACATCCTCGTCTCGAGTGTGGACCCTCTGATGTAAACACCCTCGTCCCGAATGTGGACTCTCTGGTATAAATAATCGGTATCCTCGTCCTGAGTGTGGTCTCACAGATGTAAGTCAAGTCAACACCCTCATCCCGAGCGTGGACTCTCTGGGCAAATAATCGACATCCTCGTCCCGAATGTGGACTCACGGATGTAAACAGATCAAGGCAAACACCCTCGTCCCGAGTGGACTCTCTGGTACCAAGAGAATAACAAGGATTTAGCAGTTCAATTACATGTACTCGTTCTATGACACGACTAAGGCAAGGTACTGGTGAGATAAGGTATGACGCAGTCAAGACACAGTCAAGTCCAGTATAACTTGTCACCCTCACTTTTTCCAGTTAGGGGTAAAATGGTAATTTTTAATTTTATAATATTTTTGGGAATTTTATTTCATGAATATTATTATTTAATTATTATAGGAGTCGGGTTCGAATTTTATCGCATTCCGAGTTAATTCGGGACCCCGGTGAATTTCGACTTGAGCCGTAATTAGCATGTTAGCTAACCATGGCCCACCACACTAAACTTTTAGGTTTAGGAGTTTGGACTAGTCCCCCATGAGTAATTAAGTTTAATTATGATTTTTATTTATTTTTAGCAATTTCTTAAACCTATTTTGGATTTAATTAGCAATTAGGCTTGGGAGGGGCAAACTTGTAAATACAAGTGCCCCTACCCACCCATGCTTGGCCGGCCATGTAGGCTTCACCCCCCCCCCCCCCCCCTCTTTCTTCTCCACTAAGCAATCTCTCTCTCTCTCTTTTTTAAATTCAATTCCTTTCAAGTCTTTCTTCTTCCTCCAACCAACCTAATTTAGGTATGCTTTAATTCCCAATTTATTACTCATTTGCATTCATCTCCCTCACAATAAATGGGAGGAGCTCATTTTCCACCATTTGCCCACAAATTTGTAGGATTTTCCTAGAAAAAGTTAGGATTTATTAGGGTTTAATCCTTTTGAGAGTGGTATATATATATATATAGATATATATAATATATATATATATATATATATCTATATATTATATATAATATTATATATATAATATATATATATATATATATTTATAGATATATATATATATATATATATATATATATATATATATAATATTTTTATATATATATAT
>JANAVB010038219.1:2063939-2214161 GCA_029216955.1 Iris pallida | reverse complement strand
AATGGAATATGACATCACCAAAATATTTTGGGAGCCAAATAGCATAATGCAAAAGATTATATTCACAAGGTATGAAAAATAAACCTAATAGGAATCTAATGTAATACACAACAAACTATCAAGAAACTTACAACAAAATCTATTCTTTTATTCTACTATATAATGTCAAAAGTAGGCTTCACCGTAAAAAAATTTCTTCCAAAAATATCCTTATTATATTATATTAATTAAAATTAATGGAAGGTATCTAGATAAATACAAGGGTTGTCTTTGATATTCCTATTACAACTGCTCTTAAATGCATCCCGTATCTAAAGATGAGACATTGAGGTATTGTTTGGGAAGAGGAAAAAATGGGAGGAAGAAAAATGTTGAGAAAAAATGAGAGAAAGTAAAAGTAGTGGTGTTTGGGAAGAGGGAGAGAAATGAGGGCGAGGAATTTGGAAGAAAAATTCATATGGGTCCCACTCAAAAAAAATCTTCCAAAAGTGGGAGGAAAAAATGAAAAAAGTTTAGAGGATTGTGAAGGAAATTACCCAACAACCTTCAATAAAGTAAGTATTAGTTGTGATTTGAAAAAAATCAAGGATTAAATAATAATTATATCTTTCTCCATAAACAAACAAAATATTATTTTTTAAAAAATTTCTTTCCCTACTTTTTGATTATCCAAACAAGTGAGGAAAAAAATTAATTTTACCTTCGTTTTATTCTCCTTCATTTTTCTTTCCCTCAAATTTTTCTTCCCTCCTCAAAAAAGTTTCCAAATACACCGTGTAAAAATAGACTTTGTTTAGCAAATTATGACTACAAATGTCTTCTTCTTCTTTTGAAAGTAAATAATTGCATTAAAATTAAACTGAAGTGTAGCTCATGTCTCGCAGGACATGTGAGGAAATACAAAGGGAAATTTCTTCATAATTGAGAACATGATTTGAAGGAGAATGTAGAAGAGCATCAGATGCAAGATAATGAGCACAGTGATTAGCAGATCTGTGCACACTACAAATGTCTTTTAATCTTTCTAATAATAATTACGTGCAACACACATGCACATATGCTAGTAAATATATAAACCAAATCATTATGTTTCTCGTCCTCGTGTAGGACACACAATTGTTCCAAATCAACCTGATCATGATCATCAAAATTGAATCTCGACTGCAAGCCATCTCGAACAAATCTGAATCTAATTATAATTTTATGTTACACAATCCTCAAAATGGGATAGATCCTAATTTTTATCATTAGCCATTAAATCTTTCCTCCTCTCTTTCAGTTCGTCCACTAAAGTCCTCACAAGCCTAGTTGTTCTCAGGAAAGAAAAAAAAAATGTAGGCCAATGAGAGGTATTGAATGAAGATTCTTGAGATCAGGGCACCTAAACACCAATTACTGAATAAAGAGATGACCTTAACTTGTTCAATTGTTACAGTGTCCAACACGAAACTAACCAAAAGCTAATGGCAATGTCTTACCAAAACACAGTAGAGAGAGAGTTAAATATGCATGTTCCTTGTGGAACAGGCTGGTTTATTTATTTACTTAAGCCAGTAAAACAGAAACACAGGGTTGGGCCATGGTTAGCCTCTCTATTGGTTACCTACTAGGTTGTCCTATTAAGATATTGAACACTAGGCCCAAGTCTGTCCATTGACTCACCACCAACTAAGAAAAGTAACAATTACTAGGATAGAGATGGAGCTAGCATCTATATATATAGTTATGATCAAGATAACTTAAAAAGTGTTTCCTACTAATTACTTTGTTCATAGTTTTGATTATAGGCCGATACCGATCCGAAACGGCCGATATCGATACGGTTTGACATGCCCCTATTCGATACCGACATTTGAGATCTTTTTTCTAGTCAATTTGGCTAAAAAAATGAATGAAAAAGACCAATCATCAAAGATGAAAAGAAATTTTTTTTTTTATCTATCGCAGTAAACTGATCGACAATGTGACTACTATTTCATTTAATTCCAAAATTACTAAGAAACAACACAAGAAATACTTAAAATTATGTCTAAATATATAAAATATTTTTTTCTAAATTATTAATAATGTATTAATAATTATTTGTTTTCCGAAACAAAAGAAATTCAATACTCCGATCCGAAACTGCCGATACTATCGATGCCACCGATCCCGATACTCATAGGAAAGGGTCCGATACCGATACTGTGAACCTTTCTTTACTAAAATATAATGGGGAGATAAGAGTACCAACAACATTACTCAACCATGGAATGGAAAATGCAAGTATTTAAAACTATCTTGTAGTATTGTTGTTTGATGATCCATACAATTGAAAGCCAATACCAGTTGATAGAAAAAGGTTCTGAATCTGAAACCAACTGTAGGGATACAAGGTTTGGAACCGGAATAATGATTTTGTATATCTAGAGGATCACTCAAGGATCAAAACTACAAAATAAAATAACATTGAAGGAAAACATGATAGAGCAACAATAGGTGAAGAAGCAGAAAACCAATATAATAGTTTGGCAAGTTGTCAACAAAATTTCAAATATTAGTGGATCCGCATATATATTAATAGAGAGAGAACCTGGTAATGTTTCGGTTATTACTTATTACATGCAATTTCAGTATATATTTCTCACTACCAATGAAGTTCAACTTTACTCTAGACAAGAGCTCCAACAAATAACCTGCACAGCTAGCCTGCCAAAAGCCCTTTGCTTTGTTGACAAATCAGGTTGTGTGATAAGAATAAGATGAAATTTCAAGAATCATATTAGTGAAGAGATGGCTCAAGCTATAATCTCTGTTCTATCAGTCATTTTCTGGTGGTTCCATTCCTAATAGTAGAAACTAAGATTACAATGTAAGTCAGCTCTCAATACTGTTGTTCAAGCAGGAAAGCTGAGGAAGAAAAAAAAAAGACCAAAGTTTACAATGCATCTTAACATGCTTATTGAGTTCATGGGTTTGGCAAAGCTTCTCTCTTTTAATTATCAAGTCCTAAGAAGATGGCCAGACGAGATTAATCATGGTCAATGATAGTCCTAAGCAGAACGTTATGAAGACATGATTCTCTTGGTTCTGACTTGATGGAGACTTCTTTCCAATGTTTTAAAAACCGGACCGGACCGACCGGTTGAACCGGTTCAACTGTGAACCGGTAGTTTTTCCGGTTCGGTTCAGTATTGATCCAGTGTTTTGTAAAAAACTGATATTTAAAAAAAAAAAAAATAGTGTCCATAAGATATTAAAGTTGGACCATTTAGATTAACCCACTGATTGAACCAACTGGTTGAACCCGTTTGACCCGACTCAGTGCCTTGGCCGGGTCAAACTCCGGTCTGGTTTTTAAAACATTGCTTCTTTCTCCTATGATTTCCTCTTCATAGGTGCACAATTATGTTGCACTGATACCGATATGATGCAACATGGTAAGCACACGGCGACATGGACATGGCACATATTTTAGAGTGTCGTCTGATAACATAGGTCATAAAAGGAGTAAGATGAGCTTGAAAAATTACAGAAATGTACAGTAATAACATGGCATAATCCTGAAGAGTATGAATTGCACAGCATAAATAGCTCAAATGCTACATTTTTACAGCTCAAGATGCATTTATAAAGAATGCAAGTTATGAAGATGGAGATTTTCAAAGGAGGTCACCACAAAAGGAAGCACTATATAAAAGGGACCAAATAAATTGATAAAAAAAAAAGGCAGATAAATTGACTACTAGTAATACGAAACACGGTAAGCACCATGAAAATGTTTTTCTTCATGGTAGAAAAAAAAAGGGACTACTGTTAGAAAATACAAAATCAAAAGTATTAGTAAGAATACCAATTCACTGAGGCTTGACAGAAGACTGCATTATCTATAGAAGAGAAATTACAAAATGTTAATAAGAATGCAAAATCCAAATTTCTGCACATAATGGAAAATCTTGCAATCAACAGTGTAGAAATGTGAGGAAATGTCGTGTTAGTAGATTGTCTTCATCGCATAAGATTGCATGCATGAAAATTCTAAACTAGAATCCCATTCGTTACAAAAGCAAACAATAAAGAGATCTCCTTTAGGAAACCACTTCAGATGCCATAAGAGCCATAGACACAATTTGGGGTGAGTATGCTCTTAGAACCAACCACTCAGACGACAGAGGCTGCCGAGTTCCATGCATTACAATCACTTTCTTTCAGATTGTATCCTTCTTCTGTTGGGTACGCTTCTGTTGACGTGAAGCCAGAAAGTTAAATGCCCACCGAGAAAATTGGGTAATGCAAAATATAACTCCTAAAACAGCACGACCCTTCACAATTCCCTCCCGCAGGTTCCTTGCTGTTTTAGCCAACACTGGTCCCTCTTTTCCATCCGTTCGTGGGGCTTGCCTCTGCATCTGCACTAAACAAGCAAAGGTGGAGTAAAACACACCATCCAACCCTATTATCTGGATCACACATCAAAGAACAGTAACATAACATCTCTAACCTGTGGGAGCCATAGTAGTGAGGCGACGCAATCTGTCCTCAGCTAACCGAACTACTCTAGTAGAACTCCTCACACCCTGAGTTATCTCCTGACTACAAGATCACATGTTGCAGTGATGAGATTGGGAAAATAAATGACGATTTTTAAGCCATTGCAGCATTACCCAAAAAAGAAGAAGATGAGAATCAACTGACTCAAAAACATAATCGTACGATAAAAATGATACATTACTTTTTGATATTTTGGAGAAATGTAATACATCTAGTAACTAAAATTCAAAAGCCATAAGCATACATGAAATATGAGTTCCAGGCAAATCACATAACATGCTCACAAGTGCATGACTACACCACATGCACCCTCCATTATCCTCTACTTCCTATTTACAGACATCATAGACACAACACACAAATATCCCGAAATTAAGGCATATACATTTAGGGATGTTTTTAGACCAAGGTTCATAATATCCTCCGGTAGCATGTCCGATCCGATACTCATCCCCACCCACTATCGGCATATACCTAAATTGTAGCTCTCTTTTCCAGTTAATTCAGTAATAAAAAAGAAAAGGAAAAGGAGAAATATGACCAAAAAAAAGGAGAAATATGACAAAAAAACACTGTCGACACAATGATTCGATTGCATCAAAATGACAGCATGCTCAAACATCTTAATATTATTCCATTCGAAATTATCTATTATATTATATGGGTATTTTGTCTAAAAGCAAGTAATAAACATGGATAACTAATTCAGTAATGTTGAATATTATTTCATCAAAATTAATGGGAAACAACAAATAATACATAAGATTTTTCTATATGTACCAAATATTTTGAATGTTTTAAAATAAATCTTTATAATTTTTTGGCTTTCCGGAAACAATAACTCCAAAACTCTGGTTTGAAACAGTCGAAACTACAGAACACATTGATATCAAAACTCACAAGCTCACAAGTAAGGTTGAAACTGATTCCGATACCAATATTGCGAACCTTGGTTTAGACATGAGCTTATACTGCATTATCAGGTGATGAATAATAGTCGGTTCATTTGTTAATGTAGTATTCTTTTATCAAGATAACTGATGATGACGTTGATGAGGAAAGCTAATAAAATAATCACTCCATTTGCTTACTCAAATATATTTTCCATTTTAGTTTGCTAGTGGTTTATTTAATGGCTTATGTCACATTAATTGCTCAACTTACGGTTATTTAAAGTTTGGGCTAAAATGTTTTAGATTCATCATGATTTTATGCTCCTTCAAGTCTTCAACATTTTTCTTATAGTTTATTTCTAATATAGAATATATTGAGTTTTGCCTAGACGCTGCTTAAGCCACACCTAGTTATGATATGGGACCAGGGCCGACCATGAAAAGCCTGGCCGTTCTGCCCATGTTCCATAAACGGTCAGTTGGTCTTAATTTTTGGCCCAATTTGTTTGGCTACGTTTGGATAGTAGCTGGTCTGATCCGAACTTAGCACGAAACCTGACCCATCGTGGCCCCGTTATCCAAATGATGGGATTCGGAGAATAGAGAGAAATGTGGTGGACACTCAGCTAGTCCTAAAATTCCTAAAATCAAAGTACCCTCCCACTTGACTTCTTTCGTGAGCGGTATTGAGCAGGATCAGAGTGGTTTAGAGTGGTGACGATGCTTATCAGCCTATTTGCAAATCATATTCCTAAAAACAACGTCCATTGCAGGATGTCATGCGTTTGATTGAGATCCAACAAGAACAATGAATTTAACTGGCCCGGCCCGAAAAACCCAAGGATCGACCTCGAAGCTCGAAGGGCCGGGTTAGGACCAAGATTTTGTAAGACTAAGACCGAGTTTGAAGTTTGGAAATTGCCCGGCCCAACCCGACCCACTATCATCTCTAGTCACAACCAGAACCAGGGCAGTATGAGCTAGGCTGGCTCATAGCCACCTAAAGGTTGCTTCCATATTTCCAATAGTGCAAGTGGTAACCTTAAGCTTCTCAGGATAAAACTGGTCTTAAACTTTCTTTGACCTTGTACAGATAGTAGGTATTAGGTCTTCATCTTACCCTCAGTGAATTGATTTATCCCATTTCTTATACCTAAAAGTTATCTCGAGTTCATAATGCCTACCTCAATAAAAGCAATATTTTTATTTTTATTTTTATTTTATTTGGAAATTCATCAAGTTGAATGTTGAAATTTTCTTGAGAAATGATGAAGTACACATATAAGCAGGCATCACACTTTAAGAATCTACACCACCGTCTTCAAGTATCAGAGAAGTGTCTAATATGTGATGCAGCATCATGATACAAGTGTATAAGTGTCTCTTGTTAGGATGCATAGCAAGCTGCTCATTTTGATTGTTGCCTCAGCCAGGAACTTGTCATCAGCAAAGAAAGGTTCATGTCAAGTTGATCACTCATTTTTCATGGTTTGTAATGGGAAATTGACCTACATTGAGCTCCATAACCAATCAAAATTTATTGGACAAACTTGATGATGATGATATAAGTAGTTTTATAGGTTTTTACTATTCTCAATGTGATCTATATTTGGTAAAATTATAAGTCATGTTAGCTTGTACGAAAATGTGGAAAGATTGTGTGGTCACATTTAAAGTTTAGTGTCTTACCATGTAGAGCATAAACTTTTCTTTTATAATTCAAGAAGAGAACACAAAGTTTGGAGTTCTAACCCAATGTCACTAAGCTCCATGGTCAAGTCACTGATTTCCATTCCAGACAACCTGACGGCAGCCATGGTATCTGGAAGCTCTTCTGTCGTGACATCCAGAAGCTTTTCCATTGACTCTGCAGCTCTCCTGAAAGCCTATTTATTGACAAATATGGACTTCACAAAATGAGGTGGAAACCAAGATCTTTAGTAACAACATAATACTCCAAGGTGGCGGCACTGACCAGAAGGGTTGGGATCGCAGAGAAGAATAGCCAAGATGCAGAAATTGCAGCCTACAAAAGAACGAGGAACATTATAGCCACATAAATATGTAGAAAGGACAGAAAAAAGAAAATTGCAAGTGTTATGTAAAAAAAATTAAGGTCCTTCACTAAAACAATAATTTCCACTTTGGTGATTAGTAAATAAGTTATTGACATGACGCAAATTTCAACTGGTGGAATCCTTTTGCATGATAACGTAAAAGTAGTAATATAGTTCAGGTGAATTACATCAAAGTTCAAAACCCCAACATTTTCTTTAACAACAAAAAAATATATATTGTCCAGCATTTAGTTCAACTTGTATGAATCAAAACCCATGGTCCTTTCACTATGGTCATTTAGTACTTCACTTTGAATGTCAAAAGGCTCATGGTCCTCTTCCAGCAATCCTTCCCAAAGTTGAACTTTCTATGGTAAATGGATTGTAGCTTCTCACATCATTTTTTTGTTCCCAATTCCGGCAGAAATTGCAGTTCCTTCAAGGTCTTTAGATATCAAAAGCCATGATTATTGGCCGTTAAGCATACCTTATTATTTAAGGCCTTTTAACTTAATTTTGAAACCCCTCATCTCAGTAATCAATAAAAGATATTAATAAATTTTGATCCTAAAGTTATCAAAGGCGGGCTTGAGGGGCGAGGCACACGAGGATCAGCCTCTACGCCATGGAACATGTGAAGCAAGGCGACCTTTGTGAGGTGCGTGCCTTAGTGAGGCTCATGCCAAGTTGAGGTTCGACTCATGCATATGTTGCTTTATTGTTTCTTTTTATATGTTTTTTTACTAACCAATATAAAAAAAAAATCATGTGAGTAGGGACCACCTTGGATCTGACAGTTAATATCTCTTGGAAATTGAAAAGTATCTTAAGATCAAAAGGAAAAAAAAAAGTCTTAAACTCTTATATGCTTCCCTGTTTGGTAGATCAAAAGAAGAAAAAACCACACAATTTATAGTCATGCTCGATAACTATTCTGACACGTTTACTTCCAATACCTATTTCATATAGTCATATATGATTTACTACTTTGACACATTTACTTTCAATACCTATTATTTAAAAACTATTTGAATAAATGTGTGTCTTGCCTTTACCTCGTGCTTGGTCTTTTACACCCCTGCGGTGCACCTTGCGCGTTTAATAACTTTGATTGATCCTTCTGGAGTATCTTATTTCAACTTCAAAATACTAAGATTCTTATTCCGGTGATAATGCAAATAGTTGCATCTTTTTAAAGGTATTTTACTTCACATTCTGAAGCCTGATAACCTCATAATAATTGAAAAAAGTCGTCTTTCTATAGTAGTTTACTTCAAAATGCAAAACCTTCTACTTTTTTCCTTAATGATCATGCAAATGTATTGCTTCTTTTCAAAGTTCAAAATCTACAGCTCTGAGTCTGAGCCCATAAAGCGAACAAAAATTGCAGTCTTCTTCGGGATTTTAGTTCAATTTTTAAAACCAAAGAGTCTGTCCGATGCTCACTTATAGTATCTAATCTTATTTCAAGGAAGAAGAGTTTGTCACATGGACAAGCCAACGATGAAGACAGGAAACCATTCATCCCAAAATTTAGCAGTCGGTTGAAGACAATGGCAACAACATAATCAATACCTTCCTATATGAACGGCAAAGATAAATTTTGACGTAATCAACTTCATCTTCAAATACTATGATCAATTTTGTGCGAATATTGTCGAGAAACAACACCAAAAACAAAATTGAGAAGACTACAGCTTTGTGATATATTACTTCAAATGCCAAAATTATTATATTCCCCAAATACAGTGTTATTATTTCTACAATATTCCAAGCCAACAAGAATTTTCTATTTCTTTTCCTGCATTCATATGTTGCATGGACACGGATTTGACACAACAAGTTTCAGACACTGCGACACAGATTCGGCACCTACTTTGGTGTGTCCTTGTGTTTTTCAAAGTGTTTGTGGCGTGTCTGATACGTGTGCCTGACACGGCACGGCACGACACGGACACAGCATGAATTTTGGAGTGTATGTGCTTAGATTCACAAGGTTTTATTCTTCCTAAGACACTATCTTCACATTTCACAACAATTATAAATTTTGCGCAATGAGACTATATTACCATCAACTGAAGTACATAAAAGAGAAGACAAGGAACTTAAGGGCACTCTACTTCTTAAAGCACATGGTTTTGTTTCCCGCATTGTAATCTTCTCTATTTCTTCCAGAAACTTCCACGTATTGTTATATATCTAGGTTATCTCAATTCAAATTCCATGAATTTCTTCCTATGAATCATAAGTAAAATCTTGATTTTACTTTCAATCATTAACAAAATTGTAATATTTTAATCTCAAAGAAGTTGTAATGGTTTGAAGAAATTTCGTTTACCCACAAATTTTCCACAAAAGCCAAGTCACATATGTTGAGAAAATTAGACTCTTCAGATTATAGTGTGGAATCACTCTTCGCCTATGAAGCATGGATACTTCAAAAACCGGTTTTGTGGCTGTGTGCCATTCAGCATTTTGTCATTTCAATTCTCACGGAGTTTCAATCTTTTTGATTCAAAACTAACAAATTTTCATAGAAATTCAACCACCCATGATTTATTTTCCTTCCAAATTCACAAAATTCTGAACCATTCTCAAGCATACCACTCGAAGCAATTTTAACCACAGGAAATCGCCACTCCACTTCAAAACTTCGGTGCCGTGTCCATGTCATGCCAGACACGTATCGGCAACAAATACGACACTCCAAATTGTTCCCGTGTCCGTATTGTGCCGTGTCCTTGCAATTTTCGCAAAGTTCCAATCTTTATGAGGTATTTCAATTCAAACTCCTAAACCCATAATTATTTCGCTAAAATTCTAGGAACCCGTGATATATTTTCCTTCCAAATTCACAAGTTCCAAATCTTTTCTCAATTACATCACTCCAAGCTTCAAAAACCTACGAGGAGGAGGAGGGCTTACAGCGCAAGCAGTGGCGTTGAGGAGAAGGATGTGCTTTCGACCGAGGTTCCAGTCGGAGATGGAAACGGACGGCGGAGATCCGACGGAGGAGGTGAGGGACTCGATCCCCTTCATGGACGCCATTGCTCTGGTACTTCCGCATCGGAGTTTGGTTTTGTGGGCGCTCTTTAGAAGGAGGAGACGAGAAGAAGAAAGGGATGGAGGAGGAGGAAGAAGAGGAGAGTGATGGAGAGACATGATGATTGATGTCTCCTTCCTTGATGTTGGCGAGGAAAGCAAAACTCTTTTCTGAGAAGAAAACAAAATTCAGATGTTGAAAGAAGAAAGAACTCGCAAGCACAGGGCCAGCCCAACTAATTGAAGCCCACTTTCCTACTCTAATCCATGGCGAAATAAAGAGAGACCAAACATTATTGTTTTTTTTTTTGAAATCCCACTCACACACACAATTGGGGGGCTCGAACCGTGCCGGCCCCTCCAGGTGTCCACTCTAATACCACTAGGCTAGAGAGCTCAGACACCAAACATTATTGTTACAATGGTTTTTCTTTTCTTTTCTTTTTTTCTTTTTTTTTTTTTGTTACAACCCACACACGTGTTGCGGTGGAAGACTAATCCATGGTAAAATAAAGAGAGTTACAAACATTATTGTTACAATAATTTTTTATATTTTTTATTACAACCGACACACCTACACGTTCTTACGGTTGGGGACTCGAAACTTGTCGTTCATCGCCTCGTTGGACGCTTTTCTAATTTATCAAGATTTCATGTGTACGTATGTACATGTAACATAGTAATATAGTAACATGACACGCGTTAGATAGGATGGCTAGAAGCAAGAGATGGGCAAAATAAAAATCCTCACTTATATATTTTACTTATTTGCTTTTTCTAAAGAATTGTAAGGCTACAAACTCTAATGTATTAGGTTAATTTACTCAATAATATTCTCATAAAAATTATTATTAACCTTGGTTCTCGCTTGGACTGGAGACGTAACACTTGCAAGAAACTACCATGATATTGGTGATATCAATTATTATTTTTGACCATGTTCATTTTTGTCGTTGTAAATGTTTACTGCATCAATTATGTTAGTTTGAATTACACAAGTGTCATCCAAACTTCATTCAATGTAAAATGCAGTAACAAAATTAATAACTTACATTTTTGATGAAAATTTGTTCGAATGCGTCATTCATTTTATGATTGAGCGGACGTTTTCGAATTGTATCCCAACAAGATTTATAAAATTAATGTTTGAACAAATGTTCATCCCCTAAATTGTAGTTCAAATTTACTTAATATTGTGTTTTGCATGTAATCGAAATATAAATGAACGGTTGAAATCTCTTTAAAACAGTGAAAAATGAAGGTATTTGAATGCAAATTAACTTTTTAAATTATTTTCCGAAGAGACTATAGAAATACATCAACTATGTCTGTGGGATGTAAGTCCGTCGGCTATACCGAGAGGTCCCATAGAGATAAATACTGTTTGAATTCCTCCAGTAGTTGCTCGTCGGCCCCAAAAAAAATGCACCTCAAAAAAAAAACCATCAACTATCACCATTATCTGGGTATTGAGAAAGGTGATCTCGACCTTGTTATAATATATATGGGAAAGTAACAAAACAACTCATGGATGCACTTTGTCATTCCATGGATTAATGGACATTAAAATCCATAGCTTAAGAGTATCCACAGTGGTAACACTTCAAATACATATTCTAAATTATTAAATTTTGTATAAATTATTAATTTTTAAATATCTTATTGATATTGGCACACAATGGTACACTCCAAAGTAACATTCTTCCTTCTTCTTTTTCTTTTTTTTTATCTTCCTTCAATATTTGGTAAGATTTTTTATTCCTCTTTTTACTTTTATTTTTCTTCAATTTTTGGTAAGAAAATAAGATTAATTTGGTGGACCTATGAATTAATGTAGCAGAACTGTTCCAAATTTGGAGTATCTTTTAGCTTTTTTTAAATATAAACAACTGTACACTGTAACCTTGAAGTGCTCTTAGCATTAAAAAGTAAACCCCATGCAAGTCCTATTAAATTATTAATAATTACTGTAGAAAATAGTCTCTAATCAACTTAATTCTCTCATAAGCGAGGTGGAAACCTCCTCCTCGCTCTAAGCGAGTGCATACAGTAGCAGTCTCGAACAGTCTTTTTCATTTCATGTCTATCAAGTGGAGGTGGAGGTGGAGGTGGAGGAGGAGGAGGAGGAGGATGATGCACGATGAGTCCGGCTCACAGAATAAGTTCTCCTACTCTATTCTACTGGCGAAAACTTTGCAAGATTGCTGCGATGGTCATCGAATCATCATCGATGTCTCCCTCCAAGGAGCCGATGTCCGAGAAGCAGCACTCTTCACTCTCCTCCGCTGACGGAGACGGGGGCGGTGGCGGCGGAGGAGGAGGATGAGGATGAGGAGGCATCGCGGGGGGTGGCGAAGAGAGGGGGCAGGGATCAGCTGGAGCATTGAAGAAGGGGTAGTAGAAGTTGGTGCGCGCCTGGCCGAGGCCGCTGAAGGAGATGGAGGAGAGGTCGTAGGCGACAGCGGCCTCCTCGGCCGTGTCGAAGGTGCCGAGCCAGTGCCGCTCTTTCGTGTACGGGTTCCTGATCTCGGCAGCGTACCGGCCCCACGGCCTGCGCCGCACCCCTAGGTACTCCGTCGACGCCCTCGTCCGCCGCCTCTGGCTCCGGTGTACGACTGCTTGCGGGAGGTCCGCCATGGCTCCAAGCTAGTTCTAACTAGCTTGAGTGTGTGTGTGTGTTAGTAGTTTGAATGAAGGGTTTAGGGTTCTAGCTAGGTTCTCTCTCTATATATAAGTGGAAAAGTTGTTGATGACATGGTATGTTTTTAATAGAATTTTGAACGTGGAAGAAATTATCCTAACCAAAAGCTTTAGCTATCAACGTCTAAAGCTGTAGAGAGTAGGTACAATGTACAAAAAGTTAGGAATTGCTTCTATAAACGTAAACGTAGGTTGGGGAACGATGGATATATTTATTCGACCCTGCTACGTTGTCCATAGTTTGTAATCGCATTCGTAATTGCAGTTCACATAGCAGCTTTTCATTAGCCTCTTGATTCAGGTTTTAAGGGAGTGCATGAGGCCTGGGAATAACAACGAGGCCAATTGTTGGTTGTCATGTTGCCATGCGGTCACGTCCGCGATCACAAATTGCGGACAAAATATCATTTCAGATATTTATTTTTGGACCAAATCTTTTTACACACCACCACACGAATACAAACTCGGAAGTGGAAGGAAAAAACTGTATTTATATGAAAATAGATACAGTATAGTCACGCGATAATTGTTGGGATTTATTGAATTCGATCATTCTCATTATTGTTGAGGCAAACTCTAAATGTATGTATTTCAATATTTGAGCTATCAGTTATTTAGCTCAAAATGGTTAATAAGTTGGAAGTTTTTTTTCCTAGTGGATAAAGTTCAAATCCCTAACATGTATTTGTTTTGTCACGAAAAATTTGGACGAATTGTTTTGAAAAAGATCGGACTTGGTCCAAACCGAACATGGACACAAAATGATGTTTTGTTCGCGATAGTGCCGGCAAAACCAGCTTAATGACTCTGCGGCAGTTCTATATGATTTCTCAATGATAGTTTTTTGGGAAGGTCGTTCAGTTTTGTAACTGTCATATTTTTTAAAAAAAAATAAAACTCACTGCCATTATCATTAAGAAATAGAGTTCATGTCATGAAGGACATGGGGAGTAATACAAGAGGGGATATCTTCAAACGAAGATAACAAAGTAGAACAGTTAGAAAGTAATGCATAAGAAGCTAAATGGTAAGCACTTTTGTTAGCACTCCTGTGAACGAAAGAAAAACTCATATTCAGATCAATATCCAAAGCCTTCCTAGCATCTTCTATGGTATGGCGAGCTCTCCAAAGAGGGATTGTATCAACAAGATTGATTGCTTCAATCAAAGACTTACAATCTCCTTCAATAGTAACATATGTCAGGAACTCATTGTTGCATATGTCAAGTGCCAAACTAATATGGAGTTACTCTCTGGTCTCCTGTTCTTATTTAGTGGACAGTAAGCACTTTTCAAAAAAGTTGTTTTCCTATACATTATGGGTTCCAGCATCTTAGTATTTAGAAAAAAAATTCTACAAACAACCAAAGCTTTTTGTTCTGAGTTACTTTCATTCATACATACATCTATGTTGTTCGAGATGTCTACTATTTTTGCCGATGGGTATCAATGTCTTTGGATTTTGTACCATACGTTATGCATGCTTAGTTGCTAAGTTGATTGTGACAGTTATTTGCAGTTACCCGTGGAGTCTCTGAAAACATTACGAAATAAAATTATATTTATTATGAGTTGAGAGTTATATATATATATATATATATATATATATATATATATATATATATATATATATATATCAAAATTATTCTAAAATTCACTCATTCTAAAATAGAGAAATTATTATATACATCAACGCTGCTACTTGGTCCGCTTACGGGCTGGCCCGCCGCCAGCTGGTATTCTCCCATTGACAGGTCAACCGACATGGAATCCATGCCTATAGGAGGGGCCAATAGACTTCGGCCGCCTGGCATGCGGTCTGGTCCGATAGCATTTTCCTATATATAGAGAGAGAAAGATCGTAATCACTTCTTGGGTGCTTAAGAGCTCCATTTTATATATATGGTCTCACGTACTTAATTGGCGCCCTCTTGGGGCTAGAGTGTGTTTATAGAAATATATATATGTGTATGTGTGTGTGTGTGGGGGGAGGGGGGGGTGGGGGGGGGTGGGGGGGGGGAGGACGGATCGGTAGTCCGTGTTCCGAGTGGACGCGTGCGCGTGTCCCGTGCGAAGCCTCCGATCCGATGGTGCAGATGGCGGCACATTGAGCTGTGAATTTTTATTTGTTTATACATTCATACTAGTGAGGTGGATGCAGCACACTGAACTACGAGGGGAGTGAGTGTTAATATAACTGAACTTCTGCTCACATTGTCGATTATTTGTGGGCTCTCTTCTTTTCTCCTTGTTTTCCTCGACATGATAAGAACATCGTGGCCAACTCTCCGTAAATCCTTGCTTATAATGACGCATTGGTACTTCCCACAAACTGCTCTTTCTCAGACATTGGTTCCTCCCACAAACTACCCTTTCTTCTCAAACATATACTTTAGATCAAACAGATATAGCCAGCCATATGCCGTCCCACTTGACCACCCAACAACAACGCAGGACATACGTGACCTGAAACTTATGAACACATATTAGCATGTTTGTTTTTTTCTACTCGCACTTTAATCATCTGTACGAACTTCACATAGAAAATGCTTATAAATATTCCACTTTTATTTATAGTTCACTTTGCTAGAATAAATATAAAAATATTACTAAGTGCACCATCAAAAGTGGTAGGGGCTCATGATATGAGATATCGCTCTTATGTTGTAAAAATGATAGGAGACAACACACAATTTGTTAGATCACATACTATTTCAAACATCCAAATTTCTCTCTCCTACAACTTTCTATTTTCCTTTCTATTCCAACGCACCATTATTTATGGTTTCGAACTTAAGCTTTAGAAATGGGGACAATAGAGACAATTAACGACTGTCATAATTCCAACAGTCATAATTGTAGTTAGGACTACCAGAATCCTTTCAATCCTAAGACAAAATAATTTTTATCTTAAGACTGTCAGGATTCTGACAGTCATAATAATAATCAAAACTGGGTTAGGACTGTGAGAATTATAGCATTTCTAACAATAGCCAGGACTACCCGAATCCTGACAGTCTTAGGATATAAATATATATAATTCCATGTCCCAGGACTGTCAGAATTATGCAACTACTAACAACAGTCAGGACTACCATAATCATGATAGTCCTTAGTGGTCCCCGATTCGACTGTTTCGATTTCTAGAGCATCTGAAATCCTGTGTTCAAAATTGCCAAAATTGTGTTTGAAAGGGAAAGAGATTGCAAGGGGAAGATAAAGTTGTGTGAGAGGAATAGAGAATGAGAGTTGGGTTATATATTGAAATTGTATTGTCCCTAACATTTTAAAGGATAATTGGGGTATTAAAAATAATCATATTTTTAAAAGATGTATATAGCCCCTATCACTTTGTGTGTAGGGACGACCTTAACCTAGGACAGGTTGGACGACGGTCAAGGATCCAAAGATTACAGGGACATCGATATAGACATATATAGAATATAACAAAGATGTATTATTGGCTACTTTTATCTCAAAAAGGTTGTGTTGTTGTTATCGTGTTAGACTTATATATTATATTAGAGTTTCTTAATTCAAATTTTAATGGTATTTTTTTAACTTTTTTAATATTATATATAAAGGTAAATTTTGAAATTTCGTCTCGGATTCACATAAGTTGAGGATTGGCGTTATTTGTGTGTTGTTTCTAGTAATTTTCTAAATATATATATAACACACATCAATTACTATGACACTGCACGGACTTCAACATAATATAGATTGATTGGGGTTCAATACATCAAGCACACAACTAATTTTCATTTAAAATATTTTGGACTACAAGAACTGTCCAATCTTCCACGACACTCTAGAGTTTTTAAAACAAAACTTGTGCAGTTGTGTTTGGCATTCAAACCATGAAATGTTTTGCTTAGACTAGTTTGACTTAGAATGAAATTTATTAATGTTCATGTGGGTGTTAACATTAGGTTTCTTTACTCAAATGATTAGAGGTCTTTGCAGATGTTACAATTAACGTTGAAACCCCAACATTTGTTTGATTCTGGGACCTTTTCTGAAGTGGGGAACAACCTTTCCATTTCCATGAGGCAGGAACTCATCAAGTGGTGAAAGAAAATTGAAATATGCACAATTTCAACAACTATATATAAATAAATAAAGTCCTACAAAACATGAGATCGTACTTTCAAATGCCTTGAGCACGTCTTGTCCATATCCTTCTGTTGTGCTTTGGTTTTTTTCCTTCTAGCCAAAGAGGTTTTGTTTGTCTCCCGTCTTTTAACTCCTTTAGTATTTGTTTGTGGGGAGTTGTTCAGAAAAATCTGCTGGATGTCAAGAAAATTATTGAAAATATTAAGATAAGGGGAAATTTATGAAATGTCCAAAAAAATAAAAAAGTTTTATGAAAAATCCACTGCACAATAACATTTCATCGCGTGTCCAGAATTAGCAAAAAATATATAAAGAGGGTTCCGAATGACCTTTTTGTTCTTCCTTCTAATTTATTGAAAACACCCACGAAACTACTCTTAAAAAAACGTTTTGATACTTCATCTTCTTCCATACGCTGCTCACTTTCGAATCTAGGTTTTCTCCTCAAAAAACTTCAAAAACCCGTCGGAAAATTTCGGAAAGACCGAAACAAACGGCAAAAGTGCTAAAACGGATGTCCAAACATCATTTTTTTGCGATTCTAAAATTTCGAAGGGCCGACTAACGAAGAAACAGTTAATCTCAGGCTCCTCGAAGATACGCTCATTTGCGACAAACCGGACCTCGTTTCGACCTCCGAGTCAAAAGTTATGGCCCTCCAATGTTTCAACTGACCATAAAATGCAGGAGAATGGTCATTCTCCGTGTTAGAATACGAAGAATGTTAATTTCGCATGAGGGTGGCCATTCTCCGTCTTAATTTACACGGAGAATGGCATTCTCCGTCTTAATTTACACGGAGAATGACCATTTTCCGTGTTAGTAACACGGAGAATGACATTTTTCGTCTTAATTTACACGGAGAATGCCATTCTCCGTCTTAATTTACACAGAGAATGACCATTCTCCGTGCTAAATTACACGGAGAATGGCCATTTTTCGTCTTAATTTACACGGATAATGGCCATTCTCCGTGTAATTTAAGATGGAGAATGGTCATTCCAGTGTTAAAACGCAGGAGAATGGCCATTCTCCGTGTAAATTAACACGGAGAATGTCCATTCCCAATGTTAAAACGTAGGAGAATGACCATTCTCCGTGTCATTTAACACGGAGAACGGCCATTCTCTGTGCTAAATTACACGGAGGATGGCCATTCTCCGTGTTAAATGACACGAAAAATGATCATTCAAATGTTAAAACACAGAATGCCATTCTCCGTGTTAGTAACACAGAGAATGGCATTCTCCGTGTTAATTTACACGGAGAATAACATTCTCCTTGTTAAAATGCAGGAGAATGACTATTCTTCGTGTTATATCGATGAAAAACAGTTGACAGAAACCTAATTTTTTATTTTTTTTGTTTTGTGGAAAAAATTTGACATGAATAAAGATTCAAGAGTTTTCGTTTTTCTTTTAAAACGATGCTAACTCTTAACTCTTATGGAAAAGAAGAAGAAGAAGATATTCTCTCCATAATTGACATAATTGTCGGAAAGAAGAAAAAGAAGAAGAAGAAGAAGAAGATGAGCGATGATCGAAGTTCGACTGAAAAAAAAAAAGTACGGTGAACTACGAACGATCTTTGCGATCTCTGCTGAAGATGAGTGCAATGGGATTCAGATCTCTCGTGAAGAAGAAGAAGAAGAAAACGACGAGAATCACAATCCAAATCTGAGTTTGTGCGGAGGGGTAGTTATGGTATTAATTTTGTAAATACAAAACATCTAAAGAGAATCTTGGAATAGTTAACGTGGAAATATATAATTCTGGACATTTCATAAAACCCATCCTGCGGGTGAATTTTTCATAAAAAGCAACCCCGAAATTGGATTTCTCAGCAATTTTCAGATATAAGAATATCTAGAAGCAGGATCGGCCCTGGTCCAGTAGCCAGACGATCGTCCAGGACCCACTGATTTAGAGGATAAAAAAACCAGTAAATATATTAATATATTTTTTTATCTAAAATAGACCTAGTATGTTTTATAGATCATATTTAACACAAATAATTATGATTTAGTGATTAATATATTAGGCTTATGTTTGTGAGATCTCCTTAGTTCAATTCTTGGTGGTTATATATATTTTTTTTTATTTACTTATGTTTTATTTATTTTTTCACATTATGTGTGTGGGCCTCATTTTGAAAGCTTGTCACGAGCCGAGCTCAGGGTCAGCCCTCTCTAGAAGGTATACCGAGTAATTTTTAATTTTACCATAAACAAAAATCCAGTTTTACCAATGAGTTTCTCTTTTCAAATGTACTCATATGCTTGTCGATTAAAACTATTCATTATAGTTAATATAATGGCTAGATAATTACGGAAACTGAACTATTAAAATTTTCAAATGGATTTTGTTAACATGTGCCCTAAGAACATATGTTAATACTTTATATGGACATTTCCAACAACGTATTTATCAATAAACATTTAAGTAAAAAGTGTATTGATAAACGTGTTGGTGGTAGTACCCATGTAATTATACATTTATCGATGTATTAACATGTGTTCTTAGAACACATGTTAAATGTTAATACTTTTATATGGACATTTCCAACAACATATTTATCAATACACATTTTAAGTAAAAGATGTATTGATAAACGTGCGCTGGTGGTAGTACCCATGTAATTATACATTTATCAATATATTAACATGTGCTCTTAGAACACATGTTAACAAAACTCTTTTTCAAATTGATACCCTCCGTCAGTCAAGTATTAATTCTAACTAGCAATGTCCCCGTGCGATGCACGGAATCTATATCTAATACTATTTTATTTTAAATGTGTTTATAATATGTATGTATGATAGCATATGAAATTGAAACAAAAATTGGTAACTATTTTTTGAAAAATAAATAACAAAACTATCTTTCAATTTTTACACAGAAGAAAAAAAAAATAGCATAAAAAAGATTAGATTAAACTTCAACAACGTAATCATCCTCAGGATTAACTATGTAATTCACAAAATATAATTCTAATATGTATTGTTCTAAATGAACTAATGATAAAATATTGGTTATGTGAAAATATCTTACCCAGTTACCTCATAGAGACGCACGAGTCGTACCTTCAAATTTCAGAAGATTTTTGAAGGACTCACATCACGAATAAGAAAAAAAAAATGGAGCCACAAAAATTTAGTGGGCAAGTTAAAAATTTGTAAATTCAAATACATGCTTTCATCTATTTATAGACAAAAAAGAGAAGCTTAATAACGGCCTTAATTGGGAACCCAACCGTAGCCTTATTGGGAACCCAATGGAAAATCCAGCAAATGCACATTCTTTGGTACTAAAATTAATAGTTAATGAATGGAATGAATCTGCAAATGAATTGAAGTATAATAGTTTGAGGCACTATTTTAATTGGGAACCCAAAAGAGTGCTATATTTTTCACTTTGGGCAGAAAAACATTAATTGGCATGGTGCATCAACTATTGTTAAGTAAACAATTTTAATTACCAATAAGTATGCATTAACTATACTATTGCCGCATTTTAGACCATAATTAATGTATCCCAATTAATTGTTACATTTATTTTTCACTTTGGGATACATTAATTGTGGATGCATTAATTGTGGACACATTTTAGGCCACTATTTGCAGTCTAATAACTATTCTAGTGCCCCATTTTAGGCGGAAAAAACCACTATTTTACTATTATATATATATAGAGATAGATTTTCCAGTTTCAATAAACATAAATAATATTTTTTTATCAAATTATCTCTCCCTCCTCTTGCCACCGTCGCTGTTGCTCCTTGCTGTCGATGTCGTCGAATAAGAAGAAAAATTTAGTTGGTTTAGGCATTTGTTACTGTTAGGGGAGTTCAGTGGTCGAGGTCCTTGCTATGGGAGGGAGTCCTAATTTGAGCGAAAAACTCTAGTGTTCAAAACTGGACAATAATCTTGCCTCTAAAGTAGTTAACATGGATCGGGGATGTTACTATCTAAGGCTGTGTTTGGTAGGAACGATGGAAAAGTGAAAGGAAGAAAAAAGATAAAAATTTATTTTTCTTCCATATGGAAAGGAAAGATCATTTTCTTCCTTTGTGTTTGGTAGCAAGGATGGAAAAGATAAGAGATACATTTTTCTTTTTTCTTTGTTTGGTATGAAAGAAAAAGTGGAAGGAAAGAAAGTAAAAAATATAGGATTTACCAATTCTACCCTCAACTAAAAACACTTATTTACCATTTGACTTCATAAATAATTTTTAAATAATACATTCATATGGGGGTATAATTGTTAATTAATACAAGTCTCCACTTTTCCTTCCACTTTTTCTCCCACTTTTGGGGGGATTGGATTTCTTAGGTTAGGAGGGAAAAGTAATCCCTCAACTTTTCCTTCCTTCCTATTTTTCTTCCATACCAAACAAGAGAAAATGAATCTTTCCCTTCACTTTTTCCTCCTCTATTTTCCTTTCTCCCACTTTTCCCTCCTACCAAACACACCCTAATGCAGTTAGAACTAGACCTGTCAATGGATAGTCGAAAATTCGAATCTGATCCGATTCCGTATCCGAACTTTCGGATATTTTTCGAAATTTCGGATATCGGATTCGGATATCCGAATATTTTTCGGATATTATCCATTTTCGGATAAGAATTCGGATATTAAGGTATTCGAATCCGTTAATATCCGATCCGACTTTAAATTGCAAATTTCGGATATCGAATTCGGATATCGAATTCGGATATCGGATTCGAATATCCAAAATTTTATATATATTATAGTATAATGTATATGTAATATATATTAATTAATAGAGAAGATTAAAGTATTTTATTCTCAACTGACTTTTACATAAATTAATTACAATATAATTTATATATAATAGTAATATGTATTAATTACAATTTACAACAGAAGAAGAAATGACTCAAATATGTAGAGAAATTGAATTTGGTTTTCGGATATTCGGATAATAACTAAATTTTTAATATTTCAGATTTCGGATATTCGAATACTAGCATTCGAATTTTTTAGCTAATCGGATCGGATATTATCCGATATCCGTTAAACTAGACGGATACGAATTCAGAGTGTCAAAAGAGATATCCGTTCGGATATCGGATCGGATTCGGATATTACAAAAAAAATCGGATACGGATATTGTCCTGTCCGTACCGATAAGCATCCGTTGACACCCCTAGTTAGAACTGATCATATATCTATTCTACTATATAATGCCAAAAGTTAAACTTCACTGTGGAACGTTTGTTTTCCAAAAATACCCTTGCATGTCTATTCTAATACAAAAATAATATATTATATTATGGGTAGTTGGATGCTTACAATATCTAGCTTTATATAATAGTATTATATATTAGTTTTGTCTTTTGTTCTTTTCAAGTATATACAAAGTTAATTAAAAGACAACTTCGAGTATCTTTTGCTCTTTTCAAGTACACACAAATTAAGTTAATTAGAAGACAATTAAAATAATATATACTAGTTGTTATAAAAAAGAGAAGTTATAATTAATATTTAAACTTTAATAGTATTCAGACACTAAAATAATATATACTAGTTGTTATACTAGTTGCTCTTTCAATATCATTTTAATGACAATCAGGCAGTTATTTGGAATTTTATCTACCTCTAGAAACTAGGATTTTATACTTATAAAACTACTAAACAAACTCAAAATCATAGCCCTTGTGCATTAATAAAATTGTAAAATCATAGTCCTCATGCATTAATAAGATTGTCATATTTATAAGAATGACATACACGTACCAATTATTGATTACTAGCCAGTGACTAGCGCTCAGAACTCGTGTGGGTTAAAGAAAAGATGTTGGATTCGAACCCTGATCTAGACTAAAAAGAAGTATTAGAAAAATAATAATCCTAAGCTAAACAAATTGATTTATTAATGTGATTAATATGAAAAATATTGGAAGAAGCAGCTTGTTGATGACTTTGGTAATGTTGGCTAGCAGGCTGTAGAGGAAGTGGAAATGTCGCGTGGATAAAGGGGCCCAAAAGAAGGATAGTTCTTTTTTTAGTCCATATTGCTCTCCTTATAAGGCTGTGGCCCATGGGCTTTGTATTGAAATATGGACCTCGAGTACATGGGCTTTACAATATAGAAACAATATGGTATAAGAGTCGGCTATGTGCTCACCAATATACACTAGTAATGTTCACAATACAACACCAGTACACAACAAATTCTCCAATATTATTAAAAAGTTGTTAGAAATTTAAATAATATTAAAATAGTTTAAATATATTTTAATTAGAATTTGTTATAAATATATATTTTATAAATTAGATGTATGTTTAGATAATATCATGTATTTAGTTTAAATATAATCTAAATATTAAATATATTTTAATTTAGATTTGTTATAGATATGCTTATAGGATTTTATATATATATCCAGGTAGTTAGATGAATTTTAGGTATTTTTTATGATATACATACGGTTTGGACGACTCATTTTGAGGGATCGAACCCATCCAACCAGGAAGAATGTCTCCCACCCTAACAACACACGTTAAAAGTGTTTTGTTATAGTTATATAGTTGAAAAATTAGTAAGGATTTATTTATTTTTAATTTTTAATTACGTGAGGATATACGGCTCATTTTAAGCCGTTTTCATGTCTCTTTATAAAGTATACAGATGTTTATATATATATATATATATATATATATATATATATATATATATATATATATATATATATATATATAGCCAATACTCCTAGTCTAGTGGTAGTGGTGAGGCATGTGATCCAAGTGGTCAAGAGATCGATTTCCGGTGGAAGCGTTCGACACAACTACCTAAATCGATCTCTTGACCACTTGGATCACATGCCTCACCACTACCACTAGACTAGGAGTATTGGCTAGCTATATATATATATATATATATATATATATATATATATATATATATATATATATACCCTTACATACTTATACTAATTAAAAATAGTTCATTAATCTATTCTACTATATAATAGGAAAACTTAGTTGGTGAAACTTTTGAATTCCGAAAATACCCTTACATACTTATACTAATTAAAAATAGTTCATTAATCTATTCTACTATATAATAGGAAAACTTAATTGGTGAAACTTTTGAATTTCGAAAATACCCTTACATACTTATACTAATTAAAAATAGTTCATTAATTTTAATAAGGACAACTTAGTAATTAGGAAGACTACCCTTTGGTCTTCCTAAAGAGTCTTCCTAAACTAATTAAGAAATGTTAAAATGTGTGGAACGCACGTGCACATATGCTAGTATATATATATATATATATATATATATATATATATATATATATATATATATATATAGAATTTAGGGATGTACATAAAAAATATTATAAGAAAATACATACGGCTTAGGCGACTTATTTGGAACCATTTTTAAGCGTTCTTATAATAGTGCTAGTAACGTTAAAAACAACAATATTGATAATAAAAAAGATAAAAATTATATTAGAAAAGACAAGAAAATTGATTTCTCTTCCAAGAACCACATGGCCAAATAGGTTTTAGAGTCCAAAAGCTTACTGATATGTTGTTGTGTACGCTATGTTCATTTTTCTATAACTATTATTTTCTTACTGGTATTTTATTGTGCACAATATGTTAATGTCTTCTCTACTATATTAGGAGGTCAATAATGTCATAAATACAATCAAATATAGTTATAATCATTTACAACTGTCCTGTGATGATTGTGAATTGGTTCCTCTCTCCCCCCTATCCCACATGGGGAGATAAAGAGCAATTAACAATTGTTATGTGACGGTTGTAAAAGATTACAATCTCATTTGGTTGTTCTAGTATTGTCCATTAATTATGAGGTAGCTACGATACGATTTTAGAAGATTGCTAGCAACTACAAACTTTTTCACATGTTGGCGGAATAAAAGTGAGCAGTATGAAAAAGTATTGTTAACAAAAATTTTGCTAAATTATAACTTGATGTCATTAATTGTTTCAGTTTTTAACTTGATACCCTCAACTTTGATAGGTACTAACTTAATAGATTGTCTCCATTCTTGTCCTAAAGTTGTTAAACGAAGACGTGAATGACAAAATTATCCCTCCCTATTCTCTCTCCCTCCTCTCTCTTCCGTAGCCTCCCTCCTTCTACGGCTTTGACAGCCCTGAGGGAGGGAGGTTGCAGCAGCGAGCAATAGCAGCAACAACAGGAGGCCGCAAGGATCGTAGGCGACAGAGTGCGCAACCGGAGGGGGGCGTGGAGCGGCACGGGGGGTTGGATACAACATCCCAGAGGGGAGGACGACGCAGCAGCCGGAGGCTACGCGGATCATGGGATGGTGAGGCGTGCAGTCGGAGGGGGCCGCGAGGGCCAGGGCGACTGTAGGGGAGGTTGCGGAAGGGTCGCAGGGGTGGGATCGTGGGTGGAAGGGTGGGTTGGGGGGGGGGGGGGGGGGGAGGGGGGGGGGGGGGGAGGGGCTGCGACAACCAAAGGAGGCATGGTGGGGGAGGGAGGGTTAGGGGGAGGATAGTTTAGTAATTTTATTTTATTTTTAACATAAGATTTAACAGGAGTGTGATGGAGCGATACTAAGGGTGTGTTTGATTGCAAGGTGGAAAATACGTAAAAAGAAATTAATTTCATGGAATTATTTTTCTAGAAAATAAATTTCATGGAATTTTAAAAAATTTTATGGAAAACTTAATTTGGTTGTTTGATTGTCATTATTTTTCACGAAAAATAGTTATTTTCCATGGAAAATAATATTTTTCTATGGGTTAGACAAGTTTCATTTTCCACCATTTTAAAAGAAAATATGAAAAATGATAGTTTTTTGGAAAATAATTCCATGAAAAATATAAGCTATCAAACACTACAATTGAAAGGCATTTCCATGGGAAATATAAGCTATCAAACACTAATTTACACACTATTCATGCATTTTTCACACAATTGAAAGGCATTTCCAGCAATATTTAGATAATTGTATAATTTTGTCGAATAAATTGTTTGTTTAGTGATGACGTACAACCGGGCCTTATTCTACTTTTGTGAAGGCGATACGTGCAATTTTATATTATATTTCTTATGGTTCTTAAACTGAAGTTTAAGTTAAATGAAAGAAATGCATTTTTACCATGATGGAGAGCATGAAATTTGTAGAGAAACTTTTATGTTTTATTCTTAGATTTCACAGAAAGTATCATGATGTTCCTGCTTCAGAATCGCAATCTACAATATTTTGATTGAAGTTGAAGAAATATTTCAAATTGGAAGAAACAAAAGTGAACGGACACACTTCCCTTTCCATGGAAGTGCCTTATGCAGGACCTGCCCGGGAGATAGGGTTGTCCTATTCTGGAGCTAATTTTGGTCGCTCTTTTATCTTTAATGTCAGCTGGACCCATTGGTCATCTGGGACCATGATCTTTGGTGGGATCATACTAAGCCTGGAGGGTTGTCCTAGCAAAGGGCGTTGCCAAGCCCAAAAATTTGTCCGACTTATCCCAGGGCCGGCCATGTCTAAGTGTGTAAACAACAAACTAAAGTAAGATGGCAATAATAGTCGATCTACACCATATTATTTTCTTGGAAAATAATATATGGCTAGCGGTTTTGGCACGTTTCACGTGGCACACTTACATTGGTCTCCCTTATTTGCTTGGAACCGTGATCCATCACCGGTTTATCTGTCAATGGAATTGCATCATGTGACGGGCCGACCAAAACCACATGCCAACCATGCGGTTCACGTAGTATCGTCCTATTTTGTAACATTTTTTGTTAATAATGTTACAAAAAATTAATGATTTGTTAATAATGTAAAATATGTTGTAGTTAATGTATGATTGAAAGCTAAAATTGATCACCTTTCTTCTTTTTCTTTTTTTTTAGCAAGTGGTGTTAAACATTAGGACCTAACCCTAACCCTAAACCCTAACCCTAACCCTATGAGGGTCTGCTTGTATTGAGGGTTAAGTGAGAAAAATTAAGTGAGAGAAAAATAAAACCATGATTGGTTTGAGGGTGGGGTTTAGGAGGGAGGATTATAGAGGGTTAAGTTGGGGTTTATTTCACCCTCTTTTGTCCATTTTTTTAACCCCCAATTCGGAAGGTTAACGAGGGGAATTGAGGAATTTTGTTTTAGAAGTCATAAATATCTCTTATTTGTTCTATAAAATATTATTAAAAAAAAATTATTTTTTTTTGTTTTCAACATGTTGCTCCGTACCTTCCTAATTTGTGAAGATATTTTGATAAGTTCTAATCAAATTTAATTTTATAACATATGTAATAAGACTATTTTGGTAACTATCATATTTTTATTATAGGTTTTTTTAAGGGCACCACACAAATTACTAGGGGCTATCCCAAAAATTTTAGAAAAAACTACAAGTTTGCCATCAAATTTTTTTACTTGGGGCTAGCCAAAAAAATGATATAAATACCAACTTCATTTTATTTCACAACTCTTCTTCTCTCCCTCTACTATTTTATTCTCCTCTACTATTTTCTTCTCCTCAAAATTTCTAGGTCATAAATTTGTAAACCCTAACCCAATTTTTTTTTTCCAACCAAGCCATTGTGAAGATTTAGGGTACAAATTTTAGTTCTAATGTCATCGACATCTTCCGTTAATGGGTATGTCATCTAATTAATATATTTGTAGACTTTTCAACAATAATTTCACATATAAATTATGATTTACATGTGTTTAATTTAGAAAAAAGGAACATGGAAGAACCCGGGTCATCGAATGTAGTAGACTCTCGTCCCGATATGTCCGAAGAACACATTTTTGCTTCAGATGCATTCTTGGTAAGTAAATTTTAACATTCATGTCGGGTAAAATTCGGGGTTGTGACAGACATGACTGCCACTACTCTGGCAGTCCACCTGTAAATACAGGACTGTCCAAACCGCTGCAGTCCTTTAGACCAGAAGGACTGCCAGAGTGGTGGCAGTCCTGATTATTGCAAGGACTGCCAGAGTAGTGGCAGTCCTGATTATTGCAAGGACTGCCTTTCCCTCTGCAGTCCTACATTTTGGCAGTAGTTTGCACATTTTTGGTGTTGTATTATTTACTTTTATTAACTTTAAGTTATATTGTAGGACTTATCATCTTCCGGTATCGAGGTAGTTGCTCCAATTGGCGTCGATGTAGGCCATTTATTTTGGACCGATATGTGTTTTGAATCAAGCGAAGGTGCGCTAAATTGGTGCCGAGAAGTTGGACGGACAAACAACATAGTTCTTGTGATATCTAGATCGGCCCGAAACCGTCCGGGACAACAAACTACGGTGGTTTCATGTGAACGAGATGGTGTGTTCAGAAATCATCAGAAAGATAAAGTTATCCAAAGTAAAGTTTCAAAAAAAATGTTGGAACGAAAAAATGTGGTTGCGTCTAGACTTACTCATTTTCGATACGCGGATTGGGCCTACTCAATCCTCGACTTTACTTCGCCGTCTATTATACGTCCGATCAATCCTCAAATTTGCCTTCGCTTCAAACCACAAGTCGAAGCGATCAAAATTGCCATGTCAAGGTATTTCGAGTTCGATCATTCCCGCTGAACATGAATCACCATGCCAACGCTCACGCGGAATGATCGTCCCAAATCCGACGTGACGCATGTGCGAGGCTGGAGTTGCGCTCGCACAAGACAAGATCGTTGTCGTTGTGGTTATCACCGAACAATCAAGTCACTTTCCTTCCTCATTCCAAACATTCATTTCCAACATAGCATCCTTCAAAACAATAACTTCTAATACGATCATCCTTCGTCGAATCAGAGTACCCTTGAGTTATTGTACATCGATCTTTGATACGCCTCAATACCATCGATGATGTACATAACCTGACGATCTTCCTTTTGCAATGAATTCTGAGTCGTGCAACTTAATTCCTCAATTTGCATTGTCTCGTGCTAACTCGTCATCGAGCAACGTCAATTCCAATTTCTTAGTCATTCTCGTATCTATAAATCAACGTTTCCTTTGCACGCTATCTTTCGATCGTGCTATCTTCGATCTCGTCCATGCGTATTTCACCTTAACTCAAGTTTCAATCCCTTCGACTAAATTCAAAATCGCATGCACGATCTTCCCCGTTTCCTCGACCAAGACCTCCATTCGTTTCATCGTTCCGACTCTCTCTATTCAATCATTTTGTAATTCGCACTACGCATTCTTAATTCGTTCGAACGATATCTCGTTTGAGACTATCGAAGTCAAAACCAACTAAGCGTTACTCGTTCTAAGGCTTTGCGCGATATCATCGCTTGCCGACATACTCGTTCTATCCGTAAATCCTTTAGTTTTGCTCAAACAATTTCTATAACGTCCATACACCACTCAGGGTTCAAGCCACTCGACTAGTCGTCGACACTCATTCTTATTCTTTTCCAAAGCTATCATATACACCACTCGGGGTCAAGTCATTCTACAAATCCTCAAATGATCATTCGATTCCCTTTCGATATGTTCAATCGCGCGTTCGCCCGTTCCTCAAAATCTAAATCAATCTTCCGTGAATGCCTAAGCGTTAGTTTGATAACGTTCCTATCGATATACACTCTAAGTGTAGCTTCGTTCCCGACCGAGCGGTACTTGATATCGCTCGCAACTCGATTTCACCAAAAGTCGAGGTGCGCGACAAGCAGCACAACTTAGCCAAAAGGCATGCGTTCATAACTATCCCGTTCGAACTATACTTCGGTCTCGCATACTCGTTCGCTATTGTCAGCATAAGGTTATTCAAGCACGCCTTGCGTTTGCTAACTTTTTAGCATGCGTTCCTTCCAACTCGAGTCCGTCGTAGTTTGGCACAAAGGCCTTCGCCTATCGATCCCGTTCAACCGAGTACTTGTACGAGCTTTTGAAAATATTAGACTTATTGTATGGAACATCCCAAGGCACAACGAGAGAGTGCGTATACTTCTTTTGTTTCAACGAGCTTTCAAAACTGAGAGAATCGAAATGAAGTCCAAGGACGTAAAGCCGTACTCTGATACCAATCTGTCACGCCCCGCTCCCGTAGGAGCGATCGTCCTCGCTAAGGCGTGATGCCGCACGGGCCTAGGTTACGCCCGTGCAAGGCTATGTCCAGAAACGGCCGATTCGAGCTAGGCCACAGAGTCGCACAGAGTGTCCCCATTTGCAGCGGAAAGTAAAAAGAACACAAATTGAAGCGAATTCAACTCTTTATTGATATTCAAGAAGTTTACAAGCGGCGCTAGGCCGATATTACAAATCGCTCAAGCTCTCTCTCTGAAACATAAAAGGCGTGCCAAGTGGCTTACAAGATGGAATGATTCATGATGATGTTCTGATACATTATGTCATGTATAGGGTGCTTCAGCTCCTTGCAACGCTCCAAGGCTCCAGAGATAGCTTCGTGCCTTAGCACGTTCGAAGGAAGCTCCGTACCCGACGACGTCTCCTGCATCCTGCAAGCAGACTGTAGGGTTATCAGTATATTTTTATGCACTGGTGGGGAGGCTAGCTCGCCCACAATGCTATCATTACCAAACACGTTCTATTTACTTTCGTCCACCGTCTATCATTCATTGTCTTTCTAATCTTGCCTTAGGATCAGTTTCATGCATATTTCATAACCTATCTCGTGTTGCCAAATTCAATGTATTGTATAGAAATACATGCACGACTTACCCATACTCACCGTCCGGCCTTCCCTGTCCAAAGTAAACCAAGTTAGTCAATAATTCATAGGAAATAACTTAACGTGAATCATGTGAACTTTCAATGTCAAAGGCGTATCCCTGCCTCGGGTCCTAGCATGTCGTAGGCATATTTTCTAACTCCTTTGCCGAAGTACTCTCGATTATCTGGTGTGTTATATTCAAGCATGTTCAGAAGGTACTTCATTTAGTTAACTTAGACTACTTTGATTTCAATGTAAGGACTTGCACGTGGATTGCCACCAGCAAAGCCCACTTAATCTATATGCATCGGTCGCTGGCATCACAAGCCAATTTGGACATGTTTCCCCCTTGGTAATTTCTCACCTATCATGGCGTACGGCTTGGTACACCCTGATAGTCTTTTGAAATACCCGGCCTTACGTCTTCCTGGGTGGCCAAGCCCACCCCCAGGCCATGGACATAAGCCAAATTTTGATTTCCGTTCGGACCGGCACGTCCTACACCTTGACCGTGCCGCTGGAAATCCCTTATTTTGCCTCTCTCCCGTATACGATGGAGGTATCCATGACCATTTCGTTTTATTTGTCATTTTAACTCAACGTCTGTCTTTGAGCCGTAGTCTAACCCTTAGCCTTAATACGTTATCTACTAGGTTGGCGGCGGCATCCGTGCAGTGCGGGTAGCGAGCCCTGATGCACGTCCCCGTCATACCTGTCGCTAACCATTCCTTCCTTATTATCTTTTATTCAATCTTCTTTTCTTTCTTTCACTTGTTCGTTCATTCATTGATTCATTCACATATTTATTTATTCATTCGTTGATTCATTCATTCATTATGCAACTTTTCGTGCGGGAGTCGCCTTTGCGACCCATCGGTCCCATAGTCTTTCAATGTCGCTATACTCTACTCGAAACGACTATATTGATAGTCTTCCCGTTCCATTGTTGTAACCCATTCATTGTTTCATTGTTGAACGTATAAGGAACATAAACGTAAGCTTGTGTCATAGCACGAGCGTGGAGCGCGGTGCGAGAGATCTCACATTTTCTATGTTCTTTTTCATATTCTATACAAGCACACAAGATGGGACTATTCCCTTAGCTAGGTGCGTTGAGTCATTTATTAGCATGCGCGGTGTTATCGCCTAGTGATTCTAGCTATAGTGTTCGTATTGTTATGTGTCTAGACTAAGCAAAGACGGGTTCATCGGAGCCACCCACCTTAGCGATATTCGTATCGGCCGAGCGATACTCCGAGCACACCTTTGAAAGTCTAAGTCTGGATTCATCTTCGATGGGCCAATGTAGCCTTGCATCGATTCTTCATCAGGTCGATGCCAACTCTTCGGGTCGACGGCTCGTTTGAGTCGTTGCATTTGCTGTTTGAATCTGTATTCCGCTAAGGCGGAGCGAGTCATTACATAATACACCACTCAAAACAAGTCTCGTCCTCGAGACTTCCTGAGTGCAGGTCATCCTACCATTCCTTAACTCGTGTCGTCGTGTTTCTTAGACAATTCTATCGAACGGCTCTATCGTTCGACGGCATCGAACCATGCTCGGTTATGTCACCCCCAGTTTTCAAATTAGGAGTATTTTCGTCATTTTTTTAGTTTTATAATTTTTAGGAATTTTATTTGATTTTATGTGATTTTTTGGGATTTATTTGGTTTGGTTTGGATTTTATCCAATTCGGACTCAAATTGGAGACCCGGGTAGCCTGGACCCTAGTGGGACCCACATACTAGCTGGGCTTGGCCCACATACCATCATAATTAGGTTAGAAATTTTAAACCCTATTTTCATGGCTTAATTAGTCATTTTAGAGCTTAATTAGTATTTAGAAATTAGACCGAACCAACCCGAAACAAACCGAACCCAACCTAAGTCTAATGGGTTTGGAGGGGCTAATGGATCCTACCCAAATCCACTAACCCCCCCCCCCCCTTTTCTTCTCCATTAAGTAACTCTCTCTCTCTCTCTCTTCCAAAATCCATTCTTCTCTCAAGCTCTTCTTCCTCCAAGAAATCCCTTCTAGGTATGAATTTTAATCCCTCATTAATTCCTCTCTTCCCTATATCTCCTTCATAATAAGTGGAGAGGAGATTATTCTCCATCTTTTGACCATAGCTTTCCTTAGGTTTCCTAAAATCTAGTTTAAGAAAATTTGGAGGTTTTCTAATTAGAGTAGTATATATATATATATATATATATATATATATATATATATATATATATATATATATATATATATATATATATATATATATATATATATATATATATTAATATGTATTTGTGTGTGTAGAGGAATGAGAAGTGGTGGTGGTGTATATGAGAGTGGCATGAGTGTCATGAGAGTGGTGTAGAGAGTGGTGGTGGTGTTGTGTGAGAGAGTGGTAGTGTGTGTGTGTGTGTGTGTTTGTGAGGGTGTATGTATGTATATATATGTATATCTATATGTGTGTGTGTATATGTATATAAGTATATCTATATGTGTGTGTGTGTGTGTGTGTATATATATATATATATATATATATATATATATAGGAATAGGAGGAAGTAGTAGAAGATGAAGGAGAAGAAGAAGCCACAACAGTGGCAGTGTAGCAGCAGCTACACAGCTGCTGTAGCAGCAGCAGGAACAGCAGCACTGGCAGCAGCTGCTGCCAGTGAGAACCCCCCCCCATTTGCCCCTTTCACCCCTATTGAACCCCCCCTTAGTCCTATATATATATATATATATATATATATATATATATATATATATATGTTGATAGACAGTAGGATTAGAAGAGAATATGAGAAGAAGATTAAGGAAAGGATAGAAGAAATAAGAAGAAGTAGAAGAAAAGAAGTTAGAAGAAGTAAGGAATTAGAAAGAGTTAGAGGAGAAGGAAATTAGAAGAAGTTAGAAAAATTAGTAGAGGAATAGGAAGGAGGAGTTAGAAGAAGAATTAGAGGAGAAATATGAAGAAGAGGTTAGAAGAAGAAGTTAGAGGAAGAGTTAAGGAGGAGAATTAGAATACGGGCTAAAGGGGAGTTTTTAGGAGAAGTCGAGTTAGAGAGCGAAACGGAGCTCGGAGTATCGAAATGAGATGAAACATGGCGTGGAGTTAGAATACGTGAATTAGATTTTGCGGATAGGCTCCCGAGTGGAAATCGGGGTTGTAGGACGCCGGTATCGTGCCGTACCATTGCGTATCTTGAAATATTCAAGATATCGGCAATGGGCCGTAAGATGGACTAAACGGCCACTTTACTTAGGTATTTTGGTAGGTAACGTATGTATAGGTTAGTATCTTACTACCCTAGGAAGATCGGGTCAAAATACCAAGCGTAGGTAGGCTAACTAGGTTTCCACCTAGGCTAGAAATTTACCTTAGAAAGGGTAAATAGGATATTGGCCTACGGCCAAGATTTGGGTTTCGAAGTCCAAGATGGACTTGGATATGGGTTGTAGAGGTTGGTAATGAATAGAAATAGCCGTCTAGACCTAGTCTTGACCCCGGTTGACCCTGGTTGACTTTTTAGACTAAAAGTCAACTATGGGTCAACACTTTACCCAATTTAGTCCCAAATTCCTTTAGACTTGAGTAGTTGACCAAAAGTCAACTATTAGTCACCATTGACCTAGGATTGACCAGAGTTGACCGAAGTTGACCAGAGTTGACCAGTTGACCAAAAGTCAACTGTAAGTCAACCGTTGACTCAAATCGACCTAGATTAATTCCGTTTGACTTGCATTGACCCAGTATGACCTAGCTAGACCTAATATGACTTAGGTTGACCTCGTACAGTCTAGTTTGATATGTCTTGACCTAGAATGACTTAAATAGGGTTTAAATTGATTTGACTTTATTTCCTAAGCATAATATTGATACGTCTTGTTCTCTATAGGTCCTCGAGACGCTGCATTTGCTCCAGTAGACATATCATACCATATTACAGGCGAGTACATTCTCTGATACCTTTTCAATTTACGATGATTGTTATAATTCATGTAATTAGTGTAGATATGCTTGTTCTCGACACATTGGTCACACGGATTGGTATTCATGGATCCCGACATGAGATGTTATTCCTCGTTATCTTGGTATATCTTGTGCAAGCCCTCTTGTAGTTCTTGTGCAGTATATGGACATCGATTCTCGAGGAGATTTGCTCCCTTCTCGTAGAATCCCGTATCGTAACGTGTCTTGCTTGGATCCACTCTACCAGTCGGGGACGGGGAGTACTAGTGTAGATGTGCGGTCATACCCGCCTTGTATATATTGTGAACCTTGTGAATGCCAATCCTACACCACACGTATGATTGGCTAGATCACAACCTTGTGCAGACCCAATCCGGCCACATGTTATAGCTAGTATTCACACACCTAGATATATTATTCTTGATCCTTGTACATGCCATGATCAGTTTACTTGCCTTGTTCTAGCTCTAGTTTTACAGCTTACCTTGCCATGATACTCACATGTACATTCCATGATTTTCTTGTATATACTCTCTATTTACAGTCTTATAGCTTTTGTCATATCTTATGAACTGTTGTTAGTAGATTGTACTCGTTCCATCCTGACAGGATATGTTAAAAATATTACAGATGCTGACGAGGGGGATTACTGTACCTACTACGGTCCGGATGACGTAGTGGGCCTAGACCTGGAGACTTTGGTCCAGCAGGGCTTAGCTCCGCCTGGCGAGACCTTACCTATTGCTTAGTTAGAGTAGGTCTTTTATACTGGATCTTGTCTCCAGCTACTTTTGAGACTGTTATTACTATGGATTGTATTAGAGACTTGGACTTGTATATTATTTGGTATTTGGACTTGACAGGTTATTATTTTATCGTCTTGTTGTCTTTATCTTTCAGTCTTTACTTTATCATCTTAGAGTTGTGATTGAGCACTCATATATATTCATTGCTTGTCCTCCGTTCGGAGTTGACCATATTCTCGACAGGTTTTGATATATATATATATAAAAATTGTTTAGAGTAGAAAACCTACAGCGTTCCACGTCGTTTTTACGGTGAGGGCTGGGCATTGTCACGTGCACGTGCCCTTATAGCGGGTGCGGGTCGTGACAGGTTATCCTTCCAAGTTTTATGTCACATGTGTTTGGTGAATTTTATTGAATGACTGTCCATTCATTTTAGACTTGATGGTACTTATTCAATCGTTGTGTTTCTTCGACTTGGTTGCTATTTCGTCGTGTCATGGGACTGAAATGGTCGCACGAGGTGCGTTATAATTTATCAAACTCGAGAGTCGTAAGCTGAGGTAAACTCACTCATTCGTTCATGCACATCTCAACACCCACTTGTAGCTGCATTCGAGTTCATCATATCGCTGAGTTTGGATCGTGCACGTATTCAAGGCGTCCCCCGAATACGTATATTTCAACCAAGCTTAGCGATTAGCGAAGTCGGACAAGCTACTCGTGATAGTTTTGATTTGCCCATCGTTTTACTAACTTCGATTAAAACTGAACTCATGTGCGTCTCACTATCGTTTATCTCGATCCTCGAGATGATCCGATTCGCTTCTCAAGCGTTCTTGTTCACAAAATTAATACGATTTCTTCTTAGCGGAGTCGACCAAGTCTAAGTAATTCCCGTCCGATTCGAGACCAAGTATTGTACTATCATCGAGTACGTCTTCCCATCAATGATTCAATTCGTTATCCCAACTTTACTTGCGCATCATCCATTCCTATCATTTCCTTCGTTTGGGGCCAATCTTATCGTCGTTCACACACACTCCCAGTTCCCCGTCCTACTCTAAGTCATGCTGCCCAAGTCTATCGTCCGTGCAGACGATACTGTAAGGTCAATCGCACAAGTTCAATCACTCGGCATAGGGTCGTCCGCCTATCCGCTAGGTCATCTCACAGGGTCATAGTTACAAGTCAAGTCCGTGGCTCATCGTGCAAGGTCGTTGTACGACGCTCGCCCCAAATCCTATGGTCAAACCATTTGTTCGTTTGTACGAGAGTTTCTATCCAAGTTCGTTTCACTCAAATTTCTAAACATTAAGCAGCGTTCACCCTATTCGCATCAACACATTCTCCGTTCCACGTCCGAGCTCGTTTAGGAAAGTCATCCTACGATAGGTTGTCCTCAATCGAATCCTCGACATGTTATTATCGTACGTCCGTACTAGCAATTATCGTAGTCCATCTCTTCAAGTATGTTTTGATACAGTTCACCGATCCAATTCACGTAGTCGATCACAAGGTCGTCTAGCCTTGCAATATGTCACGACCCGATCTCACGCAAGTCTGATTATCCACGACGGACATGAATCACCATGTCGACATTTCCACGGGATAATCGTTCTCATCGGGACGTAACTCTTGCGTTGCGTCTAGACTTACTCATTTTCGATACGCGGATTAGGCCTACTCAATCCTCGACTTTACTTCGTCGTCTATTATACGTCCGATCAATCCTCAAATTTGCCTTCGCTTCAAACCACAAGTCAAAGCGATCAAAATTGCCATGTCAAGGTATTTCGAGTTCGATCATTCCCGCTGAACATGAATCACCATGCCAATGCTCACGTGGAATGATCGTCCCAAATCCGACGTGACGTATGTGCGAGGCTGGAGTTGCGCTCGCACAAGACAAGATCGTTGTCATTGTGGTTATCACCGAACAATCAAGTTACTTTCCTTCCTCATTCCAAACATTCATTTCCAATATAGCATCCTTCAAAACAATAACTTCTAATACGATCATCCTTCGTCGAATCAGAGTACCCTCGAGTTATTGTACATCGATCTTTGATACGCCTCAATACCATCGATGATGTACATAACCTGACGATCTTCCTTTTGCAGTGAATTCTGAGTCGTGCAACTTAATTCCTTAATTCGCATTGTCTCGTGCTAACTCGTCATCGAGCAACATCAATTCCAATTTTTTAGTCATTTTCGTATCTCTAAATCAATGTTTCCTATGCACGCTATCTTTCGATCGTGCTATCTTCGATCTCGTCCATGCGTATTTCACCTTAACTCAAGTTTTAATCCCTTCGACTAAATTCAAAATCGTATGCACGATCTTCCCTATTTCCTCGACCAAGACCTACATTCGTTTTATCGTTCCGACTCTCTCTATTCAATCGTTTTATAATTCGCACTACGCATTCTTAATTCGTTCGAACAATATCTCATTTGAGACTATCGAAGTCAAAACCAACTAAGCGTTACTCGTTCTAAGGCTTTGCGCGATATCATCGCTTGTCGACATACTCGTTCTATCCGTAAATCTTTTAGTTTTGCACGAACAATTTCTATAACGTCCATACACCACTCAGGGTTCAAGCCACTCGACTAGTCGTCGACACTTATTCTTATTCTTTTCCAAAGCTATCACATACACCACTCGGGGTCAAGTCATTCTACAAATCCTCAAATGATCATTCGATTCCCTTTCGATATGTTCAATCACGCGTTCGCCCGTTCCTCAAAATCTAAATCAATCTTCCGTGAATGCCTAAGCGTTAGTTTGATAGCGTTCCTATCGATATACACTCTAAGTGTAGCTTCGTTCCCGACCGAGCGGTACTTGATATCGCTCGCAACTCGATTGTACCAAAAGTCGAGGTGCGCGACAAGCGGCACAACTTAGCCAAAAGGCATGCGTGCATAACTATCCCGTTCGAACTATACTTCGGTCTCGCATACTCGTTCGCTATTGTCAGCGTAAGGTTATTCAAGTACGCCTTGCGTTTGCTAACTTTTTAGCATGCGTTCCTTCCAACTCGAGTCCATCGCGGTTTGGCACAAAGGCCTTCGCCTATCGATCCCGTTCAACCGAGTACTTGTACGAGCTTTTGAAAATATTAGACTTATTGTATGGAACATTCCAAGGCACAACGAGAGAGAGCGTATACTGCTTTTGTTTCAACGAGCTTTCAAAACTGAGAGAATCGAAATAAAGTCCAAGGACGTAAAGCCGTGCTCTGATACCAATCTGTCACGCCCCGCTCCCGTAGGAGCGATCGTCCTCGCTAAGACGTGATGCCGCACGGGCCTAGGTTGCGCCCGCACAAGGCTATGTCCAGAAACGGCCGATTCGAGCTAGGCCACAGAGTCGCACAGAGTGTCCCCATTTGCAGCGGAAAGTAAAATGAACACAAATTGAAGCGAATTCAACTCTTTATTGATATTCAAGAAGTTTACAAGCGGCGCTAGGCCGATATTACAAATCGCTCAAGCTCTCTCTCTCTGAAACATAAAAGGCGTGCCAAGTGGCTTACAAGATGGAATAATTCATGGCAATGTTCCGATACATTATGTCCTGTATAGGGTGTTTCAGCTCCTTGCAACGCTCCAAGACTCCAGAGATAGCTCCGCGCCTTAGCACGTTCGAGGGAAGCTCCGCACCTGTCACGACCCGCACCCTGTATAGGGGCACGAGAAGTGGTTACGTCCAGCCTACGCCGCAGTGTCGGCGGTAGTAAGCTGTTCTAGGTTGCTAACTAATCTCATGCAGTGAATATAAAAAGTACTTGCCCAGATATCAGCTCCGAATGGAGGACAAGTAAAGGGTATGATCTACTCAAACACAGTCTAAACACGAAAAGATAACACAGAGGTTATACCTAAGGAATTAAAGACAACAACTAACTACTAAAATAATACAATATCTCAAACCAACTTAATACAAACTCGAAACCTTAACTTTAATACAACAAGCCAAAACATGAAAGCTAAAGTAGTCTACTAGCTAATCTCCTGAATCACTCCTGAGAGTCAGAACCAAAGGTAGCTAATCCCTCGCCAGGTCCATGGTAAGCAGGGCATGTGTCCTCAGGAATATTATCTGTAATATTTTCAACAGGTCCAATCAGGACGGGAACGAGCACAACTCATCAAGAAAAACCCAAGTAAATGACAAAGAACTATAAAACAGTTATAGACAGTTTTATTGATGAGCATGACAGTTTTATACAGGTAATGATGGCATAGAGAGGCAGTAAGATACAAGAAAAGAAAGGTAACTAAAACGAGAGAAGAATCATGGCAATGAAGACTGTAATAAAAGCTAACTGAACTAGAATATCATGTGTGAATCCAGACAGTACGATATAAGTCTAATATAATCCCAGTATGAGTCCAGTCCATATAATCTGATACCAGATAATTTCCAGTACGAGATGAGTCCAACAGTGATCAATGAAACCAGGGTGAGTCCAACTATGATCTAACAGTGTGTTTTAAAATACCGAGGTCGACATGCAAACGGCTGTAGGTATCAGGCACATCTCTTACGGATCAGGCAAGAGATGGCTATGCTTACGGTAGATTCCAGTAGAAGATTCCGGATTTGGGGTATGTCTACATGTCTTACTCAATATTTCCCCGCCCAGCAAGTGAATCCAAAATCGACAAAAGAATCGAGATGAGTCTGGCCAATACGTGATGATTCCAGAAATGATTCCGGAATGATACTAATGACTCCAGTAATAGAGGCCAGCAAGTAAGGTATGTGTCGATACATGAATCCAGAAATATCCATACGTGTTGATACAGAGAATCACATAGAACTAACTAGAACTGAAATACAGTAATCGACAAATAAATGAGAGAATTATCAGAGAATGTACTCGCCTGTTACTCTGGAAAGAGTAGTGTAATATCAGATGTCTGTACCAGGGTCACAATGTCCTAAAATAGAGTAATACAGTTATGACATGTCCAAAATGAAGGTAAATGAAATCTACAATGCAATCTATATGAATTCTAAGCCAATCTAGGTCAAAGTCAAACTTGGTCAACACTACAGTCAAACTGAGTCAAATTAAGTCATACTAGGTTACAAGAAGTTAAACTAAGTCATACAAGGTCAAACAAGGTTAAACAAATCTAATCTAGGTCAATCTTTAGACTAACTAAGGTTTTGGTTAATCATAGACTAGTCAATAAGATAATTAGGTTAATCTTGACTAATGGTCAACATCCAGTCAAACCCTATAAGGCTAACTCAAAACCAAACATAGGCTAACCTGTCTTAGAATACCTAAGATACTATAATACTAGGCTAAGGTATAACCAACTTCCTATACAAGGTATATCACTCACAAATACATATAGTACAAACCAAACTTAACCCTATAATCAAGCAAATCCATACTCTAACTCAAATCAAGACTCAACTCCTATTATCTCACTTAACCCCATACATATCTTCATCTACATGGGATTACTCTCATAATCCATATGGTTAACCTAATCATCTGGTTTAGTCAAACTCAAGTCAAATAGTCCTTCTATGTTCATCCAAGTTATTTTTAGGTCAATTAGGTCAAAGTTTGACCTATAGTTGACTTTGGTCAACAATGGTCAACTATCTAGTCAAACTAGATCTACTAGACCTAGTGGTCAATTCTAACTTGCTACTAACCATAGGCTAGTATTCCTATGGCACCAAGACATACATTCAATACCTATATACACATAGGCCATAGTCCAATATATCAAGTCTATATACATATATGTACATATCTAATATATAGTCAACTATATATATAATACCATAATTTATATATATATACCCATACACATCTATATATATAATACCTATATATATGTAACCTACATATATATATATACATATAATACACTATATATATAATACCCTATTATATATATATAACATATATATATATATATATATATATATATATATATATATATATATATATATATATATATATATATATATATATCATAACATATATATCTATATACATATATAATATACATACATATATAGGTAGAGAGAGAGAGTGGAAGGGAGTGAGAGTGTTAGGGTTAGGATTAGGGTAGTGGTGTGTGTGTGTGACTGTGAAGGGGGGGGGGTATCCTGTTCTCAGGAAAACAGTGAAGGGGGGTACACAAACACACTCACACATTACATATATATATATACACACACCTATACATACACATATCTACACATATACACACCCATGTACTCTAAGACACCCACCTACACACTCACATACATATATACATACATATATAGTATATATACACCCAATTATACATATATATATATATCAAAAATCAGTTTGAAATTGGATTTCAAAATCTGGAAAATACACTAAAACTGGAATTACTGTGCATGGTATCAGAAATTGGGGAAAACCCGATTTCAAATCCTAAACCTAGCTAAGACTCAATACCAATGGTTGGTAATCGTGTCCCTACATGTGTACGTGTCGTGTGTGTCCCTAGGAGTCCACCATGACACGACACGACGTGTCCAGGAATGAAAATACACAATCGGGTAAATACAGTGCACAGGAATGCACTGTATCGTGCACAGGTTCATGTGTCTCGTGCTCACGACACACGTGTCCATAGGTCTCGTGCACACGTGTGTAGGTTCGTCTAGGGTCAGGCTAGGTGTCTAGGTACCTGAGTCGTGTCCAAGTGTCCCCGTGTCCGTGCACGAAGTGCGTATCAGAGGCACTGTGCGCGCGTGTAAGTGACCGTGTGTGTTCAGTACGAGTGCGATTCCTCACTCGACACGACACGGCTTGATACGAAACTTTGGGGATGTCTTGTCAGACATTGCCCCTAGGTTTGTGTCAAGTTTCCCGTGTCCACGTGTCGTGTATAGTGCACACGAGGGGTCTGGTAGCAGGACAGCGTGCACAGCCTCGTGCACGCGTGTCGAGGGGTCGTGTGCTCCACACGTGGCACGTAGGGCCTCAGTGGGTAGCCTAGGTCTAGGACTATGGATTAGGCATGACACTTTGTGTCCACGACACGTGTGGTCATGACACGAAGTGTCGAACAGTGGGGTTTAAACAGTGTGCAGTGCAGTGCTTAACAGTGTGTTCGTGTCCAATTTGGACACGGACACGATACGATTTCGTGCTCAGTCCTAGGGTTTCGTGTCCTACATGCTAAGGGCTACCCAAATGTGTAATTTGTTTCACAAAAACACAAGGTTTAGTCCTAAGTGGCATTTACACAAACACTGTTTTTAGGGCATGGATACGTGTCCGATACGGACACCAAATCGATCCTAGTTTTCACCAAACTTGTCCTACAGTTAGGGTTAACCTATATGAATGCAATTCTGAAGAAAAAACACAATAATAGTTAGGTTTGAGAGAAAATTACCTATTGAGTGAAAACTCAAGAAAACAACTTCTTGGGGGGGGGGATGTTCACTGTCCTTGGGGGTGCCCACAGCTAGGGTATCCTTGCTAGCTAGCCTTCCTTGGTATCCTCACTAGTAGGGGGTTCCAACGCAAGAAACGGGGCTCAATTTGGTGGAGAAATGGTCAAGTGGTGAAGGGTTGAAGTAGAGGGAAAAACTAGGTTTTTAGTGTAATGAAAGAAGCTTGAATGAAGGGGGGGGTGTTTATATAGAATGGGGGTAGGGTTGGGCTGCCATGGGGGGGGGGGGGGGGTAGGGTAGATATTTAGGGTTCATCCACCTAGCAAAACTTAGCTCCTAAGTATTTGACTAAGGGGATAGATATTTTAGGTTTCTAAAATATCTAAAAGTAAAATATCTAGATATTATCAAATCTAGATATTTACACATAGGTTAACATCTAACATTAGCCTCCTAGGTTAGTGACTAATCTCTAGGTTAGGGTAAACTAGGTTAGGGACTAACATGACACTTAACAACTAATTAAATAATAATAAATCACATAAATCCAAATAAATTCTAATAAATTACCAAAATACCCTTTAGGCTAAAAAGCCCTAATTTGATGTTCTAAACCTATGGTTAGGCTCACATGATCATGATTAGTCTCTAGGTTATAAAATCTCTAGGGTTTACACTAGGATTACACTAGTCAAATCACAAAGTCACAAGTCATGACTTAGAAAATAGTTTTAAATTAACTAAAATCACCAAAAATCATATTATGACTAAAACACCATTATTTAATAATAAAAATAATAAATTTTCAAAAAATCCCAATTTCAGAAAACTGGGTCTCACAGCACCCGACGACGTCTCCTGCATCCTGCAAGCAGAATGTGGGGTTATCAGTACATTGTTATGCACTGGTGGGGAGGCTAGCTCGCCTACAATGCTATCATTACCAAATACGTTCTATTTACTTTCGTGCACCGTCTATCATTCATTGTCTTTCTAATCTTGTCTTAGGATCAGTTTCATACATATTTCGTAACCTATCTCGTGTTGCCAAATTTAATGTATTGCATGGAAATACATGCACGACTTACCCATACTTACCGTCCGGCCTTCCATGTCCAAAGTAAACCAAGTTAGTCAATAATTCATAGGAAATAACTTAACGTGAATCATGTGAACTTTCAATGTCAAGGGCGTGTCCCTGCCTCGGATCCTAGCACATCGTAGGCGTATTTTCTAACTCCTTTGCCGAAGTACTCTCGATTATCTGGTGTGTTATATTCAAGCCTGTTCAGAAGGCACTTCATTTAGTTAACTTAGACTACCTTGATTTCAATGCAAGGACTTGCACGTGGATTGCCACCAGCAAAGCCCACTTAATCTATATGCATCGGTCGCTGGCATCACAAGCCAATTTGGACATGTTTCCCCCTTGGTAATTTCTTACCTATCATGGCGTACGGCTTGGTACACCCTGATAGTCTTTTGAAATATCCGGCCTTACGTCTTCCTGGTTGGCCATGCCCACCCCTATGCCATGGACATAAGCCAAATTTTGATTTTCGTCCGGACCGGCACGTCCTACACCTTGACCGTGCCGTTGGAAATCCCTTATTTCGCCTCTCCTCCGTATACGATGGAGGTGTCCACGACCATTTCATTTTATTTGTCATTTTAACTCAACGGCTGTCTCTGAGCCGTAGGCTAACCCTTACCCTTAATACGTTATCGACTAGGTTGGCGGCGGCATTCGTGCAGCGCGGGTAGCGAGCCCCGATGCACGTCCCCGTCATACATGTCGCTAACCATTCCTTCATTATTATCTTTTATTCAATCTTCTTTTCTTTCTTTCACTTGTTCGTTCATTCATTGATTCATTCATATATTCATTTATTCATTCATTAATTATGCAACTTCCCGTGCGGGAGTCGCCTTGGCGTCCCATCGGTCCCATAGTCTTTCAATGTCGCTATACTCTACTCGGAACGACTATGTTGATAGTCTTCCCGTTCTATTGTTGTAGCCCATTCATTGTTTTATTGTTGAACGTATAAGGAACATAAACGTAAGCTTGTGTCTTACCACGAGCGTGGAGCGCGGTACGAGAGATCTCATATTTTTCATGTTCCTTTCCATATTCTATACAAGCATACAAGATGGGACTATTCCCTTAGCTAGGTGCGTTGAGTCATTTATTAGCATGCGCGGTGTTATCGTCTAGCGATTCTAGCTATAGTGTCCGTATTGTTATGTATCTAGGCTAAGCAAAGACGGGTTCATCGGAGCCACCCACCTTAGCGATGTTCGCATCGGCCGAGCGATACTCCGAGCACGCCTTTGAAAGTCTAAGTCTGGATTCATCTTCGACGGGCCAATATAGCCTTGCATCGATTCTTCATCAGGTTGATGCCAACTCTTCGGGTCGACGGCTCGTTTGAGTCGTTGCATTTGCCGTTTGAATCGACGTTCCGCTAGGGCGGAGCGGGTCATTACAGACTCTTCCTACTACGCACCTTCGGGTGCTAAGTCGAAGAAGTCTAGGGCAATACGGGCTCAACAAGCCCAGTCAACTGTCCCAACTACTGACCATCAGAGAATTCCACTAACTGTTATGCGGACCTCTGATGGAAAGTTGTACAAAACCGACCGTGTCTAGCCCCCGACGGCAAACGGACAGGGTAGTTCTCAAGAGTCTCCCAACAAAGATCGAGGGCAAGTGCTTTTACTAGCCCCACATCAGGGAGCAAACATGGTGCCAACACACTCGTGTGCTCGGGATACCCGGGCCCACAAAATGAATACAAAGGTTGACCGAGATGGCCTTGACTTGCGAGATGTGATCCTTCACAAGCGCAAGGAAAGAAGGGGATTCTCTATGCGGCCCGAAAATCAACATGAAGCTTCATGCGGCTCAAAACCCAGGAATCTTCATGCGGCTCACAAAACCCAGGAAGCTTCATGCGGTTCAGAAACTTCATGCGGCTCAGAAACGTCATGCGGCCCAGAAACTTCATACGACCCAGAAGCTTCATGCGGTTCAGAAGCTTCATGCGGTTCAGAAACCGCATGCGGCTCAGGAAGAGCCATGTGGCCTCATGCGGCTAAAAATAGGTCGATTACAGCTGGCCATAATTACTCCTTGCAGATGGTCATTAAATGCTCTGACGTAAAGTGACAGTTCTGACGGCTCTGACATAATGAAGAGACGCGTCATGCTCATCAAAAGACGAGAAAATCTCTGAGATAGCCGGCTCAGTTCATAAATTCCAAGAAGAATTAATTATGCGGACCGCCTAGGCCACCCTTATGCGGTTCAGTTGGGGGCCACCCTTATGCGGTTCAGTCGGGAGGCCACCCTTATGCGGCTCAGTTGGGGGCCATCCTTATGCGGCTCAGTTGGAGGCCATCCTTATGCGGTTCAGTTGGAGGCCACCCTTATGCGGTTCAGATGAGGGGCCACCCTTATGCAGCTCGGTTGTGAGGCTATCCTCATGCGGCTCGGTTGTGAGACCATCCTCATGCGGCTCAGTTGTGAGGCCATCCTCATACGGCTCGGTTGTGAGGCCACCATCATACGGCTCAATTAGCAGACCACACTCATGCGGCTCTGCCAGGACGCCCCGTTCATACGGCTCACAGCATAAATGACAGTTGGGACACGTGGCAGAAGATTGACTAAGACTTATCCACTCGAATTTAGCAACCAACAAATCATAATAATGCAGATTTATTACAATCATCATAACTGCCCAGATCGATTTCCAACAAACAATGCAGATTTATTGCAATCAACATAAACAGCCCAGATTGATTTTCAACAAATAAAATCAAGGCTAATCTTAACCAATCCCCAACCGTCTGCTTTTCAAGGAGCAATTACTGCACACCATACTTATCACAAAGCCCTATAAATAGCAGGGGATTATTTCTTTGCAAAACACACAGAGTCATATGCGCAGAGCCCGAGCATAGAGATTAGCAACTCCCGTACACACAAAGAGCATTTCCTCGCCAGAGCAGAAGCTACGTCCGATCGTCCAAGGAGTAAGGCAGAGTTGATAGCACTCTCCCGAGCCTCTACCGTCATCCCCCAGAAAAAACTAAACAATTGTACTTAGATTGCTTTTCCTAGGTTTTGTTTCTAGGCTCTTTTTGTACGAGAGAGTTTGTATTGTGAATCAAAGTCCAGTCCTCCCATAAAACTGTTCTGTTCTTTCGATAATCAATGGCAAACACGATGGCGACTCTGCTGGGGACTAACTTCTCCACTGCTTAGAAGTTGGTGACGTAATTGGACACAGCCAAGCTTGGCTCCACGCAACAGATGCTGGTTGTTCGCTTCGACCAGCAAGCGTTTGAGGAAATGCTCTCCGACAGGAGCGCTGGCCCGGTCCAGAAGCGAGCCCGCACGAAGAAGGCCCGCAGGGAGTGGAGGCCCAAGACTTTCGCTCCTCCCCAAGCTCTGGCAGAGGCGTTCTCTGCTGCCCAAGACGACGGAGAAGACTCCCATGCGGCCCCACTTCAGGCCGCAGAGGACCCTGCTGTTCTCAAGTCCGGCAGAGGAAAGCACTACGATGCTGGACTTGAGGAAGCAAATGGGGACTCTATGCGGTCCAGAAAAAAGTCGCACAAGGGTGCCATCCGCATGAAGAAGGCTCATGCGGCCAACAATTTCAGCCGCATGAAGGCTCATGCGGCCACTAAATCCAGCCGTATGAATGTTCATGCGGCAGCCAAATCCAGCCGCATGAATGCTGATGCGACCAAAAATGCCAGCCGCATGAATGCGGATGCGGCCACAAATGCCAGCCGCATGAATGCCCATGCGGCAGCCAAATCCAAACGCATGAATTCTTATGCGGCCACAAATGCTAGCCGCATGAATGCTGATGCGGCCACAAATGCCAGCCGTATGAATGCTCATATGGCCACCAATCCCAGCCGCAGACCATCTGCTCCATGCGGCTCGGGTTCAGTCTTCGACCGCCTCTCATGCGGTTCTGACCTTAGATGCTCTTATAAGGATGTGCCAGACTCTGTGCGACACAATTTGGACTCTTCCTACTATGTCCTCTTGGGTGCTAGAAGGAAGAAGTCTAGGGCAGCGCGGGATCGTCGAGCTCAGTCAGCTGTCCCAACCTCTGACCCTCAGAGAGCTCCGCTTACTGTTAGGCGGGCCTATGATAGAAAGTTGTACAGAACCGACCGTGTCCAGCCCCCGGCGGCAAACGGACAGAGTGGTTCCCAAGAGTCTCCCAATCATGGAGCAAATATGGTGCCAACACAATCGTGTGCTCAGGACTCCCGGGCCCACAAAATGAGTGACTTGCGTGATATGATTATTCACAAACGCAAAGAAAGAGAAGAAAGCTTGGTGTGCAGAGAGCCCTTTTATGGACATCACTGCACTCAAGTCATTGTCAACTGCTATTGCAGCAAGGCAGCAGTACAAGAGGACCGACAGTCCATCTTCCAACGAATGCAACAGCTAGGAACGGTCCTGCAACAAAGCTCAGAAGACGAGGCGCTTCATGTCGCCTCCTGCAATTCTGTTCGGAAGATCCCTACCGGCAAGGCAGGGAAGAAGATAAATGTTTCCAGCCCGACGATCTCTACTAGCGCGGCTAGGAAACTCTCATCTAGGCGGTTGGCCACAACCACCGCTGGAGGAGTTTATCAGGGCACCCGCTCCAAGACGAAATCTTCAACACTTGGAGATTCGTCAACTACATCTCTGGAGGTAGCCAAAGCTGGGGTAGCACCCCTCTGAACGTCCACAACAATCCGGTATTCCAAGAAGATGCATCAGGGGAAACAATTCCTACTACAAATGCAGTGGATCCGGACGTCCTTGAGGACGTCCACGAGTCCCAAGACGAGGCAGCCTCCTACGCAGGGGTAGCACTTCCTCTGAGTTCGAACCAGAGGAGAACATTTGTCACGACCCGTTACCCAAATTGTTGGGCCGGGCCGAGCCATGTCCAACCTACGCTTGGTTAAAGCGTAGTAAGGTGTTCTAAGAATAGACAATAAAGGATCTAAGCTGTAACAGTTCTAAAATCATATTTAAAAGTTCATCACAACACAGCATCTATAAGCGAAGGTAACAAGCACAGACTTAATAATACACTTTATAAGTATCTAACTGGAGACAAAGTCCAGTATCCGAATATAAGTTCAAAACAAAGTCTAAGTCTCAAAATACATAAAAAATATCTAAGCAAGGTTCTCCGCTGGGGCCTCTTCTGGAGCTAAGGCCAGGTCCTCAATGCAGTACCATAATATGTAACACATAGCATTTCCTCCTCGAAAAGTGAACCTACAACGTTATCCTGTCAGGACGGGAGCAAGTACAACCTCTACAACTAAAGTACTGAATATATAATAAAAGAGATGTACAACAACAAATATGGTGTGATAAGTCTATAAAACAGGAAATACTGGAAACATGGCCTCATGGTACAACTGGGATCACAGTATCATAGTAACATAGGGAACATGGTATATCTGGAATCATGGTATAACTGGAATTACAGTATCATAATAACATAGGGAACATGGTATATCTCATAGTCTATCATGGCAATACATATTCATTTTAAAGTTTAAAACTGTAGTAGGTGAGTGATCAGTCAATAGGTTAAATAGGATGTGCAGCGGTACATATCAAGTTTTCTGAAGTGTACATACGTACCCTTAACGGCATCAGTGTATGTCCATACACAAACGCGGGATCAGACATACGACAAAGTTATATATAGAATATAACAGTGCTCGGTAAATACATACGGAGAAGGGGGGCATGATCACGTACACTACTAACAGTTTCTCCTTAACCTGTTTTTATTAACATGTGAGTGATACGAGAACAGTATAAAGCATGTGAAAGATACTGAAAACAGTATAAGCATGGTAGGTACTGAGAGCAGTATAAAATATAGTGGAACATGTACTGAGAACCAGTAAGAAGCATGTGAAGATATAAGAACTATCCTAAGTATGGCAGGTACTGAAAGTAGTACAACATGTGAAGATTTAACTTGCTACCTCAAGGATCAGTATTTTAACAGGATTAATACATGTTCTAGCATTAAAAGACAGTAAATAAGTTTGCAGATGTACTTGCTTCGAGCAAAGCAAGAATACTAGTACGAAGATATAGATGTCCGGTGTCCTGTCAATAATGATATACAAACTCAGTTCTAAGCTATGTTCGAGATTACACTAGTGACGCGATACAGCTCCTAACTGGATACTAGCCAAGTGGGGACCTAGCATAAAAGTCTAATATGGAGTGCCACTACATCCAAACTAATTTTTTAGGGCCTTTACACTAGTGCGGTGTGAGGTCCAAGACGTCTATAACTCAAAACAACACAAAATATTGAAAGTCGTAATTATTCAATAAATAAATCAAACTGTACACTGAGTTCCAACAATTTTTGAGATAGACAAAAAGCTCAAATATACATAAAATAAAGTACCAAAATGATCCTTGTTAATTATAGAAATTTACAATAATTTTTCTGGAATTTATAAACCCTCATAAATATTTATTAAAAATCAGCAAACACATGTATCCTGAAAATGAGTTCTGTTTTCCTATTTTTATAAAATACCAAAAGTATTTATTAAATGCTGAAAAAATTATATTAAATTAGCTAATATAACATAGTATTTTAATACAATTTTTTCTAGATTTTTACAGTAAATAAAATATATATAAAAATTCAAAAATAAAAAGTAACAATTTTTGGAAAAATAATTAATTACAAATTAAGGATAATACATAAGCAAAATCTACAGATGTTGTCGGATGATAAAATAAATATCACCAACGTGTCCAGAACGGTCAAACTAGCTAGGATAGCCTATCCATAAGTCCAATTTAGACACAGGGACAAAATGGTAATTTCGGGTCAAAATGATGTCCGCCGTTGGACACACTTCGCACCGAAAAACGTGTCAGAATAGAAGTCTACAAAATCTAACAAATTATATGTCCACGAATCCAGAATGATGATACGAACCCAACAGTATGTCCGAAATATGATTCCGATGAGCCGATCTCAAAATGATACGTTGACGCGGACACTTGGAATCCGGTTTGCACGGAAATGCGTGCCGGAGCAAATGTCTTCAAAACTCGACAAATTATATGTCAACGAGTCCAGAATGACGATACGAACTCAACGGTATATCCGAAATTGGATTCCGATGAGCTGATCTCAAAGTGACACGTTGACGCAAAAAGTGGGACCCGCTTTGCACCGAAATGCGTGCTAGGGTCCACGTTCTCCAAATCAAGCAAATTTTATATGAAAATATTCCAGAACGACGCCACAAGTCTACTGGTGGTGTCAGAAATTGAATCCGAAGTCCCGGATTCAAAAATAGAATTTTACATGTATAAATTAAAAAATTCGGACGGCCAACTTTGGCGTCGAATTCGACCAACCAAACGTGCTTATAATGAAACAAAACTTAAAGGAGACAGAAAGAGGGTTATATCAGCTGCGCACAGGAACTGGTAGTGCACAAAACGGAGCTACGACGACGAAGATACGAACCCGCGAAGTTGGCATCACGAAACTGTCCAAAAATAGTTCAATTTAAAACGTCAACTTGGTGGCCAGTTTTGAGGTATCAAACGAAGAAATTAACGGACGAAACTTGAGGGGAGTGAAGATAGATATACCAAGATTGAGACGGAGCAAGGAAATCGCCAATCCAACGGTCGAATCTTCCGAAAAATGTGCGTAAAATAGCTGCAACGGAGCGCTATTTTCGAGTTCAAAACTCGCGCGCGCCGACGGGATTCCGTTCAAAACGCACGAATAGGCTATTCGGCGCGTCGGAGAAGATGATGGTGGCCAGGGGGGTTCGCCGGAGGCTTGCGCCGGCGAGGGGGAGTGGCCGATGGCCGTGTACGACGGCGGCGGCGCACGTCGGCTGCGGCGGCGGTGGCGGTTGCTGCCGCCCAAGCTGCTGTTGCAGCTGCTACGCTCGCGCGCGGCGCGCGGTGGCGGCTGCTAGCTGGGGGGGTCGCAGTGCAGCGCCGGGCACGACGGGGTTGGCTGTGCAATGGTGGTGGTGATGATGGTTAGTGGTGGTGGTTTGCATGGTGGTGATGATATTAATGGTGATGGTGTAGTTGATGGTGGTGGTGTGGTGGAGAGTAGGAGGAGGAGAGGGTGGCTACGGGTGGTGGTACTTGGCCTAGGGAGGAGGAGGAAGGAGTCGGCCATGGGAGGGGTGGGGGCTGTTGAGAATGAGAAGGGTGAGAGAGAGATGTATGTTTTGTATGTGTGTGTGTAATACATATATTAATATAGAAAGAGTGAGAGAGAGAGATATTTGAGAGAGAGAGAGAGAGAGTGAAGTCGGTCCAAAGGGGCGGGGTGATGTGCTGTGAGGTGGAGGGGTGAGGTGGTGCGGGAGTGTTGTAAATAATAGGAGAAAGAGAGAGAGAGTTATATATATATATATATATTAAATATATATATATATATAGGATATTTATAAAGTGGAGAGAGAAAAATATATATTTAAAATAGGGAAAATAGGGAAATTATGTGGGGTATTTATGCAGTCAGGAGAGTACAACATGGAGCTTGGGTTTGGTTTCGGTCGAGCCGGGTCGGGTTGAAATCGGACAGGGTGAAATAATAAAATTAAATAGGTATTTATAATCATGGGTAAATAAGTAACACGCGGGGACTCAAATAAAGGGGACACAAGCGTCATGGGTGAAGAGCGTCTCGAGTAGATCATTTATGAGAAGTTGGTTCTGAGAAAACGACTGGTCTGGTGCTCCTAAATTAAAAGTCACGGTGACGTGCAAACGAAGATCAAATATAAAAGTGGGAATAATTATTCAATGATTAATTGGTCTAAGTTGACCCGAAGTTGCGCGATACAAAAAGAGCACAAGGGAACGAGTTCAAGTGGGATATGATATATCAAAACGAAGATAATTTTGTCTACTACAAAACTCGTGAAGAAAGTTTACAGAGATTGGCATCCCTGACGCTCCAGAAGTCAAAGTCACGGAAAGGTATATTAATGATCAAAAATAATTAAATAATAATATATTCATCGAAAATAATTCATTCAGAAAATTTAAAATAGCCCTGAAATTCAGTGGGATTACATCCTATCCACCTTACAAGAATTTCGTCCTCGAAATTAAAAATCATCCAATAGGTCAAACTATAACATGTAGCTGCTCTAGCTACGATACTCAATCTGCTACCCTTGAAATCATCTCTTCTGTTTCTCTTTACGATCTTTTTGGTTCAGGTTCAACAAAGGTCCTTCTATCATAAACTACATCATGTATCCTTTAGAATCTTCTATACTAACATGAAACCTTAACGTATACCCTAAAATATAGGTCATTCTCTGGACATGTCTATAAGCCTAAAATGCTTAATCATTAATCATATTTCCAACCTCAATTGTAAATACTGGATTTCCTTATCGTATCCTAAGTATCCATATTCTATCAATCCACAGGCCCTTAGCATCGTTTGTCGTCAATCCTTTTCTACAGCTTCTCCTTGAAATTATACGTTCAATTCTTATCATTGGTGTAGAGCCTTCTTCTTTTTACTCAACAAGTCCTCCGAATATAAATCCTCGATTTCAAAACTCCCGACTTATTAATTACCAATGTACATATGTCTTTGTCTTGTTCCTTATCTTTTTAACTGATATCTTTCTGATCTCGTATGCAATATTATATCTCATTCTAACTTATTCTATACCATTCCATATATCGATATACCCTCTAATCACATGCAATTTGCTAGAGGTAACCAACCAAAATTCTACAAATGCTAAATCCTCAACTTCTAAGCACAAGATTTTAATCCTTAATCCATAGTCACAATAATATAATATCTCATTTCTCCATCTTAGATACCCCATCATCAAGTCATACTATCAATACAATCGTTCTTAATGGTTTCCAAGTCTACTACAGTCAGTCACTTATACTTGTCCTATAAGCTTAATCTAACCAATCCCTAGGAAAAGTATTTATAACAAACACACAATACATTTATAGTTATACTACAGAATCAGTTAACAAGGTTTGGCTATTTCGGTCGTTTATCCAAATAGAAGGTAACAAGGCCTAAGACTGGGTCAAGCAATCCATAACAGTGTCCATACAAGTTAAAGGGTCAAGCAAGACAGAAAAGTTTATCGAAATATCTCCAAGAATGGTACGAGGACAACGAGATGCATAACGAGAAGAATTACCCAAGAGGTTAACGAAGAAGAGTTTAGTCAAGTCATAGGAAAGATGGAACACAAAAATAATTATGTCCAAAAAGATGACATGAAAGCAATCATGTTGGAGAGTCCTAGAGAACCTATAATCCTAGTTGTAGATGTAGATAGGACAGAGTTAATCAAGACGGGGAAGAATGATAATAAGAATTTATTCTTACTCATTCGATCATAACGAAGTGAACCAAGTTGAGATATGATCTGATAACCATACACGTCTTCCTGAAATCATGTTGCCAAAATTTTTGCCACACCAGTAAGCTTAGATACAATAAACGATAGAATCAAGACTAAGGTATACACCCTATAATCATGCTATCTAGAATCCTCGCCATGTCAACTGGTATGGCTGCGAGAAAATCTAAATTCCATAACTAGGATAAGTATATCCGAAATCAGGCTCTATGTTTTTGTCATACCAGCTAATATGGCTACGATAAATTCTAAACTCCATAACTAAAGCAGACATTTACCTTATCAGGATATATAACAATTCAATCCACAAAATTTATCACGATGCAAGATCAAAATTAACAACGAAAATCAAAAATCAATTTCAATAACGAATTAAGGAAGAGCAAATGGAAATAAGTGAAAACAGATTTCTAGATTAGATTAGAGTGAGATCCTCAGGGGGTCATCCCAAGGGTACTATCCTGGTCAAAATTGACCCACTAAATTTCAAGCAAGAGACTAAATACAGTTAACGGTCCTATGCTGTGATGAGTTCTCCTACGTTACAATCCTAGAAATCCTCTAGGTGTTCTAAATGTTTATTCCTAGTGTTAACAAGTCGTCCTAGATCCTAATTGCAGGCATGTTTGGTGTAACCAAATAATTTAAGTCTGGACCTGTATGGATCGTCACTAAAAATATGTCACGACCCGTTACCCAAATTGTTGGGCCGGGCCGAGCTATGTCCAGCCAACGCTTGGTTAAAGCATAGTAAGCTGTTCTAAGAATATACAATAAAGGATCTAAGCAGCTAACAGTTCTAAAATCATATTTAAAAGTTCATCACAACACAGCATCTATAAGCGAAGGTAACAAGCAGAGACTTAATAATACACTTTATAAGTATCTAACTGGAGACAAAGTCCAGTATCCGAATATAAGTTAAAAATAAAGTCTAAGTCTCAAAACACATAAAAAATATCTAAGCAAGGTTCCCCGCCGGGGCCTCTTCTGGAGCTAAGGCCAGGTCCTCAATGCAGTACCATAATATGTAATACATAGCATTTCCTCCTCGGAAAGTGAACCTACAACGTTATCCTGTCAGGACGGGAGCATGTACAACCTCTACAACTAAAGTACTGAATATATAATGAAAGAGATGTACAACAAGAAATATGGTGTGATAAGTCTATAAAACAGGAAATACTGGAAACATGGCCTCATGGTACAACTGGGATCACAGTATCATAGTAACATAGAAAACATGGTATATCTGGAATCATGGTATGACTGGAATCACAGTATCATAGTAACATAGGGAACATAGTATATCTCATAGTCTATCATGGCAATACATATTCATTTTAAAGTTTAAAACTGTAGTAGGTGAGTGATCAGTCAATAGGTAAAATAGGATGTGCAGCGGTACTGTAAAACCCCTCAAATTAAATTTTTGTTTTTTTTTAATTTTATTATTTTATTTTTATTAAATTGTTATTTTAACTAGTAATTAATTAATGTTGATGATATATAGTAACATATATATATATATATATATATATATATATATATATATATATATATATATATATATATATATATATATATATATATATATATATATATATATGTATATAAATATGTGGCTATATTCAACTGTGGATGTGTGGTAATGTGTAAACCTAATTAAAACTCTAGATAACTTAACCTTTAACCCAAGTTTAGTCCTAACCCTAATCTATTTTTAGTCTCTATTTTAATTAAGAAATAAATTCACATGTTTATATAAATAATGCTTGATTTACTTAACCAACCCTTAACCCATTCCCTACCCATTGATTTTCGGTTACCACTACAAAGTGTGGATCTCATGAAACCGAATGATAACCTCTCCTTCCCTTCCATTTTTTTCGGCCACACCACAACTTCTTCCCCCTCCATTTTTTCGGCTACCCGAGAACTCCCCTTCCCTCCTATCCCGGCCGGCGTGCATTCAGCGAGGAGATCACCTCGTCCTCGGTGTTCAGGCCATCTCCGGCAGCGCCATCGCCTCCGTAGCGTAGCCCCGACTCCCTGCAGTCGGCATGTACGATCTCGAGCCTCCACGTGGCTTTGTCACGAGGATATCCCCCTACAAAACCTAGAGCATTAATTTCTATATTCTCTTTTCCTGCAAATAGTCATTGATTAATAATTTGTGTAAGGAAGAAATAATGATTTTAATTAGTATTATTAATGTTTAATGATTGTTAATTTAGCGTAGAATCAGAAATAAATTGTAGAGAAATTGTTGTGAATTATTATGATTTTATCCATATTAATTCGTGAATGTGAAGTAATTATTTGGTGTGATTATGGCTGTGTAATTAATTAAGTAAGGATAAATTGATAGTAATTTGTACCTAAATTATTAGCCTATTGATTAGAGACATTAGTATAGATTCTATATTAATTGTATCAGATTTTTATACAAATTATTCGTATTTATTAAGTATTTTAACTGATGTCAATAATGCAGTTTTTGTGTAAAGTTCCACAGAATTATATATGCTGTTTTTGATTTTTAGAATTTAATCCATTAGGAATCACTCGTTATGATCTATACAAATTGTAGGTAATTATGTAATCTAATTACTGTTAAATTTTCAAGATTTAATAAATAGTTTAGATATTTTATTTATATTTTAAACTGTGAATTACTGATTCTAAATGACTGTTTATTTACACTGTTTTGGATTTTTATTAATTAATTCATTAAGAATTAATTAATGGGTTTTATACAAAACTGAGAGATAATAATTATACCTATTTACTGTAAAATTTTTAAAATAGAATAATTATGTTCGGTATTTATTTGGCATTAAACCAGAGTTAAATATATTTGATTATGTAATTAGTTCAATACTAGTTTTAATTTATAATAAATATAAATTATTATTGGTAATGCTCATAAATGTAAAGTCACTGTTGGAAATGTTATTTTCTGTGATTTATGATTTTTCCCAATTTATTAGTGAATTTTTAACATTTAATTCTAATTGCAATAGCTAAAATAGTGATTTTTATATATTAGTAGTTAAATATTTTATTTACTTATAAATTAGGTAAATAATATTAAAAATATTATTTACAGTAGAATTTTATGGAAAAGTGTTTTTTTTTACCAAATTTAGACTTGTCATTATTTATTAACTAGTATTTATCATTAATGGGAATTTGTGAATGCATGTGTTTCCTAATTGTTTAACTAATTAGTTATAAGTAATTTATTAATTATTAAATTATTAATTGTATTAATAATTTCAGAATATAAAGTATAATAATAAGTGCTTCATACTTATTATTGTATGATATTATTCATATTTATTAGTAATGATTAGTTAGTAGTAATGGTTTGATATTAATTATCAATTAAATGTATAGTTAATTTGGGTAAATAGTAATGAATTAGGGTTAATGTTATTGTAGGATTATTCATTTCTCGGAACTTGGACTCGATACCAGACTCGGATTTTCAGCTATTGGACACAGGCAAGTACACCTTGCTTGACTTTACTATGCAGTATTATATTTGACCAGTTATTACAGTTGTGTGCACTCGTCACCATTTATGACTACCCTGTGAATAGTTAGTATAACTTGACACGTCTCAGACACGCATCACAAATGAGTGAGTTGAGTGCAGAGATTTTGTGTTGATTGGCCATTAACATGTGATCTTGAGTTGTAGCAGTGGTTAGTTACATTATATGTATATTGCCGTCTTGCATATTATTTGTACCGTGTATACGGTACAGGTATTCATTGGGTGGGAAGAGTCTACTAGTGGTGTATGAGAATTCTGTTTCCAATGTACGCTGGATGCTCGTAGCCCCTCGTTCTCAAACCGTAGAACGCTTGGTGGACGTTTCTTCTTCTTCTCCCCCTCTCATGTGCCACTAGAGATGTCTCAAAATGCATTTACACTTAGATGGTTAGAACACCTTAAATTGTGTACTATGTATTTCCTGTCCTTGTTTGGTTAAGGAATTACTTAGTAACATATTTATTTAGTTACTTTTACTTTACTGCTCAGTATTATCTTGCATGTCATTTTTCCTGTGTATTTGTTATGTCCCTCTGAGGACCTGGTATTTTTTCCAGAGCTTGACGAGGATTCCTACCCGACTGATTATGGAGTAGCTGGATTAGACGACGACCTTGAGGTGGAGCCACAGCCTTGATCCTTTGGAGGCTAGCTTTATCTTCTGATATGGGTTCATTTCATGTATTCAGTTATTTTCTACATTCCATTTCATTTCATTCCAGATGTACTGTGCAGTGTTTGGTCTTTCTTTTGACATTTATTGTGACTCTGGAGACTCTCTTTGCAGTTGTCTATTATTTGTTTCATGGATGAGACTAGATATTACCTGCCTGTGTTGTTATTATTATTAGTTTTACTTCAGCGTACTACGACTAGTCATAGTCCATTAAATTGGGTTAACTATGTCTGATCGTACAGCTGGCATGCCACGTGTTCCCGATCCGATTATTTGGAACTGGGGCGTGACAGGTACATATCAAGTTTTCTGAAGTGTACATACGTACCCTTAACGGCATCGGTATATGTCCTTACACAAACGCGGGATCAGACATACGACAAAGTTATATATAGAATATAACAGTGCTCGGTAAATACATACGGAGAAGGGGGCATGATCACGTACACTACTAACAGTTTTCCTTTAACCCATTTTTATTAACATGTGAGTGATACGAGAACAGTATAAAGCATGTGAAAGATACTGAAAACAGTATAAGCATGGTAGGTACTGAGAGCAGTATAAAATATAGTGGAACATGTACTGAGAACCAGTAAGAAGCATGCGAAGATATAAGAACTGTCCTAAGCATGGCAGGTACTGAAAGTAATACAACATGTGAAGATTTAACTTGCTACCTCAATGATCAGTATTTTAACAGGGTTAATACATGTTCTAGCATTAAAAGACAGTAAATGAGTTTGCAGATGTACTTGCCTCGAGCAAAACAAGAATACTAGTACGAAGATATAGATGTCCGGTGTCATGTCAATATTGATATACAAACTCAGTTCTAAGCTATGTTCGAGATTACACTAGTGACGCGATACGACTCCTAACTGGATACTAGCCAAGTGGGGAGCTAGCATAAAAGTCTAATGTGGAGTGCCACTATATCCAAACTAATTTTCTAGAGCCTTTACACTAGTGCGGTGTGAGGTCCAATACGTCTATAACTCAAAACAACACAAAATATTGAAAGTCATAATTATTCAATAAATAAATCAAACAGTACATTGAGTTCCAACAATTTTTGAGATAGACAAAAAGTTTAAATATACATAAAATAAAGTACCAAAATGATTCTTGTTAATTATAGAAATTTATACTAATTTTTTTGGAATTTATAAACCCTCATAAATATTTATTAAAAATCAGCAAACACATGTATCCTGAAAATGAGTTCTATTTTTCTATTTTTATAAAACACAAAAAGCACTTATTAAATGCTGGAACAATTATCTTAAATTAACTAAATTAACATAGTATTTAAATATAATTTTTTCCAGATTTTTACAGTAAATAAAATATATATAAAAATTTAAAAACAAAAAGTAACAATTTTTGGAAAAATAATTAATTACAAATTAAGGATAATACATAAGCAAAATCTACAGATGTTGTCGGATGATAAAATAAATATCACCAACGGGTCCAGAACGGTCAAATTAGCTAGGATAGCCTACCCATAAGTCCAATTTAGACACAGGGGCAAAACGGTAATTTTGGATCTAAATGATGTCCGTCGTTGGACACACTTTGCACCGAAAAACGTGTCAGGATAAAAGTCTACAAAATCTAGCAAATTATATGTCCATGAATCCAGAATGATGATACGAACCCAACGGTATGTCCGAAATAGGATTCCGATGAGCCGATCTCAAAATGATACGTTGACGCGGACACTTGAATCCGGTTTGCACGGAAATGCGTGTCGGAGCAAATTTTTTCAAAACTCAGAAAATTATATGTCAACGAGTCCAGAATGACGATACGAACTCAACGGTATATCAGAAATTGGATTCTGATGAGCCGATCTCAATGTGACATGTTGACACGAAAAGTGGGACCCGTTTTGCACCGAAATGCGTGCTAGGGTCCACGTTCTCCAAATCAAGCAAATTTTATATGAAAACATTCCAGAACGACGCCACAAGTCTACTGGTGGTGTCAAAAATTGAATCCGAAGTCCCGGGTTCAAAAATAGAATTTTATAAGTGCAAATTAAAGAATTCGGACGACCAACTTTGGCGTCAAATTCGACCAACCAAACGTGCTTATAATGAAACGAAACTTAAAGGAGACAGGAAGAGGGTTATACCAACTGCGCAAAGGAACTGGTAAAATGGAGCTACGACGACGAAGATACGAACCCGCGAAGTTGGCATCACGAAACTGTCCAAAAATGGTTCAATTTAAAACGTCAACTTGGTGGCCAGTTTTGAGGTATCAAAAGACGAAATTAACGGACGAAACTTGAGGGGAGTGAAGATGGATATACCGAGATTGAGACGGAGCAAGGAAATCGCCGATCCAACGGTTGGATCTCCCAAAAAATGTGTGCGAAGTCGCTGCGACGGAGCACTATTTTCGAGTTCAAAACTCGCGCGCGCCGACGGGATTCCGTTCAAAATGCACGAATAGGCTATTCGGCGCGTCGGGGAAGATGGTAGTGGCCAGGGGGTTCCCGGAGGCTTGTGCGGGCGAGGGGGAGAGGCCGGTGGCCGTGTGCGACGGCGGCGGCGCACGTCGACGGCGGCGGTGGCCGCCGTTGCTGCCGCCCAAGCTGCTATTGCAGCTGTGGCTGCTGCTGCGAGCTGCTGCGCTTGTGCGCAGCACACGGTGGCGGCTACTGGCGGGGGTGGTCACAGCGCAGTGCCGGGCACGGTGGGGGTGGCTGTGTAATGGTGGTGGTGGTGATGGTTAGTGATGGTGGTTTGCATGGTGGTGATGATATTAATGGTGATGGTGTAGTTGATGGTGGTGGTGTGGTGGAGAGTAGGAGGAGGAGAGGGTGGCTACGGGTGGTGGTACTCGGCCTAGGAAGGAGGAGGAAGGAGTCGGACATGGGAGGGGTGGGGTCTGCTGAGAATGAGAGAGGGTGAGAGAGATGTATATTTTGTATGTGTGTGTGTAATATATATATTAATATAGAAAGAGTGAGAGAGAGAGATATTTGAGAGGGAGAGAGAGTGAAGTCGGTCCAAAGGGGGGGTGATGTGCTGTGAGGTGGAGGGGTGAGGTGGTGAGGGAGTGTTGTAAATAATAGGAGAGAGAGAGTTATATATATATATATATATATATATATATATATATATAATATATATATATATATAGGATATTTATAAAGTGGAGAGAGAAAAATAGATATTTAAAATAGGGAAAATAGGAAAATTATGTGGGGTATTTATGCAGTCATGATAGTACAACATGGAGCTTGGGTTTGGTTTCGGTCGAGCCGGGTCGGGTCGAAATCGGACAGGGTGAAATAAAGAAATTAAATAGGTATTTATAATCATGGGTAAATAAGTAACACGCGGGGACTCAAATAAATGAGACACAAGCGTCATGGGTGAAGAGCGTCTCGAGTAGATCATTTATGAGAAGTTGGTTCTGAGAAAACGACTGGTCTGGTGCTTCTAAATTAAAAGTCACGGTGACATACAAACGAAGATCAAATATAAAAGTGGGAATAATTATTCAATGATTAATTGGTCTAAGTTGACCCGAAGTTGCACGATACAAAAAGAGCACAAGGGAACGAGTTCAAGTGGGACATGATATATCAAAACGAAGATAATCTTGTCTACTACAAAACTCGTGAAGAGAGTTTACAGAGATTGGCATCCCTGACGCTCCAGAAGTCAAAGTCACGGAAAGCTACATTAATGATAAAAAACAATTAAATAATAATATATTCATCGAAAATAATTCATTCAGAAAATTTAAAATAGTCCTGAAATTCAGGGGGCTTACAACATTCCTACATACCCCGATGATTTATCGGTGCAAGGGTATGATTCAGAGGGCACGTCCTCCACCGTTCCTTCTATCTCTCCTCATGTGAGGACGGTGTTCATGACGAACAACGACCAAGACGGTCCCAGTGATCGCCAACGCATCGACACTCTGGAGGCCATACTTCATACCTTGGTCAAGTCCGTAGACGAGATCAAAGCGGCCCTACCGGCTCTGCAAGGAAGGATGCCTGGCCAAACAAGCTTGGGTCCCGCCGTCAATGCGGACTCAAACACAACCGCACCAACCCTGGGTGACAATCCACCTGGAATATCGGCTTCCACCACTGCAGAAGAGGCCAGGGAGGTGAGAAGAGAAGTCCAAGAGCTCCGGGCAATGTTTCACGCCCGAGAAAACTCTCAGGACCTCAGGATACGTCACGACCCGTTACCCAAATTGTTGGGCCGGGCTGAGCCTTGTCCAGCCTACGCTTGCTAAAGCGTAGTAAGCTGTTCTAAGAATAGACAATAAAGGATCTAAGCTGCTAACAGTTCTAATATCACATTTAAAGGTTCTTCACAACACAGCATCTATAAGCGAAAGTAAACAAGCACAGACTTAATAATACACTTCCAAAGTATCTAACTGGAGACAAAGTCCAGTAATCAAATATAAGTTCAAACCAAAGTCTAAGTCTTAAAACACATGAAAGATATCTAAGCAAGGTTCCCCGCTGGGGCCTCTTCTGGAGCTAAGGCCAGGTCCTCAAAATCAGTGCCATAATATGTATTACATAGCATTTCCTCCACAGAAAGTGAACCTACAACGTTATCCTGTCAGGACGGGAGCAAGTACTGATTCTACAAACATATAATACTGATCATGTGATGGAAAAAGATGAAATAACGTAATCATAGCATATCTTGATTTATCCAGTTTTAGATACATTTCATCATGGCAATACATATTCATTTTAAAGTTTAAAACTGTAGTAGGTGAGTGATCAGTCAATAGGTGAAATAGGATGTACAGTGGTACATATCAATTTTCTAAATTAACATAATATTTAAATACAATTTTTTCCATATTTTTACAGTAAGTAAAATATATATAAAAATTCAAAAATAGCAAGTAACAATTTTTGGAAAATAATTAATTATAAATTAAGGATGATACATAAGCAAAATCTACAGATGTTGTCGGATGATAAAACAAATATCACCAACGTGTCCAGAATGGTTAAATTAGCTAGGATAGCCTACTCATAAGTCCAATTTGGACACAGGAACAAAATAGTAATTTCGTATCAAAATGATGTCCGCCATTGGACACACTTTGCACCGAAAAATGTATCAGGATAGAAGTCTACAAAACCTAGCAAATTATATGTCCACGAATCCAGAATGATGATACGAACCCACCGGTATGTCCAAAATGGAATTCCGATGACCCGATCACAAAATGACACATTGACGCGAACATTTAGAATCCGATTTGCACCGAAATGCGTACCGGAGCAAATATCTTCAAAACTCAGCAAATTATATGTCAACGAGTCCAGAATGACGATACGAACTCAACGGTATATCCGGAATTTGATTCTGATGAGCCGATCTCAAAGTGACATGTTGACTCGAAATGTGGGATCCGCTTTGCATCGAAATACGTGCCAGGGCCCACGTTCTCCAAATTAAGCAAACTTTATTTAAAAACGTGCCAGAATGACGCCACGAGTCTACTGGTGGTGTCAGAAATTGAATCCGGAGTCTCGGGTTCAAAAATAGAATTTAACAAGTGCAAATTAAAGAATTCGGACGGCCAACTTTGGCGTCGAATTCGAGCAACAAAACGTGCTTACAATGAAACGAAACTCAAGAGACAGGAAGAGGGTTAGACCAGCTACGCACAGGAACTGGTAGCGCGCCAACCGGAGCTGCGACGGCGGAGTTACAAGCTGACGAAGTCGGCTCCACAAAACTGTCCAAAAATAGTACAATTTAAAGTGTCAACTTGGTGGCCAGTTTTGAGGTATCAAACAACAAAATTAACGGACAAAACTTGAGGGGAGTGAAGAGCTATATACCGAGATTGTGACGGAGCAAAGAGTTTGTCGATCCAACGGTCGGATCTCTCAAAAAATGTGTACGAAGTTGCTGTGACGGAATGCCATTTCTGAGTTCAAAACTCGCGCGTCACGACGGGATTTCGTGCAAAATGCACGAATACCCTACATGGCATGTCGGGGAAGGTGGTACGCACCCGAGGGGGTCGCCGGTGGCTCGCCTGGCTAAAGGGGTGGCCGGTTGCCGTACGGTGGCGCGCCACACGCGGCCGCTGCCGTTCGCAGCTTCTACTGCGCGGCTGTTGCTGCACGCTGCTACTGCTGCGCGACTGCTGCTGCGTTCGTACACGACGACGTCAGCGGTGGTCGCCGACGGTGGCGGATGTGCGGTGGTGGTGGTTCGGTGATGGTGGTGGAGGTGGTTAATGGGGGTGGTGTAGTTGAGGATGATGATGGTGAGAGTGGTAGTGGTGATGTGTGGTGATAAAGATGGAGTGAAGGAGGAAGGAGGAAGGAGTGTTGTCAACAGTGAGGGGGTGGGGTGGTGTGTGTGTTGTGTGAGAGAGAGAGAGTTGTGTGTAGGTGTGTGTGTGTGTAATATATATAAAGAGAGAGAGTGTGAGAATAGAGAGAGATAGGAGATATTTGAAAAGGAGAGAGAGAAGTCGGCTAGAGAGAAAGAGGGGTGATGTGTTGTGATGGGGAGGGTGAGGTAGTGTGTGTGTTAGGAGAGAGAGAGCGAGTGAGATTTATATATATGTGTATATATATAAGAGTTAAAAATAGGATATTTGTAAAGTAGAGAGAGGAAGAGATATTTTTAAAATAGGAAAATGAGAAATATTGTGTGTGTTATTTGTGTAGTCATGAGGGAACAATATGGAGCTTGGGTTTGGGTTCAGTCGAGCCGGGTCGGGTCAAAATCAGACATGGTACAATAATTGAATTAAAATAGGTATTTATGATCATGGATAAATAAGTAACATATGGGGGCTCAAATAAATGGGACATAAGTATCATGTGGATAGTAGGCTTCATGTGTGCCATGTCCATACTTTGGGTTGACAGGTTGGATCGATGTCGGTGTTTGTTGTTCTTCATTTTACAAACTTTGTAAGGAGATTACAATTGAATTCTGGGAAAGTACAACTATAGGAATCCGATCTGAAGACGATCGCTTTATCCTTTGGACGATGTAAACTTTGAAGACGGTAGCCTCTGAAGAATGCAGCAGCACTTTGGCAAGAACTCCTGATCTCTGGTGATGATCTGATCTTGATTCTTATTTTTCTCATCCCCCCTATGAAGGACTTAAAACTCTATTTATAGAGTTCTGGAAATAACAAATTTTTAGTTATTCTGGATTGTGCAGGATGGATTGCGCAGACATTGGACTGCGCAAGCAGCGAACTGCGCTGGCAGTTACTCGATCGTGGACCAACTGTATAAGACGCGTGGCATGTTTGATTGAAATGTGCTTGGTCGTGTACAGACGGTTGCCACATGGTAAGTAATTGATGGCATGTAGGCCACGTGTAAATTGTCATTTATCTTGATGGACTGCGCCACTTGAACTGTGCTAGCATCAGATTGCGCTTCCAATGGGTTGCACGAAGACTCGGATTGCGCTAAGGTTGAGCTGTCAGACCGCACTGGCTTTTGGCAGCTTGACCGCGCTAGACAGTTGTCATGGCGGCGTGGCACAAGAAACGAACAGTTTTTTCGTTCTTCGGGCCGTCAGTTGTCAGAAGATCTGATTCTATGTCAGGTAATGATGACATTGCCACGTCAGCTAGCGCGCTTGGATGGGTGCGCAGTTCAGCTTGGACAGTTGAGTTGTTGCACAATCTGTCTCCTGCGCAGTTCATTTGAAGGATGCACAATTTGATTTTCATTGCTCCTTTGATGGGTGCAACTTGATTTTTAGGACCTACAAGACCCCCTTCAAAGTTTTCGAAATTTGAAAAGACTTCAAAATTTTGAAATACTTTGAATTTAAGCACTAATAAACGTCCAAATGAACTTATTAAATGTCATGATGACTCTTTATTTTTCGAGACTGATTGAATTCAATTTATGGTGGAATATGAACCGCCGGTGAGCTCCTTTATATAAACGGGAAGAAGATTCGGCTTTGATCTTCATCTCGCATCAATATGACACCGAAGGAGAAAGCTGAGGAAGAAGCACGAAAGTTGGGTTTCTGCGCCCATGGCGACCCTACTCTCGGGGGTAAGGAACTGGAACCTTTAGTCTTCGAGTTCAAGGATGACCCCACCCAATTAGCCAAGAACTTCCTGAGCCATTTTGGTCTGGGCGGCTCATCTTCTTCCAATGGGCGCAGCCTTGCAGAGCAGCGGGAAGCGCTCGATGCTCTGCTACACCGTATGGGGGTCAGTAGTGTAGAAGAATTGGGCGCCAAGCTCAGTCGCTCCGCAAAATAGGGTGCGTCCTTTCATGTTTCTGTTTTATTTGAAATGTCGCACTTCTTTTCCTCTTTTATTTATGTAAGGTCATCAGCACCTCTTCTCTTTTAGTCTTATCTTTGCTTTGAATGCTTAAATATTTCTGTGGTACAACTTTGTGCTGAGCGCTAGCTTTACTCCGAACATCGTGCGCTAATGAAGAGCCTTAGGTGGCACTCTTTGAATATTTCAAATGCTTTGCTGTTTTCCAAAGCACACATAACAATCGTTCTGTGGTTATGAACGCTTTTTATTCGGATCTTTCCCGAAATAGACTCACGCCGTTTGCCTCTTTGACCCTTTATAAATAGCTGAGTTAAAGAATGTTTATGCATTCTCATTCCTTTATTCTTCTTCTTCTCCGAGGATGGCTTTTTGCAACATTCTATTCTCGACAAGAAATTGATGATAGCGATGCTTTCTGATGTTGTTTTCCTGTGCACTGTGTCATCAGACATTGGTTTGTCAACCCTTAGTGCCAAACCATTTGATCTCGATGGTGAGTCCAACATAGTATAGTAGCCCTTCTATATACTATCATCTTTTATTATGCGTACCACTTTTCACTGAAAACCGTTTGACAATAGGCATTTGATTATGAAAGGGGCAAGGCGCGCTCTTCTTTGACAGGACAGAGTGTGAGGATGCGCATGTCTTTGACTGAACAGAGCGTATAAGCGCCTATATAAAACTGAACAGGATGCGCCTGTCTTTGATAGATAAGGCGCGCCTGTTGAAGACGAGCTTTTGTCTTTGACTGAACAGGGTGCGCCTGTCTTTGATTGGACTGTGCGCTTGTCTTTGATTGGCCAGTGCGCGTCTGATGATAATGACACTTCTGTTGATTAATTTCTTTTTCTTTGCTGTTTTCTGTAGAATCTTGGCTGAAAAACTTTTTCAGAACTGGCATTGGCGATTTGGATGCTGTGGGGAGTATTCTTCTGACACCAACATCAGGAAGCTCATGTGCTTTTGACGCGCAAATCAGACAGCTCAGAACTCTTCGTGGGATAGAAGGGTCTTCCTCAGATGGTAGGAAGAGCCTTTATACACGGAAAGTTGGATGGTGGAGTCAACTCTAACCCGAGAAGTTGGGTAGTAGAGTTCCTTTTACGGCAGAACTAGGAATCGTATCCCAATGCTGGATACATTCCTAGCTCTTCTGAAGGGTCATCATCCCTCCACAAGTTGTATTGGCAGCAACACATCTTTGGGCTGCCATACTCTGGGGTTCTCCTCTCGTCTGAGAGAGAAGACCAGAGTTAATTCCTATCAGACAGCAAGGAATTGCCACCAACAACGAATCTGATGAAGAAGGTCCAAAAGATGTAATAGATCTCCATTAGATCACCATTGTTGTATAGAATGAAAATCCAAGATGTAATAGATTTCCCTTATGATTTGTAAGAAAGTCTAAAAAATGAAATAGACTTTTATGATGATAGAAATGACAAATGACAATTCTATAGAAAATACTCCTTTGAGACTTTTTTTTGATGTTCATGGCATTTTGATAAGCCGAACTTGATCGTAGCGTATGATTCTCAGAAAAGAACTGTTGCTTATTTTGGTAAATTCGTCAGAGGTAATATGAACATGAAAAAATGACTGTTTAAGCTGTCTATCTTGAACACATACTAGATGAGCTGGAGGCATTAGTTAAGATCTACAAAGATCTTAATAGAGGGAAAGGTGGAACCCTTAGTACAAGCCGAGTTTGAGAGGATGTCTCAAGAGGCTGCAGTTGCGAAAGTTGACTTCCAGATTATCTTGGACACTTTCACTGCCAAGTCTTCAGAGTATAACTCTCAAATAGAGATAAAAGCATCTGCTGCTGAGGAGAAGGGAAAGAAAATTGCCGAGCTAAAAGCAGAATCTGCCCGTCTTCAAGAAGAGTTGAGACTTGTTCAGCTTGCTCTGGAAGATGAGGTCACACAACATCAAGCTACAATTCAGCAACTGGACGCCCTGACCCAGGAAAGAAATGAGTATGTCACAACTCATCAAGCTAAAATCTCTCGCAGACTAGTAACCTTGCCGACTTTCGACGATAAGTGGAATGGAGGAAGCTAGGAGGCGAGTGATGGACTCTCGTGAGGAGCGACTGCAAACTTTAAAGCAGCAGATGACTAGCTTGATGACCCCACCGGCTGAATGAGAAGACTTTTTGTATCTTCTATTTTGTAACATGTAATGCCTTTTGATTTTGATCAATAAAAAGACATTTTCTTTGTGGCTCTATTATTTATTGCATATCTTATTTAGATATAAATAATAGCGATAGAAAATATATTCAGAGGTGCAAGACATGATATATTTTTTGATTTTAGAAAATAATTATATTTATTATATCTGCTCAGAGGTAATGTGGACATGGCAGAATATAATTTGTTGAATATCATTATTTCAGTAGACAACCTAATCAGAAATAACAAATACATGACAAGTTGCTGATATGAACGAAATGGATGAATCATCAAAATGTGTGAACGAAATGAATTGTCAGGATAAACGGATGGACCGTCAAATGAATGGAATGAACGGATGAACCGTCAGATAGATGAAAATGAACGGGCGAACCGTCAAATGAATGTAATGAACGGGCGAACCGTCGGATGAATGTAATAAATAGGCGAACCGTCGGATGAATGTGATGAACGGGCGAACCGTCAGATGAATGTAATGAACGGACGAACTGTCGGATGAATGTAATGAACGGGCGAGCCGACGGATGAATATGATGAACGGGCGAACCGTCAGATGAATATAATGAACGGGCAAACAGTCGGATGAATGTAATAAACGGGCGAGCCGTCAGATGAATGTAATGAACGAGCGAACCGTCAGATGAATGAACGGGCGAACCGTCAGATAAATGTGATGAACGGGCGAACCGTCAGATGAATGAACGGGCGAACCGTCGGATGAATATGATGAACGGGCGAGCCGTCAGATGAATGTAATGAATGGGCGAACCGTCTGATGAATGTGTCGCTTCATTGTTCCACGAATCTCTGTCTATAAATAGAACAGAAAATTAGAAGGAATGGTCACTTTCACTTTTCAACATAAAGATGTCGTCTGGAGATGCATCCAAGAAGGCTGAGATTGCCCCGAAGGTTGAAGCGGTTACTGAAGAACGTCCAGTCGAGCCGGCCCAGCCAAAGCAGACAGAAGCAGGCGAAGGTTCGTCTGCATCCGAGCCGCCAAGGGACATCTTGAACTTCCTTCTTGAACCAGGGATGACAGAGGAAGAAGAGACCATGAGGATGGCTGCTTTCAAGTTCCTGGTGGGTTCGAGCAAGGATGTTCTCAGCTCTTTTGCCGATTATATTTTTGAGAAGGATGGCAGTAGTCCTCGTCCTGTCTATAAAAAGGACGATAATGATTCTTGTCCTTGATACTATGTAACGTCATTCATGATGAAATAAAATCGAACTTTATTTATGAACTGTCTGATCATATTTACATGAAAGCCCTGTTACATTCATACATAGTATTTCTTTAGAAATTTGCCATTGATGGGCATCATTGCAACTCGACCGTCTAGCTCTGAGAGTTGATAGACTCCATTTGAAAAGACTTTGCTCACAATGTAAGGCCCTTCCCACTTCGCATCGAATTTGCCCTTGCTCATGTGAGTCATAGTCATAGGACGTCTGACGGTTAGAACGAGCTCTCCTTTCTGAAAGGCTCTGACCTTAACTTTGCGGTTGAAGGTCTTTGAGATACGGGCTTGGTATAGCTCAATATGCTGTTGAGCCAATAACCGTTTTTCGTCGAGCGCTTCTAATTCTTGGAATCGAAGAAGGTCGTTGTTCTCTGTAGTGAGCTCGTTGGCGATGGCAATCCTTAAGGACGGAATTTGAAGTTCCAGGAGTAGAATTGCTTCACAGCCGTACACCAAAGAGAAGGGTATACAGCCTGTAGGGTTGCGGACCGTAGTACGGTAGGCCCATAGACATTCTCCAAGCTTTTCACTCCAGTTTCGTTTGTTAGTAGATACAAACTTCTTGAGGAGCTTGATGATAGTCTTGTTGAAAGCTTCAGCTAAGCCATTAGCAGCAGGATTGTAAGCTGTCGAAGCGATATTATCAATTCGGTGATCATCACAGAACCTTGTAAACTTTTAACTGATGAACTGAGGTCCATTGTCATGAATGATTCGTCGAGGTACACCAAATCTATAGATGACATGATGTTTGATGAAGTTGATGACACTGCTGGTTTTGACTTCTGTCAAGGGTATAGCTTTGGCCCATTTGGAGAAGTAATCGGTTATAGCTAGTATGAACTGATGTCCCTTAGAAGAAGGAGGATTGATGTGACCTATAATATCCATGCCCCAATCTTCAAAAGGCCATGAAGCAGCAGTCGGATGAAAGAATTCTGATGGTTGATGAATAAAATCTGCATGGATTTGACAAGCTCGACATTTTCTTGCATATTCGATGGCATCAGATACCATAGAGGGCCAGTAGTAACCCATACGTCGGATACGATCCTGTAACTTAGGACCAGGTTGATGTGCTCCACAGACACCGTCGTGAGCTTCACGCAATACTTGCTTCGCTTCATCACCCACAAGACAGCACAAGAGTAGGCCGTCATAAGTCCGCCGGTAAAGAGTTTTGGTGGTCTGATTGTAGTAGAATCGTAGAGACCGCTGACGAATACTCGTAGCTTCCTTGGGATCTTCAGGAAGTATGTCATGAACTACGAAGTCGATGAAGGGAGCTCTCCAATCTTCACTGATAACATTGGCTTCAGCGGAATTACTGAACTCAATATTACGATTGTTTTCGATACAGAACAATTTCCGATTAGAGATAACCACCTCCTGTTGTCTTTTAATAGGGATAGCTAAGACTGCTGCAAGATTAGCCAAAGCATCGGCTTCAGTATTGCAAGCTCGACGGACGTATTCGATGAAAAAGGCTTCGAATGATGGAGCCATGCTGATTGTCGCTTCATGATAAGGCACTAGATCTTGATGACGAACTTCATAGGTTCCTCTAACCTGGTTAACAACCAGCTTGGAGTCACCATAGACTTCAAGATATTCGACGTCCAATTGTTTAGCTAACTGAAGACCAATGAGTAGAGCATTGTATTCTGCTACGTTGTTGGAGCAAGGTTCATATAAGGAGTAGGCTCTTTGGATAGTTGACCCGTCTGGAGAAACAAGGACAACTCCAACTCCTACAATAATGGCACCATTTGGTCCAATCCTGGATGCACCGTCAAAGAATAGACGCCAAGTAAAAAATTCTTCAGAGATCATATTTGATTCCAATGTCTCGTCTGGTATTTCATCATAAAGTTTGGATATCTCTGGAACGGGATGAGCTGCCAAGAAATCCGCCAGTGCTTGACCTTTAACAAACTATTGTGGAACATATACCATGTCATATTAGGCTAGCAGAATGGCCCATGTAGCCAGCCGAGAATTGAGTGTGCTAGGCTTCTTCATCAATACCCGAAGAGGATTAACTCGGGATATGACATGAATAGTTTGGCCAATGATGTAATACCGAGTCTTTTGAACAGCGAACATAAGAGCTAGGCATTCTTTTTCGACCGGGCTATAACGGTGTTCGGCACCAATCATAGTACGACTGAGATAATAGATGGCCTGTTCATGACCTTCTTTGTTCTTTTGGGCAAGTAAAGCACCCAATGAATGATCCATAGCACGGACGTACATTAAGAATGGTATGCCAGAGATTGGTGGCACCAAGACTGGTGGGTTCATGAGATACTATTTTATGTCGTCAAACGCTCGTTAACATTTTTCAGTCCCAATGAAAGATACACCCTTCTTTATTAGCTGGATAAATGGTCTGCAGCATCCAGACAGATTCGAAATGAATCTCCTGATGTACGCAAGTCGACCTTGGAATCCTCGTAGCTCTTTTAGGTTGCGTGGAGGACGCATCTCTTGAATGGATTTGATCTTCTCGGGATCCACGTGTATACCCTTAGAGGTAATGACGAAGCCGAGAAATTTGTCACTAGAGACACCCAAGAATGACTTGGTAGGATTCATTTTGAGTTGATGTTGGTGCATTATATTGAAGATTGTTCTTAAGTCTTGGATGTGATCTTCCTTTAGACGACTTTTAACAGCAATATCGTCGATGTAGCATTCGACAGTCTTGCGATGATGATCTCAAAAGATGGTACTCATAGCTCGTTGGTAAGTTGCACCAGCGTTCTTGAGACCAAATGGCATCACAGTATAGCAGTAGACTCCGCGAGGGGTGTGGAAAGAAGTATGTTTTCATCTTCAGGATTCATCCGAATCTGATTGTATCCAGAGAATCCATCCATGAAGGATATTCGCTCGAACCCACAGGTGTTGTCAATCATGACATCCGTAATAGGGAGAGGAAATTCATCTTTTGGACAGGCTTCATTAAGATCCCGGAAGTCAATGCAAACTCGAACTTTGCCAGTTTTCTTCAAGACTGGAACGACGTTGGCTACCCAATCTGGATGTTGTTCTTCTCGGATAAAGCCACAAGCGATGAGCTTCTTGACTTCATCGTCGATTGCATCCATCATTTCTGGCTTGAAGCGCCGTTGTTGCTGTTTGACTGGTTTTGTATTAGGCAAGATATTCAATTTGTGAGTAGCAACTTTGGGATCTAGACCTGGCATGTCTTCATAGCTCCAAGCGAAGACATCAAAGTATTCTCGAATAAGAAGAATTAATTCTTGTTTATCTGCCTCTGGAAGGTTCTTGCTGATAAATATTGGACGAGGTGACCCGCTTTCTCCTACGTCAATTTGAACCAATTGATCTTCGGTAGGAGGTTCCCTTTGTTCGAACCGGAGTTTCCATTGGGTATCCATTCGTTAAGCCCAAGGATCTATTTTAGGACTTTCTTCGATATCTTCGTCATAACCTTCTGGAAGTTCGACGGAGACCATATTAGAAGATACGATCAACCGATGAACCTGACCAATGCTGGTGTCAGAGTCCCATGATCTGGAATCAGAAGAGTTAGAGCGCTCTTCACTATCGGATTCGGAGACTGCTGGAGATAATACTGGAGGTGAAGCATATCCGAGACCTCTTTTTGTCTTGCTATAGTACATCTCTGATTTTCCTTCCGGAACAACGGTACGGATAGGAGTTCTTCTACCCCTACCGTAGTTGAGGCCATTCTTGAAATCATAACCCATCTTTCGGATGATGTCTTTTGATTGTTGACTATAACGACAAAGTTGAAGATGCCCCGTATCGTTACTTTTGCTATCATCCGTATAACTGAATTTTTGTTCTGGTCCTTCACTAAAAATTATCGGACTCTCGCCTCTCTTTCGAGAAGGGATAACAAAGTATGAATCATCTGGGTGTTCGAATAAGACCTCTGTTTGAAGAGACTGTACAACTCCCATTGTAAATGACTGAAAGCTATCTAACATATCCAAATAGCACTTAGCATGATAAATGACATCAGTATACTGGAAAGGAGATGCTTTTTCATTGATTTGTACATTTGTATTTACAGCAGGACCTTTAGCCTTAGCAAGCTTGGTCAGATTGGTTACAAGAGGGGGAGAAGAAGAACATGGAGGAGGATTGGACTTGTTATGACGGAGGTCGATAACAAGTGGCTCAGAGGAGGTGAGCTCCATTTTATCCTTGTTATGAGATAAATCAATAACAAGTGGCTCAGAAGAGGTGAGCTGCTTTTTTTCCTTGTTACGACGTAGGTCGATAACAAGTGGCTCAGAAGAGGTGAGCTCCCTTTGATCCTGACCACCATCAGTTGGTTGCTTCTGGGCTGGCAAGTGAATAGCCAATGGTTTGGAGGATTGAGGACGAGAAACACGTCCCTTGACAGGTATGATGAGAGTGTCATTGGGCACTGCTTCTTGTTCTTCTTCAGTGTCCAGGGCCAGTACTACCTTCATGAACTCATCCTTATACATGCGAGCATCATTACAATATACTTCGATACCTTTGAAAGGATAGAGATCCGCAACCTCTTTTTGAACCTCTCCATTGTCATCAACATATTTGAAATATTGATGGAGAGTCGAAGGAACAATGTTGTATTCATGTAAGAATGGTCTCCCCAAAAGAGCATTGTAAGAACAACCATGGTTGTCTATGATGTACAAGGTCACCTTTGTGCGGAGATTGCCTATTTGGAGTTTTAGGCAAATCTTGCCCAGAGGCTCACTTCTTCCTTGGTTGAACCCCAAGATGGTGGTGATTGTACTGGAAAGACTATGTACTGGGATCTTCAGTGCATCTAACATTGTCTTCGGCATGATGCTGAGGGCAGACCCTGGATCTATCAGAATACGATCGACTTTCATCGAGTCGACATATCCTGTATAGTATAGAGGACGGTCATGCCTATTGTCTTCCATCAGCATATCATCCTGTGTGAAGGTAATGTTTGGAATTAACTCCAACACACTATGACAATGGAGACAAGAGACTGGCTCTGCTTTTGGCTTCTTCAGAAGGGCTAGACAGGTTCATGCCTGCATGAGAGCTTCACTCAGAGTTTCTCGAGTCTCTTTGGAGAGGCGCAAGAGCTCGAAGATTGACAGCCTAGCCGGTGTATTGGCTAGTTGGGTCAAGATATCAAAGTTGTATGGCTTCTCAAGTCCAGAAGGAGATGACTTCTTTAAAGGTTTGTCGAAACGGACTTGTTGTTTGCCTTTGTCGGCTGCTGTCAGTTTAGGGGGAATGGATTCTACAACCGGTGAGAACACAACAGAGATGCCCTCAGCAGGTTGCACTGGAGCAGACTCAGAAGAAGAAGCAGGATTTTCTTGAGTCTCGGGAAGTTCCCGTAGATAGGCTTTCCCTGATCTGGTGCCCAGTAGGATTTCCTTGTCAACTACGGGGTCAAAAGACACGATATTGCAGATCTTCGTTTTGCCCTTGGGGCGATCTTTTTGTTTAGAGGAAGAGGGAACTTCGAACTTCGAAGCAAGATCAGGGTGAATCTACATAATCTTGCCATTGTCAAGAGATAAGGGGACAAGACCTTCTTTTCGTGGAGGAGGGAGATTCTCGATCTCAAGAGTGGCCTTGGGGATAGGGATGATACCATGCTGTATCATCTGTGGAGGGAAGTTACCGAACTGTACTGAGACCATGTTCGTAGTAACCGTCTTCTCGTCTTGTTGCAGAGTGACAACACCAGCGTTGACTAACTCTTGAATTTTGCCTTTGAGCACGTAACATGCTCGAGTGGGATGACCAATGAACCTGTGATAAACACAGTATTTGGGATGATCAGTCCTACCGACCTCGTCAGGCTTCTTCGGGTCTGGGAGTTAGAGCTTATTGCTTTTGATTAAGCAATCAAAGATGCTCACGGTGTCATTCTCGTCAAAGGAGTACTCTACTTTTGGACGAGGTTCCCTTGGTGGAGGGGCAGAAGGAGTAGAAGTAAACGTAGGTGGAGCTACGTTGACAGCCAGAGATTCTTTGTTCTTCAAGTTGATATTCAAAGTTTCTTTACCCTTGCGGTTGTTCTGGCGATTACCGCTACTGGCTGTCGGGTGTTCGTCCCGGTCGGGGTTAGACATGTGTACCCCCAACTGCTTGAACTTGTCAGCACTAACTTCAGCTACTTTAGCATTGACAATGAAGGATGGCCAGTCTTGGAACTGAGTTGACCCCGTCCACATGCTGATGATAGGCAAAAGATTTGCCTTGCAGGTATCTATGGTGACAGCAGTCGGAGTTCCAGGAGGCATTTTTAAAGCTTCTCGGCGGAACCTTTCAATGAAACTCTCAGCGGTTTCATTATGTCTTTATTTGATTTTATTAAGGGCTGACATAGTCATGTCGTTGATTCTCTCATAGAATCGTTCCAAGAAGATTTGTTTTAGACCCGAGAAAGAGGTGATACAGCCACCGGGCAAGCTCATGTACCAATCGTATGCTACACCAGCTAAACAGCCGACGAACACCCTGGTAAGAAGAGCGTCATTTGGCTGAAGTTGAACAGTCATTACCTCAAAGTGGTTAATGAACTGACTGGGAGATGTGCTGCCGACAAACAGCGAAATTGTAGAGATTTTGTACTTTGGAGGAAATGAGACTTCCTTTCATTCAACTGGATAGGGTTGTTTGATCCCCAACCTTTGTAAGTTGTCCTTCTCTTTGAAGGCCTCGAATTGAGTGCGCAAGAGTTTGACTGCTTCATTAGCATCCTCTGATGACGCAGAAGGAGCAGTTTGAGTGTTAGGGGGAGGAACAGCGTGGTAAGCACTACCCCCAGCACCTGACTGACTGGGTGTAGGTTGAATCTGTACAGGGGGTACTTGAGGAGATACTTTCCCCAGCCCTGTAGTAACAGGCACCAACGATGCTATAATCTCAGGATTTACAGCAGGTAGAATCGGTGGTACTGTATGTTGGGCCACAATGATAGAATGCATACTTGCAACCATTTCAGCCATGGTCTTCAGCTTGTCTTCTAGCGCAGCTATTCGTTGTTCTTAACTAGCTGAACTAGAAGCATCTGGATCATCAGTGACAACATAAGCTGTCACTTCTCTAGGTACAGTGGAGGACACTGTTTGTTCAGAACTTTTGCTGTATGCATCATAATCAGAGAAAGAATCATTTCCTGAGTGAGAAGGAGGAAGATGACTGGAAGGATCTTGAAGAAGATTCCTTTGACCGATTGTGTCTCGGCTTCGGGATCTAGTATGTCGAAATACTCCTTCAAAAGATTCTTGGAGTAAATCTAAATACTGCTGGCTGGGCCTGCGAGGCTTGCCGTGCTTGGAGTACTTCCTACCCCCAGTGTCTCGAGAAGTCATGTTGACGGAAGCGTACAGCACTTCGTCTTCATCTTCCGACATTGGTTCAGAGTTTGCAAAGTTCAGACGATCGAAGACAGATCATTTTGTTGTCTGACAATAACACTTGATGACGACCTTGTGATTACAATGGTGTCCAAGTGGCTGCACTGGAGGTGTTGAGATGTTGTTCCGTTTTTGCTTGAGGTGTTCTCGGAGATCAGGAACAATGACGGGACGAGAAGAAGTCTGAGGGATATGTTCTTTGACCATATTCGGAACATGGTTCCGGTTCTTCAGATGTTTTGTTCCATGAGTATATAGAGAAGTACTCACCTCATTAGCATAGGTGTCAGGATTTTTCATCTTGGAAGTTTGCTTCTGATGCAGGTTGATCTTCAGCATTGGCTGTTTGCGTTTCGCCGAAGTTGGTCTATTGAGATAAGTTCTTAGATCAGCAAATTCACCTCCAGGGGTTTCTGTCTGAGACACCAGCAACTTTCCCAGTTTTGAGCGGGATATCCTGAGAGTTGGGAGATCTTGGAATTCTGCTACCAGAGTAGGCAGAATACCTCTTTGCTCAGTACAGTTCCCTTTGGCAAGGAAAGAAGAACTCTTGTTTGAGAGAGTTCTTGTACTGATTGGTGCCGAGGCACGTTCAGATTGATCTTCTACGGTAAAAACCGGAGAAGACTGAGAAAAGACTAAAGGACCTTTTCTCTTGTTTTGTGAAGAAGGGTTGGCTAAAGAGCGTTTCCCTCTGTTGTCCTCCAAGTCGTGGAACGAGGAAGTTTGAGAAAAGATCAACGGACCTTTTCCTTTGTTCTGAGGAGTAGGAGGAACAGTAAACAGACTACCCCCAGTAGATTGCGCTGGAGCAACAGGGTGCTTGGAAAGAGGAGCAGAGTTTTTTTCCTTGTTGTGAGAAGAAGGAAGATTAGCCAAAAGGCTATCCCTCTTAGACTGCGCTGGCACAGTTTACGCAGGGGTTGAAGTGGCAGTAGGCACATTGGCTGGTTACGTATGAGAAACTTTGACAGATGGCCTTTTGACCACAGACATTGTAGCTTGCGCAGCAGGAGTCTTGACTTCAGAGTGCTTGAGTTGCATTCTGGTTGATGGAGTAGTGGACTGCACAGGAAAAGATGCAGCCAACTGCGCCAGGGGAAGAGGAGTCTTGCACTTTGCCAGAGCAGCATAGGAAGTGGTTTGTGCACTGGCAAGAGGAGCAGTATACTGCACATGGGCAGTAGAGGCAGCAGACTGCACAGCAGTTTTGGGAGCAGAGACAGCAGACTGCGCAGAAGATTGCGCAGAGGATTGTGCAGAGGACTTTGGAGTCCACACTGAATAGACTTTGCTCTTAGCAGAAGTTGCAGTGCGACGAGTAGTCCCGGAGTTGATTATCGCCTCGTAGGCGGTCTGGTTGACCTTTACAACCAGCGTCTTCCGCGTCTTTCCGATAGACGCAACGTCACATTGAGTTGTCACTTCCTCGTCGAAGGAGAAAGTCGTCCCCAGCAGAGTCGCCATTTTGTTTGCAAAAACAAAAGTATTCTATATTTCACAAACTTTGTAAGAAGATTACAATTGAATTCTGGGAAAGTACAACTATAGGAATCCGATCTGAAGACGATCGCTTTATCCCTTGGACGATGTGAACTTTGAAGACGGTAGCCTCTGAAGAATGCAGCAGCACTTTGGCAAGAACTCCTGATCTCTGGTGATGATCTGATCTTGATTCTTATTTTTCTCATCCCCCCTATGAAGGACTTGAAACTCTATTTATAGAGTTCTGGAAATAACTAATTTTTAGTTATTCTGGATTGTGCAGGATGGATTGCACAGACATTGGACTGCGCAAGCAGCGAACTGCACTGGCAGTTACTCGATCGTGGACCAACTGTATGAGACGCGTAGCATTGTTTGATTGAAATGCGCTTGGTCGTGTACAGACGGTTGCCACATGGTGAGCAATTGATGGCATATAGGCCACGTGTAAATTGTCAGTTATCTTGATGGACTGCGCCACTTGAACTGCGCTAGCATCAGACTGCGCTTCCAATGGGTTGCACGAAGACTCGGATTGCGCTGAGGTTGAGCTGTCAGACCGCGCTGGCTTTTGGCAGCTGGACCGCGCTAGACAGCTGTCATGGCGGCGTGGCACAAGAAACGAACAGTTTTTTCGTTCTTCGGGCTGTCAGTTGTCAGAAGATCTGATTCTGTGTCAGATAATGATGGCATTGCCACGTCAGCTAGCGCACTTGGATGGGTGCGCAGTTCAGCTTGCGCAGTTGAGTTGTTGCGCAATCTGTCTTCTGCGCAGTTCATTTGAAAGATGCACAATTTGATTTTCATTGCTCCTTTGATGGGTGCAACTTGATTTTTAGGACCTACAGTCGGGTCCCAAAATTAAATTAGAAACTAAATCAGGTTTTACGATAGATAATTAATTGACCTAAATTGACCCGAAAGTTGTGCGATACAAAAAGAGCACAAGAAAACGAGTTTAAGTGGGACATGATATATCAAAACGAAGATAATCTTGTCTACTACAAAACTCATAAAGAGAATTTACAGAGATTGGCATCCCTGACGCTCCAGAAGTCAAAGTCACGAAAAGGAACATTATTGTTCAAAATAATTAAATAATAAAATATTTATTGAAAATAATTCATTTAGAAAATTTAAAATAGCCTTGAAATTCATGGGGCTTACATCCTACCCACCTTACAAGAATTTCGTCCTCGAAATTAAAAATCATCCAATAGGTCAAACTATAACATGTAGCTGCTCTGGCTACGATAATCAATCTGCTGCCCTTGTGATCATCTCTTCTGTTTCTCGTTACAATCCTTTTGGTTTAGATTCAACAAGGTTCTTCTATCATAAACTACGTCATATATCCTTTAGAATCTTTCATACTAACATAGAACATTTATGTATACTCTAAACTATAAATCATTCTCTGGGTATGTTTATAAGCCTAAAATGCTTAATCATCAACCATATTTCCAACCTCAATTGTAAATACTTGATTTCCTTATCACATCCTAAGTATCCATATTCTATCAATCCACAGGCCCTTAGCATCATTTGTCGTCAATCCTTTTCTACAGCTTCTCTTTGAAATTATACGTTCAATACTTATCCTTGGCGTAGAACCTTCTTCTTTTTACTCAACAAGTCCTCCGAATATAAATCCTCGATTTCAAACTCCCGATTTATTAATTACCAATGTACATATGTCTTTGACTTGTTTCTTATCTTTTTAACTGATATCTTCCCGATCTCGTACGAAATATTATATCTCATTCCAACTTATTTTATACCATTCCACATATCGATCTACCCTTTAATCACATGTAATTAGCTATAGATAACCAATAATCACTTGGTCATCAAAGTCCTACGAATGCTCAATCCTCAAACTCTAAGCACAAGATTCTAATCCTCAATCCATAGTCACAACAATATACTATCTTATTTCTCTATCTTAGATACCCTATCATCAATTCATACTATCAATACAATCGTTCTTAATGGTTTCCAAGTCTACTACAGTCAGTCACTCATACTTGTCCTATAAGCTTAATCTAACCAATCCCTAGAAAAAGTACTTATCACAAACACACAATACATTTATAGTTATACTGTAGAATCAGTTAACAAGGTTTGGCTATTTCGGTCGTCTATCAAATAGAAGGTAACAAGGCCTAAGACTGGGTCAAGCAATCCATAACAGTGTTCAAACAAGTTAAAGGTCAAGCAAGACAGAAAAGTTTATCGAAAAATCTCCAAGATTGGTACGAAGACAACGAGATGCATAACGAGAAGAATTACCCAAGAGGTTAACGAAGAAGAGTTTAGTCAAGTCATAGGAAAGATGGAACACAAAAATAATTATGTCCAAAAGATAACGCGAAAGCAATCCTATTGGAGAGTCCTAGAGAACCTGTAATCCTAGTTGTAGATGTAGATAGGACAGAGTTAATCAAGACATGGAAGAATGATAATAAGAATTTATTCTTGCTCATTCGGTCAACGAAGTGAACCAAGTTGAGATATGATCTGATAACCATACACGTCTTCCTGAAATCATGTTGCCAGAATTTTCGCCACACCAGTAAGCTTATATGCAATAAACGATAGAGTCATAACTAAGGTATACACCCTATAATCATGTCATCTAGAATTCTCACCACGCCAACCGGTATGGCTGCGAGAAAATCTAAATTCCATAACTAATATAAGTATACCCAAAATCAGGCCCTATGTTTTTGCCATACCAGCTAATATGGCTGCGATAAATTTTAAACTCCATAACTAAAGCAGACATTTACCTTATCAGGATATATCATAATTTAATCCACAAAATTTATCACGATGCAAGATCAAAGTCAACAACAAAAATCAGAAATTAAATTCAACAACGAATTTAAGGAAGAGCAAATAAAATAGGTGAAAACAGATTTTGAGATAAGATTAGAGTAAGACCCTCAGGGGTTATCCCAAGGGTACTATCCTGGTCAAAATTGTAATCCACTGAATTTCAAACAAGAGGCTAAATATAGTTAACGGTCCTATGCTATGATGAGTTTTCCTATGTTACAATCCTAGAAATCCTCTAGGTGTTCTAAATGTTATTCCTAGTGTTATCTAGCTATCTTAAGATCCTAGTTGCAGGCATGCTTGGTACAATAACGTAACCAAACAACTTAAGTCTGGACCTGCATGGGCCGCCACTAAAAACATGTCACGACCTGTTACCCAAATTGTTGGGCCGGGGCGAGCCATGTCCAGCCTACGCTTGCTAAAGCGTAGTAAGCTGTTCTAAGAATAGACAATAAAGGATCTAAGCTGCTAACAGTTCTAATATCACATTAAAGGTTCTTCACAATACAGCATTTATAAGCGAAAGTAAACAAGCATAGACTTAATAATACACTTCCAAAGTATCTAACTGGAGACAAAGTTCAGTAATCAAATATAAGTTCAAACCAAAGTCTAAGTCTCAAAACACATGAAAGATATCTAAGCAAGGTTCCCCGTTGGGGCCTCTTCTGGAGCTAAGGCCAGGTCCTCAAAATCAGTGTCATAATATGTATCACATAGCATTTCCTCCATAGAAAGTGAACCTACAACGTTATCCTGTCAGGACGGGAGCAAGTACTGATTCTACAAACATATAATACTGATCATGTGATGGAAAAAAGATGAAATAACGTAATTATAGCACATCTTGATTTATCCAGTTTTAGATACATTTTATCATGGCAATACATATTCATTTTAAAGTTTAAAACTGTAGTAGGTGAGTGATCAGTCAATAGGTGAAATAGGATGTACAGTGGTACATATCAATTTTTTGAAGTATACATACGTACCCTTAACGGCATCGGTGTATATCCATACACAAACGCAGGATCAGACATACGACAAAGGTACATATAGAATATAACAGTGCTCGGTACGGAGAAGGGGGCATGATCACGTACACTACTAACAGTTTTCCCTTAACCCATTTTTATTAACATATGAGTGATACGAGAACAGTATAAAACATGTGAAAGACACTGGGAGTAGTATAAGCATGGTAGGTACTGAGAGCAGTATAAAATGTGGTAGATACTCAGAACAGTATAAAGCATAGTGAAACATGTACTGAGAACCAGTAAGAAGCATGTGAAGATATAAGAACTGTCCTAAGCATGGTAGGTACTGAAAATAATATATCATGTAAAGATTTAACTTGCTATCCCAAGGATCGGCATTTAACATGGTTGGATCACATTTTATTGTTATACGCAGTAAATAAGCTTGTAGGGGTACTTGCCTCGAGCAAAGCAATAATACTAGTACGAAGATATATATGTCCGGTGTCCTGTCAAAATGATATACAAACTCAGTCTCTAAGTTATGTTCAAGATTTTACACTAGTGGTGAGACACGACTCCTAACTGGACACTAGCAAAGTGGGAACCTAGCATAAAAGTCCAATGTGGGGTGACACTATATCCAAACTAATTTTCTAGGGCCTTTACACTAGTGTAGGGTGAGGTCCAATACTACAATAACTCAAATCAACACAAAACTTTGTAAGTCGTAACTACTTAATAAATAAATCAGACTGTACACTGAGTTCCAACAATTTTTGAGATAGATAAAAAGCTCAATTTTACATAAAATAAAGTACCAAAATGATCCTTGTTAATTATAGAAATTTATACTAATTTTTTTGGAATTTATAAACCCTCATAAATATTTATTAAAAATCAGCAAACACATGTATCCTGAAAATGAGTTCTGTTTTCCTATTTTCATAAAATGCCAAAATTAATTATTAAATGCTGAAAAAATTAAATTAAATTATATAAATTAACATAGTATTTAAATACAATTTTTTCCAGATTTTTACAGTAATTAAAATATATATAAAAATTCAAAAACATCAAGTAACAATTTCTGGAAAATAATTAATTACAAATTAAGGATTATACATAAGCAAAATCTACAGATGTCGTCGGATGACAAAACAAATATCACCAACGTGTCCAGAATGGTCAAATTAACTAGAATGGCCTACCCATAAGTCTAATTTGGACACAGGGACAAAATAGTAATTTTGGGTCAAAATGATGTCCGTCGTTGGACACTTTGTACCGAAAAATATGTCAGAATAGAAGTCTATAAAACCTAAGAAATTATATGTCCACAAATCCAGAAAGATGATACGAACCCAACGGTATGTCCAAAATGGAATTCCGATGACCCGATCACAAAATGACACGTTGACGCAGACATTTAGAATCCGGTTTGCACCGAAATACGTGCCGGAGCAAATGTCTTCAAAACTCAGCAAATTATATGTCAACGAGTCCAGAATGACGATACGAACTCAACGGTATATCCGGAATTGGATTTCGATGAGCCGATCTCAAAGTGACCTGTTGACTCGGAATGTGGGATCCGCTTTGCACCGAAATGCGTGCCAGAGCCCACGTTCTCCAAATCAAGCAAACTTTATATGAAAATATGCCAGAACGACGCCACGAGTCTACTGGTGGTGTCAGAAATTGAATCCGGAGTCCCAGGTTCAAAAATAGAATTTAACAAGTGCAAATTAAAGAATTCGGACGGCCAACTTTGGCGTCGAATTCGACCAACAAAACGTGCTTATAATGAAACGAAACTTAAGAGACAGGAAGAGGGTTATACCAGCTATGCACAGGAACTGGTAGCGCACCAACTGGAGCTGCGACGGCAGAGTTACGAGCTGACGAAGTCGGCTCCACAAAACTGTCCAAAAATAGTACAATTTAAAGTGAAAACTTGGTGGCAAGTTTTGAGATATCAAACGACAAAATTAACGGACGAAACTTGAGAGAAATGAAGAGATATATACCGAGATTGAGCAAAGAGTTTGCCGATCCAACGGTCAGATCTCTCAAAAAATGTGCACGAAGTTGCTGCGACGGAACGCCATTTCCGAGTTCAAAACTCGCGCGTCACGACGGAATTTCGTGCAAAACGCACGAATAGCCTATGTGGCACGTCGGGGAAGGTGGTACGCACCCGGAGGGGTCGCCGGAGGCTCGCTTGGCCAAGGGGGGGTGGCCGGTGGCTGTGCAGTGGTGCGCCACACGCGGCCGCTGCCGCTGCCGTTCGCAGCTTCTGCTGCGCGGCTGCTGCTGCGTTTGCAGCTGCTGCTGCTCGCTGCTACTGTAACGCCCCAGAACCAGAATACTGGAGAGCGGGGGCATACACAGCCAGCTACGTATATCAAAATGGAAAACACCTCGGTATACGGTCACGGCTGTCTAGAAATATGAGGGTTAACTACAAGCCATCAGTCTCCTGTGGTCATTAGCAAGCCTATTATCTCAATCTCAAGCAAGTGTTAAGATTACAAGATGTCTGAGCATCAAATATATAAATACAAGGCGTCCCAAATATTACATATTGGATGATCAAGCAGCTAGTCTTACAAAATGTCAGGACTAGCAAAGAGTACATCATACATGATCAACCCTAGGATCTGTTCATCATGTTTACAGCATCAAGAAAATGTACATACGAGCTAACAGGTGCTCGCCGGCAAACGCCTCAAAAGAATATTTAATTTACATATGAGTGAGCGGTATAAAATAGAAACCCACTCTTGGCCCCGGTTTCTTCTAGTTGACACCATCGGGCTGGAACTGCGGTAGATCCTCGGTAGCTGCTCCGAAATCTGGCCATACAAAACCAGCTGGGTCAGACCCCAGAAAGAGCAAGTGCCACAAAGGAGGCCATACACAAGAACTAAAACCAGCATATCAAGTCGGAATGAAAATAAAGGTACAAGAAAGAAATACATGCAATAGGGCGATAACTGGTCATAACATGAGAATATTCCGGTCTCCCAGGTTACAACCCTTAAACCAAACAAGGACCGGGGTTGTAACCCTTCGCCTGAATAACGCATGCGCTAGACCATTTATCTAAAATTAAAATAAAGACAAGCATGCTCGGGATGAGAGCCAGGTACAGGGACTAGATCAGGCCTAGGCAAGACTAGGCAAGAAAGACAAGGCTAGACAAGACCAGGCGCCAACCATTTCACAACGACCAAGCAAGTCCTACGGCTTGATAAATTAACTAACTAGGGTTGTCACAACCTAGTTACTAGCAAGATGCAATGAGATGTTCCTATCAGCCACAGGCCCTGCAGACTATCCAGGCTACCCAGAACGTAAGCAAGGAGCTGGGTTCAGGTGGGTACATTGTCCGAGAGACAAGTGTACCCTCAAGTACCATCAAGGGGTGCAACACCTAACAGTGTGCTGGAATTGTGCCCTACTCGTCGGCAAGCATCAATTCCCAAGGCCGCCCAGGTAACGGGATTGCCTGTAGCCGGGAAATCTCCATGTTCTAGTTTTGTGAACTAATCATTTACCTAGTCCGAATTCATGTGAACCTCTGGCCGTGGTACCCAGAGGTTCACGTCCTAGACATGATGCAAGACTGGACCAGTAGATTAATCAAGCACAAGATGCACACCCACGGTGTCAAGTCACGCAGCAAGTCAAGTAAGCCTGCCTCAGCAGCTCAAGTTGTCAAGTTATTATATTATCATGTCATGTTACAAGGAAGTGCGCCGCCGCGGGCCACTAGCAAGTTGTCAGGTTAACAGGTTCCAGTTATATAGTCCTAGTCACAATTTATGAAAAGTCAACTCAAATCATGTCAAGATCAAGAAAATGGCAAAACTCCAAGTTGTGTCAAAAGTGCCAAGTCGAGCCAAGTCGTGACGTGGGCAACAAAATCCTTGAAGCTCCAATTCATTAAAATAAAACCCAGAAATAAGCAGATACTGGGGGCACAAGGGATGCAGGTGCACCAGGGCAGGCCAGGGTGGCAACACACTAGAGTGTGCCAAAAAAAAGGGGGAGGGGGGGTTGACAACACTCTAGAGTGTGCCTAGGTTGAGGGCACTAGAGTGCGCCTAGTAGGCAGCACCCTAAAGTGCGCCTACCATGCTCACTGAAGTGCGCCTAGAATAAGGCCGGCCCAAGTGCGCCTAGGTCATGGGGAATGAACCGCGCCTAGTTCATAGAATGAACTGCGCCTACCACTGATGGGACAGTTTGGCGCCCAGTCTGATGGGACAGATGGCGCCTAGTCGAGGATGGCCGGCCAATTACGCCTAATCAAAGGAGAAGTAGGCGCCATTGGCCAACCGCGCCTAGTTCACAGAATAGGCGCCATCGACCAAGTCAAGGAGAACAGGCGCTATGAAGCGTTCTGTTTGGAAGAGGCGCGCAGCGCTAAGGAGCGTGCGGCCAAGAGGCGCACTTGCAAGGGCAAGCGGCCAAAGTAGGCGCCATCGGACCTACGCAGGGGAAATAGGCGCCATCGGCTACCACAGAGTCATCTTCTTCCCAAAGAAGAACACCATGGCCAAAAACTTAGCAACATCACAACTCGGCCATCCGAGCTCCAAATCCAAACTTCCAAGGGTCCATCTTGGGTGAAATTTGATTCTCTACCACATGAGCACATCAAATCCCACCCAAGATCGGCCAAAACACATCAAAACATGTAAAATCCGAAAATGTAAAGTACAAGATTCAAGCTCCACAAAACCCCAAATCCGAAAATACAAAGAACTAAAGTTACTCCCAATGAGCAAAGCTAAGTAATGAACTCATGAAAGTGGATTCTCATGTTTGGCAAGATGCAACTTGCCTCTCTTCCACTAGGGTTTGGAGGATGGAGGAAGAAGGGGGTTTCTTGGTGGGGGAAATAAATGAAAGTAAATGTGAGGAGAGAGAGAGGGGAATGGTATTAAATGGTGGTGGTGGGGTGAGCTTGAGGGGTAGTATAGGTTAGGGTGGTCCAACAATAAACCAAAATAGAACCAAACCATGCTAAACCAAGTCAAACCAAGCCAAGTCTCCTCAAAAATAAAACCGAGCAAAATACGAGAAGCCAGGAATACTGCAAGTACAGAAAATTAAAATACCTGATAAAAATCAAAATACGCACAAAATACGAAATACGAGAAATGGGGGTGACAACTCTACCCACCTTAAAAGAATTCCGTCCTCGGAATTTAATCAAGGAGCTAGAGATTGCCACGACAGGCTAGACTAATCACAGGCAAGTTACGCTAAGCAGGCAGCCATACAATCATGCATTCAATCAAGGATGGAACGGGTGTAAGGCACAAGGAAGACATTATACCTTACGAGTCAAACAAATAGGGATAACGCGATCGGATGTCGTCCTCACGCTCCCACGTTGACTCTCCCAGAGAGTGATGACCCCAAGCAACACAGACTAGGTTAATAGTCTTGTTCTTGAGGATCTTCTCTCTCCGGTCCAATATAGACACGGGCTTTTCCTCATACGAAAGGTCGGTACCAACGACCAAATTCGAATGATCCAGGATATGGTTCGTGTCCGGGATGTACTGTCGTAATTGAGATACATGGAAGACATCATGCACCTCGCTTAGCGACGGTGGAAGAGCGAGACGATAGGACACATCTCCTACTCGCTCCAGGATACTAAACGGCCCTATATACCTAGGACTAAGCTTTCCCCGTGTGCCAAAGCGAATGACGCCACGGTTGGGCGAGATCCTAAGGAACACATGGTCGTTTACAGAAAACTCTACGGGACGCCGATGCAAGTCTGCCCAACGGCGCTGGCGATCTTGAGCAACTCGGATGTGATCTCTGACTCTCCTGACTACCTCGACAGTCTGAGAAATCATCTCCGGACCGAGCATCTGCCTTTCTCCGACATCGTCCCATGCTAGCGGGGACCTACACTTCCTGCCATACAAGGCCTCGAAGGGTGCCATCCGGATACTGGCCTGGTAGCTGTTGTTGTACGAGAACTCCACCAAGTGCAGGTGATCCTCCCACGAACCACCGAAGTCTAGCATACAAGCTCTTAGCATATCTTCCAAAGTCTGAATCGTGCGCTCCGACTGACCATCTGTCTGCGGATGATATGCTGAAGTGAACTTGAGACGAGTCCCCAAACTCTGATAAAGACTACGCCAAAAGTGAGAAGTGAATCTCGAATCTCTGTCTGACACTATGCTGACTGGCACTCCATGAAGCCTGACAATCTGCCTGAGGTACCTGTCTGCCAGTTGCGCCGTTGACTGCCCAACTCTGAAAGGGAGAAAGTGCGCAACCTTGGTGAGCCTGTCCACGATAACCCAAATAGCATCCTTGCCTGCTGGAGATCTCGGCAATCCTGTGACGAAATCCATGGTAATATGCTCCCATTTCTATTCTGGGATAGGCAAAGGTTGAAGTAGTCCGGCTGGCCTCTGATGTTCAGCTTTAACCTGTTGGCAAACCAAACACCGCGAGACAAATCGGGCTATCTCTCGCTTCATGCCATTCCACCAAAAGTGCTGACGGATATCTCTGTACATCTTCGTGCCACCTGGGTGAATGGAATACTGCGAACTGTGAGCTTCTGCCATGACTTCCTGTCTGATATCTCCACTGGGCACACAAAGACGCGAGCCATATCTAAGTGTACCATCCTCATGAATGTTCAACTCTGGTCTGCGTCCTGCCTCACATTCTGCTCTGAGCCGCTGAATCTTCTGGTCTGCCGACTGAGCTGCCTTGATCCTCTCAACTATGCTGGACTGAACTTGAATACTAGCCATCAAAGCCACGCTGGAAGGAAGAATTACTTCAATACCCATCTTCTGAAGATCTGACAATAATTCTGGTTGCGCTGTCAGGAGATAGACTCCTGCTCGTCTGCTCAAGGCGTCTGCTACAACATTAGCCTTCCCTGGATGATACCGCAAGTTGACATCATAATCCACCAATAATTCTAGCCATCTTCTCTGCCGCATATTCAAGTCCTTCTGGGTAAATACATACTTCAGGCTCTTATGATCCGTGAAAATCTCAACTCTATCACCATACAAGTAGTGCCTCCAAAGCTTCAATGCAAAGATAACTGCTGCTAGCTCCAAATCATGGGTTGGGTAATTCTTCTCATGATCGCGAAGTTGCCGCGAAGCATAAGCAATTACCTTCCCATGCTGCATCAGAACACATCATAATCCCTTCCCTGAAGCATCACAATACACTGTGAATCCACCGGTCCCATCCGGAAGAGTGAGAATGGGAGCCGTCATCAAACCTCGCTTCAATTTCTCAAAAGATTTCTGACACTCTGCTGTCCAAACAAATGGCACATCCTTCCTGGTCAACTGGGTCATCGGCGCTGAAATTCTAGCAAAATCTGAAACAAATCGCCGGTAATAGCCGGCCAATCCAAGAAAGCTGCGAACCTCTGCTACTGATCTAGGAACTGGCCACAACTCAATGGCCACAATCTTCTGGGGATCCACTTCCACTCCTCCGCGGGTAATGATATGACCCAAGTACGAAATGCGATCGAGCCAGAACTCGCATTTGCTGAACTTGGCGTACAACTGATGTTCTCTAAGTGTCTGAAGGACAACTCTGATATGCTGATCGTGCTCTGCTTCACTCTTGCTGTAGACCAGGATGTCATCAATGAATACGATCACAAACTGGTCCAAGTAAGGCATGAAGATACGGTTCATGAGATCCATGAACACTGCCGGCGCATTGGTTGCTCCAAAGGGCATAACTAGGAACTCCCAATGCCCGTACCTTGATCTGAACGCCGTCTTCGGGATGTCTTGCTCTCTGACCCTGATCTGATGGTAGCCTGACCTCAAGTCTATCTTCGAGAATACTGAAGCCCCTTTAAGCTGGTCGAACAAGTCATCAATCCTCGGGAGAGGGTATCTGTTCTTGATCGTCACTGAGTTCAAGGTACGGTAATCAACACATAGCCTGGACGTACCATCTTTCTTCTTCACAAGAAGCATAGGGGCTCCCCAAGGCGATCCACTAGCACGGATAAATCCTTTGGTTCTCAAGTCTTCAATCATCTTATACAAAATCTCTAGTTCTGAAGGCGCCATCCTGTAGACTCGCTCTGACACTGGTGCGGTTCCGGGAATCAAGTCTATGGTGAACTCGATCTCCCTCTCTGGCGGCATACCTGGAAGCTCCTCTGGGAAGACATCTGGAAACTCGTCCACAATCCTGGGCAACTGCACTGCTGCTACTGCCATCCGCAATACCGGGGAAGAAGGCTCTACTGCGCCTCTGGAAAATGAAAACTCTGGCTCTCCGGGGATACTAAAGATAACTCTGCCAATGTGGCAGTCTATCCTGGCATAATGATCTCTCAACCAGTCCATACCTAGGACTACATCATAATCTGCCAGGGAAAACTCTACCAATCTAGCGGGGAACTCCCTACCGCTAACTACGATCCGACACAAGGAAAACACTCGATCTACTCCCACAAGACCATTACCAGTAAGCACATTAAGCCTCACTGATAATGACTCGGGCTCCAATCCTATCCGTATCGCGAATCGTGCAGACATAAATGAATGCGATGCACCAGAATCAAATAATGCTGATGCTGGGGTAGAGTTGACGAGAATTGTACCTGCCACAACCTCACCTGGCGCTACCTCTTCTGCTGCGGTCATTGCCATCACTTGACCTCTGGGTGCCTGTCCTCTCTGCTGATTACCTCTCTGCCTGGCCTGAATCTGAGCCTGGGCCTGAGCATACTGCTGGGGACTCTGCTGCTGAAAAGCTTGATTCTGAGGCAACATCGGCCTCGGGTGCTGCTGCTGTACTGGTGCTGGTCCCCTAACTGAAGGACTAGTAAGGTTGGACGAGGATGAACTCCCTCGATTGGGGCACGACCCTATCCTATGGTCCGCCGCCCCACAAGCTAGGCACAATCCCTGTGCCCTCCGACACTCTGCCACCACATGGCCCGGCTTCCCACAGTATGAACATCCTACTGTGGAAGAAGATTTCTGCTTCTGCTGCTGCTGAGGAAACGTCGGGGTCGAATGCCGGTCCGACGTTACTGAGGCCGTCCGCCTCGGAGCTCCAATCGTAATACCCCTAGCTGCCGGGGCTGGTGCTGACGACTGGTGCGACTGGCTGTGGGACCGCTTCCTACTTCCGGTCCTATCCATAATCCTCTGGGAGGTGTATTCATGCCTCCTGGCTGCCCTCAACACGGCGTCGAACGTCTGGTGCTCGAACTGCTCAACTGCTAACAAAATCTCCAAGTGGAGCCCTTGCTGGAAACGCTGGGCCCGATCATACTCGGTTGCCACCAAGGTGGGGGCAAACCTACTCAGCCTCGAAAACTCGGTCGCATAGCCATCGACCGTCCTGCCTCCTTGCTTCAGGTTGGTGAATCTAGTCTGCAAATCGTACCGTGCCACGGCATCGAAGTACTTCGTCTGGAACCTCTCCCTAAATACTGCCCAAGGGACTGGCGCTGCCAATCCCATGGCCTGAGCTGCCCACCAATTGCGGGCAAGGTCCAACAACTGTAGGCGGACCACTGCCACCTTCTCATTCTCTGGAGTCCTCGCCGCTTCCAGAACTACCTCGGTATCCTGAAGCCATGCATCCGCGGCGATTGCGTCTTCGCTGCCATCGAAGAACGGAGGGTTCAAGCGCTTGAAACTGTTGGCCGCCTGGTTCCCTTGGTGACCTCCTCTATTCAGTGCTTCATGAACTTCCTGGTGCAGGGCGTCGCCTCGACGATCCTGGGCTGCAAGCAAATCTCTGATAAGCCCTACCAAGGCTCCCTCCTCTTGTCTCACAGGCGGAACGGGCTGAGCTTCATGAACGCGAGGTTCCTGACCTCCAGAAGGTACAACTCTAGAGGCCGCTCCAGAGTCCTGAGACTGCTCCTCTTGTTGCTGGGGTTCATGCTGGGCTTCTTCTGGCTGATCGGCACGTCCGGGAACAGTGCCGCTGAAGAAGACGACAGGGGGAAACGATAAGGAAGGACAGTGAAAGAGCAAGGATGCATGCAAGTGACCGAATCAAGATTCCCAGGGAATAGAGAGTACGAGCAGAGATCAAGGAAGATTACTGATTGAGACATCTACCGGTAACCCTCACATTTCTTGAATTTTCAAGACCTGCATGGGCCACCACTTAAACCGTGTAACGCCCCAGAACCAGAATACTGGAGAGCGGGGGCATACACAGCCAGCTACGTATATCGAAATGGAAAACACCTCGGTATACGGTCACGGCTGTCTAGAAATATGAGGGTTAACTACAAGCCATCAGTCTCCTGTGGTCATTAGCAAGCCTATTATCTCAATCTCAAGCAAGTGTTAAGATTACAAGATGTCTGAGCATCAAATATATAAATACAAGGCGTCCCAAATATTACATATTGGATGATCAAGCAGCTAGTCTTACAAAATGTCAGGACTAGCAAAGAGTACATCATACATGATCAACCCTAGGATCTGTTCATCATGTTTACAGCATCAAGAAAATGTACATACGAGCTAACAGGTGCTCGCCGGCAAACGCCTCAAAAGAATATTTAATTTACATATGAGTGAGCGGTACAAAATAGAAACCCACTCTTGGCCCCGGTTTCTTCTAGTTGACACCATCGGGCTGGAACTGCGGTAGATCCTCGGTAGCTGCTCCAAAATCTGGCCATACAAAACCAGCTGGGTCAGACCCCAGAAAGAGCAAGTGCCACAAAGGAGGCCATGCACAAGAACTAAAACCAGCATATCAAGTCGAAATGAAAATAAAGGTACAAGAAAGAAATACATGCAATAGGGCGATAACTGGTCATAACATGAGAATATTCCGGTCTCCCAGGTTACAACCCTTAAACCAAACAAGGACCGGGGTTGTAACCCTTCGCCTGAATAACGCATGCGCTAGACCATTTATCTAAAATTAAAATAAAGACAAGCATGCTCGGGATGAGAGCCAGGTACAGGGACTAGATCAGGCCTAGGCAAGACTAGGCAAGAAAGACAAGGCTAGACAAGACCAGGCGCCAACCATTTCACAACGACCAAGCAAGTCCTACGGCTTGATAAATTAACTAACTAGGGTTGTCACAACCTAGTTACTAGCAAGATGCAATGAGATGTTCCTATCAGCCACAGGCCCTGCAGACTATCCAGGCTACCCAGAACGTAAGCAAGGAGCTGGGTTCAGGTGGGTACATTGTCCGAGAGACAAGTGTACCCTCAAGTACCATCAAGGGGTGCAACACCTAACAGTGTGCTGGAATTGTGCCCTACTCGTCGGCAAGCATCAATTCCCAAGGCCGCCCAGGTAACGGGATTGCCTGTAGCCGGGAAATCTCCATGTTCTAGTTTTGTGAACTAATCATTTACCTAGTCCGAATTCATGTGAACCTCTGGCCGTGGTACCCAGAGGTTCACGTCCTAGACATGATGCAAGACTGGACCAGTAGATTAATCAAGCACAAGATGCACACCCACGGTGTCAAGTCACGCAGCAAGTCAAGTAAGCCTGCCTCAGCAGCTCAAGTTGTCAAGTTATTATATTATCATGTCATGTTACAAGGAAGTGCGCCGCCGCGGGCCACTAGCAAGTTGTCAGGTTAACAGGTTCCAGTTATATAGTCCTAGTCACAATTTATGAAAAGTCAACTCAAATCATGTCAAGATCAAGAAAATGGCAAAACTCCAAGTTGTGTCAAAAGTGCCAAGTCGAGCCAAGTCGTGACGTGGGCAACAAAATCCTTGAAGCTCCAATTCATTAAAATAAAACCCAGAAATAAGCAGATACTGGGGGCACAAGGGATGCAGGTGCACCAGGGCAGGCCAGGGTGGCAACACACTAGAGTGTGCCAAAAAAAAAGGGGGAGGGGGGGTTGACAACACTCTAGAGTGTGCCTAGGTTGAGGGCACTAGAGTGCGCCTAGTAGGCAGCACCCTAAAGTGCGCCTACCATGCTCACTGAAGTGCGCCTAGAATAAGGCCGGCCCAAGTGCGCCTAGGTCATGGGGAATGAACCGCGCCTAGTTCATAGAATGAACTGCGCCTACCACTGATGGGACAGTTTGGCGCCCAGTCTGATGGGACAGATGGCGCCTAGTCGAGGATGGCCGGCCAACTGCGCCTAATCAAAGGAGAAGTAGGCGCCATTGGCCAACCGCGCCTAGTTCACAGAATAGGCGCCATCGACCAAGTCAAGGAGAACAGGCGCTATGAAGCGTTCTGTTTGGAAGAGGCGCGCAGCGCTAAGGAGCGTGCGGCCAAGAGGCGCACTTGCAAGGGCAAGCGGCCAAAGTAGGCGCCATCGGACCTACGCAGGGGAAATAGGCGCCATCGGCTACCACAGAGTCATCTTCTTCCCAAAGAAGAACACCATGGCCGAAAACTTAGCAACATCACAACTCGGCCATCCGAGCTCCAAATCCAAACTTCCAAGGGTCCATCTTGGGTGAAATTTGATTCTCTACCACATGAGCACATCAAATCCCACCCAAGATCGGCCAAAACACATCAAAACATGTAAAATCCGAAAATGTAAAGTACAAGATTCAAGCTCCACAAAACCCCAAATCCGAAAATACAAAGAACTAAAGTTACTCCCAATGAGCTAAGCTAAGTGATGAACTCATGAAAGTGGATTCTCATGTTTGGCAAGATGCAACTTGCCTCTCTTCCACTAGGGTTTGGAGGATGGAGGAAGAAGGGGGTTTCTTGGTGGGGGAAATAAATGAAAGTAAATGTGAGGAGAGAGAGAGGGGAATGGTATTAAATGGTGGTGGTGGGGTGAGCTTGAGGGGTAGTATAGGTTAGGGTGGTCCAACAATAAACCAAAATAGAACCAAACCATGCTAAACCAAGTCAAACCAAGCCAAGTCTCCTCAAAAATAAAACCGAGCAAAATACGAGAAGCCAGGAATACTGCAAGTACAGAAAATTAAAATACCTGATAAAAATCAAAATACGCACAAAATACGAAATACAAGAAATGGGGGTGACAGCTACTGCTGCGCAGCTGCTGCTACGTTCGTGCACGATGACGTCGGCGGCGGTCGCCGGCGGTGGCGGATGTGCGATGGTGGTTCGGGTGATGGTGGTGGAGGTGGTTAATGGGGGTGGTGTAGTTGAGGATGATGATGGTGAGAGTGGTAGTGGTGATGTGTGGTGATGAAGATGGAGTGAAGGAGGAAGGAGGGAGGAGTATTGTCGGCAGTGAGGGGGTGGGGTGGTGTGTGTGTTGTATGTGAAAGAGAGAGAGAGAGTTGTGTGTAGGTGTGTGTGTGTGTGTAATATATATAAAGAGAGAGTGTGAGAATAGAGAGAGAGAGAGGAGATATTTGAAAAGGAAAGAGAGAAGTCGGCTAGAGAGAAAGGGGGGTGATGTGCTGTGATGGGGAGGGTGAGGTGGTGTGTGTGTTAGGAGAGAGAGTGAGTGAGATTTATATATATGTGTATATATATAAGAGTTAAAAATAGGATATTTGTAAAGTAGAGAGAGGAAGAGATATTTTCAAAATAGGAAAAAGAGAAATATTGTGTGGGTTATTTGTGTAGTCATGAGGGAACAATATGGAACTTGGGTTTGGATTCAGTCGAGCCGGGTCGGGTCAAAATCGGACATGGTACAATAATTGAATTAAAATAGGTATTTATGATCATGGAAAAATAAGTAACATGTGGGGGCTCAAATAAATGGGATATAAGTATCATGTGGGTAGTAGGCTTCATGTGGGCCATGTCCATACTTTGGGTTGACAGGTTGGATCGATGTCGGGTCCCGAAATTAAATTAGAAACTAAATCAGGTTTTACGATAGATAATTAATTGGCCTAAATTGACCCGAAAGTTGTGCGATACAAAAAGAGCACAAGAAAACGAGTTTAAGTGGGACATGATATATCAAAATGAAGATAATCTTGTCTACTACAAAACTCATAAAGAAAATTTACAGAGATTGGCATCCCTGACGCTCCAGAAGTCAAAGTCACGGAAAGGAACATTAATGTTCAAAACAATTAAATAATAAAATATTTATTAAAAAAAATTCATTTAGAAAATTTAAAATAGCCCTGAAATTCAGGGGGCTTACAGGATACGACAGCCATATCCCGCTGCATGGAGAGATGTCCCCTTCCCTCCTCGGTACAAGCCACTCAACATCAACCCTTACGACGGGAAGACATCTGCAAGCCGATACGTGACCTACTTTGAGGTCACAACAGATCATCTTCCGTATGACGATGCCATCCTTACACGATTGTTCGTTGGGGCATTGGAGGGAGTCGCATTCGACTGGTACCGCAACTTGTCGGACAACTGCATCCATTCCTTCGTCGGCTTCAAACATATGTTCTTGGAGAGGTTCTATGAGGTGGGACAAGATGTGACCATGTCAACTCTCATGGACGTTGTTCAAGGAGAGAAGGAGCTGACAAGGAATTACATCGAACGGTTTCGCCAAACCGCGACGAAATTGCCCTCTGGTAATCCGGACTCTTCTTTAATTGAGATTTGCCAAAAGAGGCTGCTCCCTACAATCAGCCTCTGGATGGGCGAAGATCAATTTAAAGACTGGAAGGCCTCCATCATCAGCGCCACCAACGCAGAAGCAAAATTGAAGAAGTCTCGCCAACTGGGGCTGCATATCCCGGATGGAGAGGATAAAGGCAAATGCCCTAATACCAACAAACAACAACGACAAGTTCCTCAAGAAGTACTATGTCTAAACGACACCTTCCAACTATCTCTCGGATTGTGAGTCATATACCCGCAGGTATCGCTGAACTTACACTCCGACTTCAAATCTCCCAGATTGTTGAGTTACGTACCCTCAGGTACCACTGAACTTACTCTCCGATTACTCTGAATGAATTCTCTTGGTCATATCTATGTATCTCCTGGTCATAGCTTTTCTACCGCGAAGAATTCGCCTCAAAATCTATTGTCCGTACCACCGGTGCGCAGAAGGGTAATAGGTCCATAAAAGTTATCGTAATCTATTACTTACACCATCGGTGTACCAATGAGTAGTAGATCCATAAAATATCATTCAAATCTATTACTCGCACTACCAGTACACAAAAAGGGTAATAGGTCCACAAAATTTTCGAAACAACCACGTCGATGTCACCTCTGAGTTGTTTCTCTTCCATCAAAAACAAATCACCCCCTACATAGAACTTCCACGTCCATATTACCTCTGAGTTGTTCTATGTATCCTTCGTTGAGTCCACTCCTGCCACGTCCTCATTACCTCTGAGTAGGAAGACTCCGCGGTAAAACCCTCATACTTACCACGTCCTCATCACCTCTGAGTAAGTATGTTGGTTTTCTCTCGACATATTACCCGTATCCATAACCAGGGTATACCAAGGGTAATAGGCCCACAAATATCCAAAGTTGACCACAAATGTCCACAGTTGACCACAGATGTCCGCAGTTGACCACAAATGTCCGCAGCTGAACACAAATGTCGTACTAGGTCCCCTAGTACATCCACATCTTTCATCATCATCACATGCTTTTGGAGTCCAGCTGTTCCATAGCATTCTTTCACCCAATACATAGAACTTCCACGTTAATAGCACCTCTGAGTTGTTCTGTGTATCCTCATTAGGCCCACTCCTACCACGTCCTCATTACCTCTGAGTAGGAAGGCTCTACTTTAGACCTATATTTATCACGTCCTCATTATCTCTGAGTAAATATGTTGGTTTTCCCTCCACTTATTATCCGTACTCGTACCGCCAGTACACAAAAAGGATAATAGGTCCACAAATGTCCTCTGTTGACCACAAATGTTGTATTAGGTCCTCTAGTACATGTACCCTTTTTTCACAATCATATGCTTCTTGAACCCAGTTGTTCCGTGGCATTCGTTACCCGTTACATAGAACTTTCACATCCATATTACCTCTGAGTTGTTCTATGTGTCCACATTCGAGTTCACTCCTACCATGTCTATATCACCTCTGAGTAGGAAAGCTCTACCATCAGCCTCATATTTACCACGTCCATATCACCTCTGAGTAAATATGTTGGTTCCTTCTCTCAACTTATTATCTGTACATAAAACCAAGGTACGCTAAGGATGATAAGTCCACATAAAATCTCCAGCAAAAGTACCCAAATCTATCACATCCATGCTACCTCGGATAGGATTGCCACACCTAAACAGCTCGACTTTCCATTCTTCTTATTCAAAGTATTCCAAATTTACAATTTGAAAACTTTGAAGGGGGTCCTATAAAAGCATGGAAAATATTGCTTTTAGTCCCACATCGAAAAGGAGATGAAGAAAGGACTCACTCCATTCTATAAATAGAGCCCCCTTGCCTCCTTTAAAAAGGGCACCAACTTCCCTTCCCTCCTTCCAACTTGGACACTTCCTACTACGCACCTTCGGGTGCTAAGTCGAAGAAGTCTAGGGCAGTGCGGGCTCAACAAGCCCAGTCAACTATCCCAACTACTGACCAACAGAGAATTCCATTAACTGTTATGCGAACCTCTGATGGAAAGTTGTACAAAACCGCCCGTGTCTAGCCCCCGACGGCAAACGGACAGGGTGGTTCTCAAGAGTCTCCCAACAAAGATCGAAGGCAAGTGCTTTCACTAGCCCCACATCAGGGAGCAAACATGGTGCCAACACACTCGTGTGTTCGGGATACCCGGGCCCACAAAACGAGTGCAAAGGTTGACCGAGATGGCCTTGACTTGCGAGATATGATCCTTCACAAGCGCAAGAAAAGAAGGGGATTCTCTATGCGGCCCAAAAATCAACATGAAGCTTCATGCGGCTCAAAACCCAGGAATCTTCATGCGGCTCACAAAACCCAGGAATCTTCATGCGATTCAAAAACTTCATGCGGCTCAGAAACGTCATGCGGCCCAGAAACTTCATGCGGTCCAGAAGCTTCATGCGGTTCAGAAGCTTCATACGGTTCAGAAACCGCATGCGGCTCAGGAATCTTATGCGGCTCAGGAAGAGCCACGTGGCCTCGTGCAGCTCAAAACAGACCGATTACAGCTGGCCATAATTACTCCCTGCAGATCGTCATTAAATGCTCTGACATAAAGTGACAGTTCTGACGGCTCTGACATAATGAAGAGACGCGTCATGCTCATCAAAAGACGAGAAAATCTCTGAGATAGCCGGCTCAGTTCATAAATTTCAGGAGGATTAATTATGCGGATCGCCTAGGCCACCCTTATGCGGTTCAGTTGGGGGCCACCCTTATGCGGTTCAGTCGGAGGGCCACCCTTATGCGGCTCAGTTGGGGGCCATCCTTATGCGGCTCGGTTGGAGGCCATCCTTATGCGGTTCAGTTGGAGGCCACCCTTATGCGGTTGGGGGCCACCCTTATGAAGCTCGGTTGTGAGGCTATCCTCATGCGGCTCGGTTGTGAGGCCATTCTCATGTGGCTCAGTTGTGAGGCTATCCTCATGTGGCTCGGTTATGAGGCCACCCTTATACGGCTCAATTAGCAGACCACACTCATACGACTTTGCCAAGACGCCCCGTTCATGCGGCTCGCAGCATAAATGACAGTTGGGACACGTGGCAGAAGATTGACTAAGACTTATCCACTCGGATTTAGCAACCAACAAATCATAACAATGTAAATTTATTGCAATCATCAAAACTGCCCAGATCGATTTCCAACAAACAATGCAGATTTGTTGCAATCAACATAAACAGTCCAGATTGATTTTCAACAGACAAGATCAAGGCTAATCTTAACCAATCCCCAACCGTCTGCTTTTCAAGGAGCAATTACTGCACACCCTACTTATCACAAAGCCCTATAAATAGCAGGGGATTATTCCTTTGCAAAACACACAGAGTCATATGCGCAGAGCCCGAGCATAGAGATTAGCAACTCCCGTACACACAAAGAGCATTTCCTCACCAGAGCAGAAGCTACGTCCGATCGTCCAAGGAGTAAGGCAGAGTTGATAGCACTCTCCCGAGCCTCTACCGTCATCCCCTAAAAAAACTAAACAATTGTACTTAGATTGCTTTTCCTAGATTTTATTCCTAGGCTCTCTTTGTACGAGCGAGTTTGTATTGTGAATCAAAGTCCAGTCCTCCCATAAAACTGTTATGTTCTTTCGATAATCAATGGCAAACAATGCGCTTTATAAAATTATTGCACATTTAATGTGCTCTAGAATGCAGGAGATCATGAAGGGTCTAATTTCTGAAAATCAAGCAGCATTTATCAAGGGCAGGTCGATTGCGGAAAATTGTCTATTAGCCCATGAGCTCGTCCGGGACTTTAACAAGGCAGGGGGAAGGAAAAGTTGTATCAAACTAGACATTAGAAAGGCGTACGACACGGTTAACAGGAACTTTGTTTGCCACATTCTGCTGAGCATGGGTTTTGACAAGTGGTGGGTTGATGGAATCAGAGAATGCATCTGCACGCCTACATTCTCAATTCTGATGAAAGGACTATCTTGCGGGTTCTTCGGAAGTAATAGGGGCTTACGGCAGGGGGACCCGCTATCCCCGTATCTTTTCACCATCGTTATGGAGTATTACACCTGTCTGATGGATTTCGCCACACTTCAGAGGCGTATCACTCCTCTTTATAGGTGTGTGGATCCAGTGGTGTCGCATCTGATTTACGCAGATGACTTACTTGTCTTTGTTGAGCCTTCAGAGAGGACCATGATAGCTCTTTTGGAAGTTTTGGAAGAATTTGCGAGACTTTCAGGTTTAAGATTGAACACTGAGACGAGCCATATATATTTTAGCAAAGATTGTCCTAACAAAGTAGAGATAGCGGCTCTACTACAGGTTGAGATCGGCCAACTCCCTGTTAAATATCTTGGCTTACCGTTATCAGTTAATTATACGCACGACTCAGACTGTCAGGGCCTGATCCAGCACAACCAATCAAGATTAGAAGGATGGCAAGCACAGCTGTTATCCTTTGGAGGACGAGTAGAACTCATCAGATCGGTTATTCTTGCTATCGCGTGCTACTGCCTTCAAGCGATTTTTATCCCTAAGAAAACAATTCAGAAATTTGAACAAATGTGCACCAACTTCATTTGGAAAGGAGGTCTACATGGGATTTCATGGGAGGAATTGTGCCAATCAAAGGAGGAAGGTGGTATAGGACTTCGTTCACTAAAAATACTTCGAAAAGTTTCACTCTTAAAGATGGCATGGCGGCTGCTTGGAAGTAAGTCTATGTGGGCTAGATGGACCAGGAACAGGTACTGCCGAGCTAACAACTTCTGGATCCAACAAGTTGATAACAACTTCTCGGTCACGTACAAAAATATTCTTCGAGCTCGACCCAAACTGAAGAAGAGAATTATCCGTGTAGTGCAAGACGGCGCATCCACAAGCCTGTGGTTCGACCCATGGCTCCATCACAGTAGCCTGATCGACCGGTGGGGTTGGCCAATGTTCGAACTGTATGGTCGGGATGAGCCTTTAGCTGTAATCATCCAAGAGGGCCAATGGCGGCTGGATAATAGACCATTTGGTCACTGGTTAGCTGCTGACATAGCCAACATGGCTATACATCCTGCTGAAACCGAGGACAAATGGGGGTGGGAAGGATCGGTTGATGGCTGCTTTTTAACAAAATTGTGTTACGAGCAGATCCGACCTCGTAGGTCTCAAGTTAGCTGGGCGGAGGTCATCTGGTATAAGAAGGCGGCGGTGAAGATGAAGTTGTGTGCATATAAAATAGTTCGAGATCGACTATTCACTAAGGAGAGACTGAACAGATTTGGAATTCTTGAGAATGACGTTGCATGCGTCTTATGTACTGGGGCACTGAAAATAGAGATCAACTATTCTTTCAGTGTCCTACCTCTGGATTTATATGGCAACAAAGTTGGGCCAAGCTTGGCATTGGAGGCGGTCAGGGGAGTGGTATTCTAGAGATTGTAGAAGAGATCAGTGGTTTGAGTAGACGAAGTCCAGACACATACAATGTAACTCCTCTTCCCGAAATTTTGTAATATATTTTTTATTTTTTATTTGATTAGTTTACATTTAATTTTTCTATTATCATAGGAGTTGTGACTAAGCGCACAGGTGATTTATGACCATCTTGTGGTCACATGATCTCTAGATAGGGTTTATAAACATGCTATAGCTATATTATATTTTCCTATAATTTTTAGACATTTTAAGATATTTATTTATTAAAGATATATTTATTTTATTGACTTTCATGAATTACTATAAGGTCATTTGGGACTATTTTGAGACAAGTTATTTTTATTTAGGTTCTAGGAGGTTAGAAATATTTTCTAGAATTTTTTAGGATTTTTTTAGAATTTTTGGGAATTTTTATATAATTAAAATCTATAGAAATTATATTTTATAGGCTTTGGAAATTTACTGTGAGGTCACATGATGATATTTTGTGTTAAAATATTTTATTTAGATTCTAGACACTTAGAAATATTTTCTAGAATTTTCTAGAATTTTTTTGGATTTTTCTGCAATTTATTTTGATTTATTTGGACTTTAAATGATTTTTTAAATGATTTTCTGAATTAAAATAATTAATTACCCAGAAATTCACCCGGGGGGCCCACCTATCGGCGCCCAGGCTGAACCGTCTCTCTCTCTCCTATATATATTATTATATTCGAAATCCTAATTAAATTTCAGCCGTCTTTTTTAGAGGGAGTTCTAGTAGAGATCTCGACTTCCCGAGACGATTGCCGTCAACTCCGACGTGATTTTAGCGTGCCGGTTTTTTATTGGATTCGTCTCAAGGTAACTTTTCTGAATATATAATTTATTTTCGTATATATTATTCCTAAATTTCTGAAAAATTCGTAGAGTGTCGGTTGTCCGAAACTTGACACGTTTTGGTGTTTTCGAGATTCCGTGAGAACCAGAAATCGAAATCATGAACTGTTTAAAGTTTCGGAAAGCTAACACAGAGTTTTACGACTTATATGTTTTCCAGAAATTAATTCGTTCATCTAGTATTTTAGTTATTCTGTTGAACTCAGAATTGATCGATTGATCACCGTTTTGGTCACGATTAGCCATAACGGCGATATCTTTTGACCAAAGCATGATTTTGCGGCAGGTTGTTTCCAGCGCACTCGTGGCGCTGAAATCTACCAAGGTACACTTTCAAAATCTAGAGTTCACAGCGTTTGACTAGATAGGCAATGGTACGTCTCGATTTGCGTGCCATGGTTTCCAAAATTGGAAAACATGACTTTGGTGGCCAAACTTGCATGTTTAAATTATATTCATATTATTATTAGGTTAAATTAGGTTTTTAAGTGAATTATTTCAGAATTAATTATTATTAGATTAGTAACCCAACTAGCCACTATTCCATGAATTTAGAACTAGAACATTAGAATTGATTTATAGTCTTCGTGCACGGTTCATGGTGCGATATGTGTTATAGGTTGACAGCTCCTAGATTGGCATCCTCTCATCCTCGACTTGTGACTACGGTTTGTGCAAGGACCACAGGCAAGATACCTTGCCTCCCTCTACAGTTTAATTCCATGTTATTATTGTATTATCATTAGATACTCTATTTGTTATAGATTTTATATGATTTATTAGCTCTCTAGTTGACTTGATTTATCTAGTTTCTACATACCGTGTTCACCAGTTTATGGTCTTGCTTGACTTGACAGTGTAGTTATACTGGACTTGACTGTGTCTTGACTGAGTCGTACCTTGTCTCACCAGTACCTTGCTTGAGTCGTGTCATAGAACGAGTACGTGTAATTGAACTACTAAATCATTGTTAGTGTTTCCTTCGCACCAGAGAGTCCGCTCGGGACGAGGGTGTTTTCTTTGATCTGTTTACATCCGTGAGTCCACACTCGGGACGAGGATGTCGATTATTTGCACCAGAGAGTCCACACTCGGGACGAGGGTGTTGACTTGACTTGAACCAGAGAGTCCACTCGGGACGAGGGTGTTTACATCAGAGAGTCCACACTCGGGACGAGAATGTTATACTTGCACCAGAGAGTCCACACTCGGGACGATGGTGCCTTGCCGTGAACTAACCAGAGAGTCCACACTCGGGACGAGGGTTAGTACTAACCAGAGAGTCCACACTCGGCACGAGGGTTTGTGATTAGTTCAAACCTGTGAGTCCACTCGGGGCGAGGGTTTGGTATTCCATTGATCTCGTGTTCGCTTGTTCATTCAGCAGTTCAGTTACGTGTAGTTGTTCTAGTGTTCGTGTTCAAGGTCACCTGTCAGTAGCCACTTGTCGTTAGTCACTTGTTAGCAGTTTGGTCGTAGTCTCTTGCCATGTTAAGTGTCGTTCCTTGTTATATCCTGTTTATATATTATCATGCATGATTAAACTGCTAGATAGGCATGTTTATATGTATCTTGCTATGTCCTTTGAGGACCTGATAATCTCTTCAGGTTTAGCGATTGCATGGAGTTAGTGGCAGAGCGGGATGGTAGATGATTTTGATACATGTCTCAGGTATTTGTTAGTGATATTACATTGTTATCATTTCGTGCTTTTCATTCCTTATCATGAGATATTCTGCTTATTGATTCAGTTTAGAGACTCTTGTTATATTCTTTGGAGTCTTATCGGACATATATGCTAGTAGGCTGCAGACCACGACCCATAGTGTTCATTCATGTTTCGCACACTTATTGTGGATTTGAGATATAGATTAAATTGCCATGATTTGGCAGTATACCCTAGCCTTGACAGCGTTTACGTATTCGAGTCGGACTGAAGTCCGCTTGATGCGTAGCTGGCTTGCTCACGTGCTTGCATCCGAAAAGCGGGTGCGGACCGTGACATACAACAAAGTCCGACTTCGGTTACTGTCAGCAATATGGCATATATGGAGAGAACGAAATCGGCGTATATTCGATGGAGTAGTCACTACTACTCGGGGGATTATAAATAATATTGAGATGGATATTCGGAGTATGGAGGGCTAATCTTGTCCTGAGTTGTACATAGTACTTGTGAGATTGTAATGGTTGTTTTCTTCTTGTTTCAGCAATAAAATTACTCTTTCTTCAATATATATATATATATATATATATATATATATATATATATATATATATATATATATATATATATATATATATATTTTATATATATATATATATATATATATATGGGAACCGAACGAGGTTTGGTTTTTGTGAACCGAACGAGGCCAAAGAGTCGTGGCTATGTGTTGGGAAAGCTATGCCAAGAAATGAGTGAGATACGATGCCGGGGCCATTAAACACATCATACCATTTGATACTTTTGTCTCCTTTTTCCTTTTTGGTAAGTTACAAAAGCTAGAAAATTGAAAGACTCCCAAAAGGAGGGATGTTATATATTCTATTCTATAATATCAAAAAGTTATACAGCAGAGATTTTTCTTTTCAATTTTTTTATTTTATTAACCAATTAAAAAAATAATTAAAATTAATATATAATATTTATGTAAATTTAAAAGTTGTCCTTTGGTATTTCTAATTACAAGTGTCCTAAATACTTAAATATAATGAGTATCTAAAAGTGATGTATTGAAAAATAGAATTTGTTTAACACCATTCATACATTAAAAAAGAATAAATTTTGACTACAAATATTATTTAATCTTTCTAATAATAAATACGTACATATACGCTAGTTGGGTTAAAGAAGAGATACGTGGTGAAATTATAATCATGGTTGTTTAATTCGTGGGTAGTTTTAATTTTAAAGTTGCATGATATATATTATATATTAAACTAAGCTAAAACACTTGGAAGAAGTATAGGAAATAAACAACCAAAATAATTTACACATGAGGGGAAAAAATGCAAGATACTCGATCTCTGTTTTGAATAAAGAAAAACGAAGAAGACCTCGTCAAAGAAATATTTTCTAAGAAAGATCGAATTCTATTAACAAATTATGCACCCAAAAAAAAAAGGAATTCGTTGATTCTTTTGAAAGAATGGATGCGTGGCTTTGAAATTTGGCTTGGAGTCAAATTTGCAATTTAATTTATTTTTCACAAAGTTGTTTTGTTTTTCAAAGAAATAGAGATGGGTTAGTTTAAACTTACATTGACAAGCAATCTAAATATTGATCAAATTTTACCGGCCGGCTGTATGAGACTGCAGTTCAATGAAGAAGAATGTGACAAATAATTTCGTATTAAATGACAAACAAGATAATTTTGTAAAGAATATGAGTTATTTTACTAGTGAAAGAACAAATTACACAACTCAAGCCTAATATAACTAGACATTAATGTCTAACAAAAGTAAAGAAGAATTTTTTTTTAAAGATGGATATAAATCATAGTAAAGAATTGTTACAGTTGTTTTCTTTTGCTTATGGATCACATTGTATTTCAGTTTTGGAAAATGCTAAATTTACTATCAAAAATTTACAACTTTCTTATAACTCATACCCACCTCCATGCTAACATGGTCCCACCCGGTTCTCCCTCTCCCCCAATCAAAGGATGCCACGTAGGAGATTGTAGAGTTTACAACCAAAATTGGTTGTAAGCTTTACTCTTCAATTTTTTCCCTTTTTCTCTTTCGTATAAAACTTTAGGACATTACAAGGGGAGCACAAATTTAGAAAATTTTCAAATAAACTCTGTCAACAATTTATGTTAATTTTAATATATCAAGAGCCCTACTTGTGATCACTAGCCCACTTGGTTGAGTGTTGGGGTGATAGGTTCAAATCCTAGGTTGGTTACTTTATGAAGTTTTGCTTTTGCAAATGACCTCTAGCCTAGTGGTTAAGATAGATACATGCGGTCCGAGTGGTCAGGAATTCGAATTCCAGTGGGAGCGATTCTGAAAACTAATTATCCTTGCTTCAAAAAATAAAATTATATATATATATATATATATATATATATATATATATATATATATATATATATAGAGAGAGAGAGAGAGAGAGAGAGAGAGAGAGAAAATATATATATATATATATATATATATATATATATATATATAGAGAGAGAGAGAGAGAGAGAGAGAGAGAGAGAAAGAGAGGGGATCAAAAGACCCATCTCCTCCCCCCCTCCCCCTGGATCGAGCGGGCCGCTTGGGGCCTGCTCGTGCGTCCGCTCGATCCAATTGTTGAAAGGGACGAGACTTCCGCAACGCTCCCACCGAGAATCGATCTCCTGACCATTCGGACCACATACATCTCTCTTAACCACTTGGCTATAGGCCATTTGCTCTATATATATATATATATATATATTTATTTTTTTTATTTTTTTTTCATTTGCTCTATATATATATATATATATATATATATATATATATATATATATATATATATATATATATATATATATATATATATATATATATATATATATATAAACCTCAGTGTATATTACAAATTTGAAATGTATATATTTAGACCTCTCTATTTTGTTAGAAGCTACAGTAACAAAGTCCTTGGTGCATCGAAAAAAGTGTCTAATTTTTTGAGTGGTTAATGATAATCTTTTTCTTTTTTACTATTTGTAGAATGTCAAAGACGATGGTGTGGAGAGATGCCTCTCACGTTGTCTTGCGTGAAGATTTGTAGCAAAGATATTTATACGAGTTTTTTCATATATATATATATATATATATATATATATATATATATATATATATATATATATATATATATATATATATTCTGCAATGCCCGAAGGCTGGTTATGCATTTAGCGATTATTGTGCCTATGTGGAACCATCAAATGTACAAACTGAAATTCCGTAGACAAATTAATTATCAGATCTGACTACAAATAGAAAGTCATAATAAGAACTCCTAATATAGTTATGGCACGATAACTTATTTTCCTGTTTAGACCATTACTTTTTTTTCTTTCTATTTAGGTCCTTTAAAATAAATACAAATCAAAATGTATGAAATTTGAACTTTTTTTTATTGATGAGTTTTAAAAACTAGTAACTCATGGGTTACTCTACGATTTTTTATTAGTTATCTTGATAGACTTTTTATTTTGTTGTGTTCCCTGCAACTGACAATTATGTGTAGTCACGGGTCCCAAAAAAATATTTATTTACAAATTGTGTAATTTGTAAAGCATAGTAAGCTGATACTGATCAAATTGTATCAATTGTATCATTTGCAAATTGGGCCAACACTAATGCGGCCCAAAAAAGCTCTCGGTTCACGGTCAACTTGTTGAACCGTCTACTTCGATCCGATTTTTAAAACACCGGTCCAAAGTAGATTTGGAATTACTTATGTTCTTTATTCTCTTAAAAGACAGTAGAGGAAACATGTTTAATAACAATTACCTATCATATACTTTCAATTTTGAAACAACTTATAACAGGCTTTCAAAAAAAATCTACTTCTAACAAGAACCTCATACTTATCGTCAAAAGATACCAAATTTGTCTGATTTTTTAGACTAGCCCTTAAAATAACTATATAAATATCTTGCCTTCAACTCTATCAACAATTCATTTCTAGATATGAGTATGTTTTGAGTTTATTAAACCGAACTCTCCTATTTTAAAAGTAAATACACTGACACCCATATCCTTTATATATTTTTTAAAGTAGGAGTGGTTAGTAAAATTTATTTTACATAAATTAGAAAACTTAGAGATGGTCGCGTATTTAATATAAACTATAGGGAGTGTCAGTGTATTTATTTCAAATTAGAAAAGGTCTACGTATTTAACACAAAAGATAGGAGTTGTCAGTATATTTATTTCAAATTAGAAAATGTCCGTGTAATAAACATAAAACATAAGGAGTGTCAGCATAAATAATTCAAGAAGAAACGAAGAAAACTAAGAGGATTTGAAAATTTTACCCAACTACGCTTAAAAATGTATGTATAAATTATTATTTGAGAAAATTACGACAAAAATAGTAATTATATATTCATCCATAAGCAAACAAAAAATATTCTTACTTTTTTTTTTTTACTTTTTAGTCATTCAAACAAGGAAAAATAAATAACTTTACCTTCATTTTACTTTTTCTCATGTTATTTTCTCTCATTTTTTCCTTTCTGAAAAAGACCAAATTTGAGTTGCACCCCAATTTTATTACCATAATTCAAGGTATATCCCACCCAATTAACATAATGTACAAAATTATACACTTTTGACGGGAATCGTATGTGACCCACGATCAACTCCTTTGACCGGTATTTATGACCAAAATTTTCCTTTTCTTCTTCTTCTTCTTCCTTGCATGTCCCCCTTCCTACCGTGCCCTGTTGTCCTCCTTCCCATCGCACGCGCCCTCGCACCGTTGCATGCACCCCCGTACCGTCGCACGTACTCCTGCACTGTCGTGCACTACTTGTTTCTGCCAATGCCGCTTGCTGTTGACTCTGATGTTGCTGCTGCTAGCTGTTGCTACTACTGCTACTGCTGCTGCGACGAGCATCAGCTATTGTTGTTGTTGTTGCGAGCTGCTACCGCTGTTGCTGCTAGCTATTGACACTGTTGTTGCTGTTGCGACGAGCCTCCGCCGCTGCTGTTGTTGTTGCGAGTTGCTGCCGCTGTTAGCTATTGATACTGTTCTTGCTGCTGCAACTGCTACTGCTACTACAAGTTGCTGGTCATTGCGAGATGCTGCCACTGTTGCTCTAGCTGCATTCTCAGTTGTTGCTGCGACTGCTAACACTTATTATGTTGCTTGTTGTTGCTACGCCCGCTGCTTGCTGTTGCGCAACACCCCCTCCCTCCTCCGACTGTTGGCACCGGAGAAAGAGGGGGGGTTCTATTGCTGTCCGCGAAAGGAAGGGAGGAGCGGAAGGCGTACGGTGGGGGTGGATGCACGATGCTGGGGGCGCGTGCGGAAAAGCCGTGACGATAGGGAGGGTATTTTGGTCCTAAAATATCAGTCAAACGAGTTGAGCGTCAGTGATAGACAATTTTTGTCAAAGTGAAGATTATGTACATTATGATAATTGAGTGTGGTGCATCTTGAATTATGCTAATAAAAGTGGAGTGCTAGCTCAAATTTTCTATTAAAAAAAAACACCAACGCACCATAAGCATAATAGAAAACGGGTTCGAATATATCCTGTACCCGACCCGGTCCGGCCTGTTGTGAACTTTCCATAGTTGCTCTTTAGGCGAAACGTGGCACATCGACAAGTGGTGCACGAGAAGAAGCATCTACTTTTTCGGGTAGAAAAAAGGGAACATAAAACCCGCACCGAGAAACGCGGAAAGGTCGGCCAGGAGGATGGGTGGGGACCACATAGCACCGAATGTGCACAGATGGCGACAGCTCAGATTTCCCGTTTTGTCTTTATTGCGGAATTTCAATTCGAAATTATTTTATGTTCTCTGCCCCTCAAACATTTATATTTTGACTTGCATCTCTCTCTTGCATTTTACTATATTGTAGGTTTTTCTTCTTTCAAACGATGAAACACTTTTACTAGAGATCAAATCACCTGATAAACAAACTAAAGAATTCTGTTGTTACAAATGAAAACTCTAGATACATATTAGCCCAAAAAAAAAAAAAAGGTGGAGAATACAAAATGAAATAAAACTCATTGGAGTGGTTAATACCACCATTGTTCAAACTTCAAAATACCACGTATGTCGATTACCTCCGTCCTCCACCTACCAACAAGTTTAGAAATAACTATGAGAAGGCTCGCTTGTTGATGATGCACTTATGCGCGAAGCATATGCAACTAATTATCACCCATGACACATTATTTATCATCTTTGTCATGTATGATCAATTATCATTAAATTTATACTAGCATATATGTACGTGCGTTGCACGTATTTTACATATATTTTAATTAACTTTTTATGTACTTGGGAACCTTGTTAGCAATCATCCGAATAAAACTCATATTATACGCGAATTTTTTCGTATCTTTCATAAACGTATAATACTTGCGTACTTTTGACAGATCCAAATCAGTACATAAATTTTAAGCATGTGAAGTTTTAAACGTATTTCTTATAAATGATTCAAATAATTGGCACAAAAAGCGTGTTAAAAATATGTTTAATTAATCAAATTTGACAACATATTTAAGAATGTGAAATTTCTAACCTCAATATTTTTATTTTTCAAATTTTTGACCGAATTTTTGAACGTATTTTATTTGCACTAAGCCGATTTATACTTGTACTTTTGTCGTCCCGAATTTTTTTCGTTTGCCGAATTGCTAACAAGGCTTGGGAAGTCGCAAATCCACCGTAATAACAAAAGTATATTTTCTTTTTTTACATAATTACCTGGTTGCCCTCATTAAAATTAATGAACCATTTTAATTAGTACAGGTATGTAAGGACATTTGAAGGGAAAAAAAACTTTTATGGTGAAGCTTACTTTCCTTATTATATAATAGAATAGATAGAATATTTTAATGTACAAGTTTTTTTAATGTACTAAATATTGACTTTATTTATGATTAAACGCCAACAAAATTCGCAAAAGATAAAAATTCAATTCGTAAGTCCTTCATTCATTTGCCTTATAAGTCTGGATGGATTGGATGTCATGCATTGGATATCCATATGTAAAGTTAATGGTAACAACTAACTACTTGTGAGTCATATAATGACTTTTCGTACATACAAAATTATATTCGTGATGGACGGTGAGAAATGAAAATTACTTGCCTACCGTTAGCCCACATTAACGAGCGACTATCGTTATAAGTTAGAAAGAAAACACACGAGGTACTGTCTCAAATTAATATCTAGAATATTTATTTGACAATGTTCAGTATATTTACACAATAATTTAATCTTTATTGTGATTTTTTTTAATATTGTGAAAAAAGTTAATAGGGACAATAGATAACTATCAAAATATTATTTGATCTTTCTTAATAGTATTGCAGGTAAGTATATATATATATATATATATATATATATATATATATATATATATATATATATATATATATATATATATATATAGTAAATTTATAAAATAATTAAAATAATTAATCTTTTAGTTGTCATAAATTATTTTAATAAATGTTAGAAAAATTATAACAACTGTTTTTTTTGTCTTTACGTAGAGCGGGCGTGAACATGTACTGGTTCACTATAGTATGAATTTTTGTTTAACATAACTAAATAATGTCAAACAAAAGAATTTGGCTTTTCATGATAAGGATCGTTCTTCTATATTTGAAGCAATATTCGTTGGTATAATCAATGTTGAAATAAACAAATAAGAGGATTCGACGGGGATTTGTACAAAATAACGAAAGTAGGTTAGGAGAGAGAAAAAATGATAGTGATGTTTCTTATGACATGTTATAATCAGTGTTGACAAAGTGGTGGGACATTGTCTTTTAATTTCAATCATGGCAGGATTAGCACACGTGAGCTCGGTTTTGCTTTGGTGTCTTTCCCCATTTAATTATTATAACTGTTTTTTTTTAAAGAAAAATCTAGACTTTGTGAATGTGTTGCAACAATATTTATAGAAATTGAAAACAAAAATATTCGTTCGATAGACCATGCTGACGTGACTCTTCTATTGGCTCCACCTTTTCTATTAGCACCAGAATCCGTCCTTTCAATAGGAGGTCGTCACATCAACGCGTTCCGTCGATATCTGTCGCATCCTAGAACCAAAATACTGGAGAGCGGAGGCAGACATAGCCAGCTACGTATATGAAATGGGATCTATCTCGCTATACGGTCACGGCTGTCTAGATACATGAGGGTTTACTACAAGCCAACAGTCTCCTATGGTCATGAACAAGCCTAGTGTCTCAATCACAAGCAAGTAGGTACAAGTCTCAAGATGTATGATCATTAAATATACAATAATAAGGCGTCCCAAATATTACATATTCAGCTGATCATGAAACTAGTCGTTACAAAATGTTAGGACTAGCAAGAGTTTAGTCATACATGATCAACCCTAGGATATGTCAATCATGTTACAGTCCGTAGGCAGACAGTAAGTAAAGTGCAATCGAGCTAAACAGGTGCTCGTCGGCTAAACGCCTCAAAAGAATATATTTTTTACAATAAAGTGGGAGATCAAGAATAAATCCACTCGTTGCCAGGGTTCCGTCTAGTGGCCACCATCTGGCTGGAAGGTCGGTAGATCCTCTGGAGCTGCTCCGAAATCTGGTCATGCAAAACCAGCTGGGTCAGACCCCAGAAAGAACAAGTGCCACAAAGGAGGCTTCACTTAGGAACTAAAACCAGCAATTAGCACAAGATAACAATAAGGTAATAAATAAGACAAGAGTTTAAGAAAAGCATAATGTCACCCTCATTTTCCGTATTTCTTGTATTTCGTATTTATACTCGTATCTGGATTTTGGCATGTATTTTTATTTTTCTCAACTGGTAGAATTTCAGTATTTCTCGTATTTTGGGTTTTGGCATGGCTCGATTTTAATTGGGATGGTTTGGTTTGGTTTATTATGTATTGGATCACTTTAGCATATGCTACACCCTCAACACACCACATCCCACCCTCTTTAAAACTCCACCAACATTTTCTCTCTCCTCATAACCACCATTTATTTCCGTCTTCTTCTTCTTCTCCTTCCTCTACACAACTCTCCCAACCCTAGGCAAGTGCATCTTGCCACTACATGAGAACCCTCTTTTATTTGTCCATTTGCTAGATTAGGACATGGTGATCAACATTAGAACTTGGTATTTTATAATTTGGAGTCTCCATTGTTCTAGATCTAAGTTTTTCTATTTTCGGATTTTGCATGGTTTTGATATATTTAAGTTGGATTTTATGGAATTTTGATGTTTCCATGTGGAAGAGCATTCAGTTTCACCCAAGTTGGAACTTTGGAAATCCGGATTTGGAGTTCGGATGGCCAAGTTATGATGCTGTGTAGCCTTGAGTTCAACCATGGTGTTCTTGCTGTTTGGAGAAGACAGTGAGCAGTGTGCAGAGCTGATTAGCTTACGCACACTGAGCTGCGCGCGCTCTTTAGCGCAGCGTACGCAAACTTGGGTACGCTTCCTGTTGGAAGCGTGTCCCCTTGAGCGTGCGTGACTTTTCGCGTACGCTTCTCCCCTTGAGCGTGCGTGACTTTTCGCGTACGCTGCTCCCCTTGAGCGTGCGTGACTTTTTGCGTACGCTGCTCCCCTTGAGCGTGCGTGACTTTTCACGTACGCTGCTCCCCTTGAGCGTGCGTGACTTTTCGCGTACTTTAGCTCTCCTGCGTGCGTGCTTTCGTGCGTACGCTGTGCGTGCCCTTGTGCGTACGCTGTACCCTGAACCCCTTGCTTGACCCATTGGCTCTTGGAGTTTTGGTCTTAATTCTTTAAGCTTGGCTCTTCTATAGCCATGTATATTGATATTTTATTAGATATTTTTACGTCCATTTATATCCTTACGCCTTTTGTCCTGAACTTGATAATCACGAATTTACTTGATATGTTTGGAATTGATAATTGAGCATGACCTGATAGTGGCCCGTCGTGGCGCACTCCTGACTAGTACACTTGATATGATAACCTGACCTGATATATCTTGAATAGCTGTTGCGACGGCTACCTGACATGACATGACCTGTATAATTAATCCTGACACCGTGGGCGATTGTGCTTGTACAAATAATCCAGTCATGTCTTGCATCATGTCTAGGAGGGGACTCCTGAGTACCACGGTCAGGAGTACCTACTGAATTGGACTAAGGTTAATGATTAGTATAATTCACTAGTCATGAAGAGATGTTCCCCGGTTACAGGTGTAACGCCCCAGAACCAGAATACTGGAGAGCGGGAGCATACACAGCCAGCTACGTATATCGAAATGGAAAACACCTCGGTATACGGTCACGGCTGTCTAGAAATATGAGGGTTAACTACAAGCCATCAGTCTCCTGTGGTCATTAGCAAGCCTATTATCTCAATCTCAAGCAAGTGTTAAGATTACAAGATGTCTGAGCATCAAATATATAAATACAAGGCGTCCCAAATATTACATATTGGATGATCAAGCAGCTAGTCTTACAAAATGTCAGGACTAGCAAAGAGTACATCATACATGATCAACCCTAGGATCTGTTCATCATGTTTACAGCATCAAGAAAATGTACATACGAGCTAACAGGTGCTCGCCGGCAAACGCCTCAAAAGAATATTTAATTTACATATGAGTGAGCGGTACAAAATAGAAACCCACTCTTGGCCCCGGTTTCTTCTAGTTGACACCATCGGGCTGGAACTGCGGTAGATCCTCGGTAGCTGCTCCGAAATCTGGCCATACAAAACCAGCTGGGTCAGACCCCAGAAAGAGCAAGTGCCACAAAGGAGGCCATGCACAAGAACTAAAACCAGCATATCAAGTCGGAATGAAAATAAAGGTACAAGAAAGAAATACATGCAATAGGGCGATAACTGGTCATAACATGAGAATATTCCGGTCTCCCAGGTTACAACCCTTAAACCAAACAAGGACCGGGGTTGTAACCCTTCGCCTGAATAACGCATGCGCTAGACCATTTATCTAAAATTAAAATAAAGGCAAGCATGCTCGGGATGAGAGCCAGGTACAGGGACTAGATCAGGCCTAGGCAAGACTAGGCAAGAAAGACAAGGCTAGACAAGACCAGGCGCCAACCATTTCACAACGACCAAGCAAGTCCTACGGCTTGATAAATTAACTAACTAGGGTTGTCACAACCTAGTTACTAGCAAGATGCAATGAGATGTTCCTATCAGCCACAGGCCCTGCAGACTATCCAGGCTACCCAGAACGTAAGCAAGGAGCTGGGTTCAGGTGGGTACATTGTCCGAGAGACAAGTGTACCCTCAAGTACCATCAAGGGGTGCAACACCTAACAGTGTGCTGGAATTGTGCCCTACTCGTCGGCAAGCATCAATTCCCAAGGCCGCCCAGGTAACGGGATTGCCTGTAGCCGGGAAATCTCCATGTTCTAGTTTTGTGAACTAATCATTTACCTAGTCCGAATTCATGTGAACCTCTGGCCGTGGTACCCAGAGGTTCACGTCCTAGACATGATGCAAGACTGGACCAGTAGATTAATCAAGCACAAGATGCACACCCACGGTGTCAAGTCACGCAGCAAGTCAAGTAAGCCTGCCTCAGCAGCTCAAGTTGTCAAGTTATTATATTATCATGTCATGTTACAAGGAAGTGCGCCGCCGCGGGCCACTAGCAAGTTGTCAGGTTAACAGGTTCCAGTTATATAGTCCTAGTCACAATTTATGAAAAGTCAACTCAAATCATGTCAAGATCAAGAAAATGGCAAAACTCCAAGTTGTGTCAAAAGTGCCAAGTCGAGCCAAGTCGTGACGTGGGCAACAAAATCCTTGAAGCTCTAATTCATTAAAATAAAACCCAGAAATAAGCAGATACTGGGGGCACAAGGGATGCAGGTGCACCAGGGCAGGCCAGGGTGGCAACACACTAGAGTGTGCCAAAAAAAAAGGGGAGGGGGGGTTGACAACACTCTAGAGTGTGCCTAGGTTGAGGGCACTAGAGTGCGCCTAGTAGGCAGCACCCTAAAGTGCGCCTACCATGCTCACTGAAGTGCGCCTAGAATAAGGCCGGCCCAAGTGCGCCTAGGTCATGGGGAATGAACCGCGCCTAGTTCATAGAATGAACTGCGCCTACCACTGATGGGACAGTTTGGCGCCCAGTCTGATGGGACAGATGGCGCCTAGTCGAGGATGGCCGGCCAACTGCGCCTAATCAAAGGAGAAGTAGGCGCCATTGGCCAACCGCGCCTAGTTCACAGAATAGGCGCCATCGACCAAGTCAAGGAGAACAGGCGCTATGAAGCGTTCTGTTTGGAAGAGGCGCGCAGCGCTAAGGAGCGTGCGGCCAAGAGGCGCACTTGCAAGGGCAAGCGGCCAAAGTAGGCGCCATCGGACCTACGCAGGGGAAATAGGCGCCATCGGCTACCACAGAGTCATCTTCTTCCCAAAGAAGAACACCATGGCCGAAAACTTAGCAACATCACAACTCGGCCATCCGAGCTCCAAATCCAAACTTCCAAGGGTCCATCTTGGGTGAAATTTGATTCTCTACCACATGAGCACATCAAATCCCACCCAAGATCGGCCAAAACACATCAAAACATGTAAAATCCGAAAATGTAAAGTACAAGATTCAAGCTCCACAAAACCCCAAATTCGAAAATACAAAGAACTAAAGTTACTCCCAATGAGCTAAGCTAAGTGATGAACTCATGAAAGTGGATTCTCATGTTTGGCAAGATGCAACTTGCCTCTCTTCCACTAGGGTTTGGAGGATGGAGGAAGAAGGGGGTTTCTTGGTGGAGGAAATAAATGAAAGTAAATGTGAGGAGAGAGAGAGAGGGGAATGGTATTAAATGGTGGTGGTGGGGTGAGCTTGAGGGGTAGTATAGGTTAGGGTGGTCCAACAATAAACCAAAATAGAACCAAACCATGCTAAACCAAGTCAAACCAAGCCAAGTCTCCTCAAAAATAAAACCGAGCAAAATACGAGAAGCCAGGAATACTGCAAGTACAGAAAATTAAAATACCTGATAAAAATCAAAATACGCACAAAATACGAAATACGAGAAATGGGGGTGACAACTCTACCCACCTTAAAAGAATTCCGTCCTCGGAATTTAATCAAGGAGCTAGAGATTGCCACGACAGGCTAGACTAATCACAGGCAAGTTACGCTAAGCAGGCAGCCATACAATCATGCATTCAATCAAGGATGGAACGGGTGTAAGGCACAAGGAAGACATTATACCTTACGAGTCAAACAAATAGGGATAACGCGATCGGATGTCGTCCTCACGCTCCCACGTTGACTCTCCCAGAGAGTGATGACCCCAAGCAACACGGACTAGGTTAATAGTCTTGTTCTTGAGGATCTTCTCTCTCCGGTCCAATATAGACACGGGCTTTTCCTCATACGAAAGGTCGGTACCAACGACCAAATTCGAATGATCCAGGATATGGTTCGTGTCCGGGATGTACTGTCGTAATTGAGATACATGGAAGACATCATGCACCTCGCTTAGCGACGGTGGAAGAGCGAGACGATAGGACACATCTCCTACTCGCTCCAGGATACTAAACGGCCCTATATACCTAGGACTAAGCTTTCCCCGTGTGCCAAAGCGAATGACGCCACGGTTGGGCGAGATCCTAAGGAACACATGGTCGTTTACAGAAAACTCTACGGGACGCCGATGCAAGTCTGCCCAACGGCGCTGGCGATCTTGAGCAACTCGGATGTGATCTCTGACTCTCCTGACTACCTCGACAGTCTGAGAAATCATCTCCGGACCGAGCATCTGCCTTTCTCCGACATCGTCCCATGCTAGCGGGGACCTACACTTCCTGCCATACAAGGCCTCGAAGGGTGCCATCCGGATACTGGCCTGGTAGCTGTTGTTGTACGAGAACTCCACCAAGTGCAGGTGATCCTCCCACGAACCACCGAAGTCTAGCATACAAGCTCTTAGCATATCTTCCAAAGTCTGAATCGTGCGCTCCGACTGACCATCTGTCTGCGGATGATATGCTGAAGTGAACTTGAGACGAGTCCCCAAACTCTGATGAAGACTACGCCAAAAGTGAGAAGTGAATCTCGAATCTCTGTCTGACACTATGCTGACTGGCACTCCATGAAGCCTGACAATCTGCCTGAGGTACCTGTCTGCCAGTTGCGCCGTTGACTGCCCAACTCTGAAAGGGAGAAAGTGCGCAACCTTGGTGAGCCTGTCCACGATAACCCAAATAGCATCCTTGCCTGCTGGAGATCTCGGCAATCCTGTGACGAAATCCATGGTAATATGCTCCCATTTCCATTCTGGGATAGGCAAAGGTTGAAGTAGTCCGGCTGGCCTCTGATGTTCAGCTTTAACCTGTTGGCAAACCAAACACCGCGAGACAAATCGGGCTATCTCTCGCTTCATGCCATTCCACCAAAAGTGCTGACGGATATCTCTGTACATCTTCGTGCCACCTGGGTGAATGGAATACTGTGAACTGTGAGCTTCTGCCATGACTTCCTGTCTGATATCTCCACTGGGCACACAAAGACGCGAGCCATATCTAAGTGTACCATCCTCATGAATGTTCAACTCTGGTCTGCGTCCTGCCTCACATTCTGCTCTGAGCCGCTGAATCTTCTGGTCTGCCGACTGAGCTGCCTTGATCCTCTCAACTATGCTGGACTGAACTTGAATACTAGCCATCAAAGCCACGCTGGAAGGAAGAATTACTTCAATACCCATCTTCTGAAGATCTGACAATAATTCTGGTTGCGCTGTCAGGAGATAGACTCCTGCTCGTCTGCTCAAGGCGTCTGCTACAACATTAGCCTTCCCTGGATGATACCGCAAGTTGACATCATAATCCACCAATAATTCTAGCCATCTTCTCTGCCGCATATTCAAGTCCTTCTGGGTAAATACATACTTCAGGCTCTTATGATCCGTGAAAATCTCAACTCTATCACCATACAAGTAGTGCCTCCAAAGCTTCAATGCAAAGATAACTGCTGCTAGCTCCAAATCATGGGTTGGGTAATTCTTCTCATGATCGCGAAGTTGCCGCGAAGCATAAGCAATTACCTTCCCATGCTGCATCAGAACACATCCTAATCCCTTCCCTGAAGCATCACAATACACTGTGAATCCACCGGTCCCATCCGGAAGAGTGAGAATGGGAGCCGTCATCAAACCTCGCTTCAATTTCTCAAAGGATTCCTGACACTCTGCTGTCCAAACAAATGGCACATCCTTCCTGGTCAACTGGGTCATCGGCGCTGAAATTCTAGCAAAATCTGAAACAAATCGCCGGTAATAGCCGGCCAATCCAAGAAAGCTGCGAACCTCTGCTACTGATCTAGGAACTGGCCACAACTCAATGGCCACAATCTTCTGGGGATCCACTTCCACTCCTCCGCGGGTAATGATATGACCCAAGTACGAAATGCGATCGAGCCAGAACTCGCATTTGCTGAACTTGGCGTACAACTGATGTTCTCTAAGTGTCTGAAGGACAACTCTGAGATGCTGATCGTGCTCTGCTTCACTCTTGCTGTAGACCAGGATGTCATCAATGAATACGATCACAAACTGGTCCAAGTAAGGCATGAAGATACGGTTCATGAGATCCATGAACACTGCCGGCGCATTGGTTGCTCCAAAGGGCATAACTAGGAACTCCCAATGCCCGTACCTTGATCTGAACGCCGTCTTCGGGATGTCTTGCTCTCTGACCCTGATCTGATGGTAGCCTGACCTCAAGTCTATCTTCGAGAATACTGAAGCCCCTTTAAGCTGGTCGAACAAGTCATCAATCCTCGGGAGAGGGTATCTGTTCTTGATCGTCACTGAGTTCAAGGTACGGTAATCAACACATAGCCTGGACGTACCATCTTTCTTCTTCACAAGAAGCATAGGGGCTCCCCAAGGCGATCCACTAGCACGGATGAATCCTTTGGTTCTCAAGTCTTCAATCATCTTATACAAAATCTCTAGTTCTGAAAGCGCCATCCTGTAGACTCGCTCTGACACTGGTGCGGTTCCGGGAATCAAGTCTATGGTGAACTCGATCTCCCTCTCTGGCGGCATACCTGGAAGCTCCTCTGGGAAGACATCTGGAAACTCGTCCACAATCCTGGGCAACTGCACTGCTGCTACTGCCATCCGCAATACCGGGGAAGAAGGCTCTACTGCGCCTCTGGAAAATGAAAACTCTGGCTCTCCGGGGATACTAAAGATAACTCTGCCAATGTGGCAGTCTATCCTGGCATAATGATCTCTCAACCAGTCCATACCTAGGACTACATCATAATCTGCCAGGGGAAACTCTACCAATCTAGCGGGGAACTCCCTACCGCTAACTACGATCCGACACGAGGAAAACACTCGATCTACTCCCACAAGACCATTACCAGTAAGCACATTAAGCCTCACTGATAATGACTCGGGCTCCAATCCTATCCGTATCGCGAATCGTGCAGACATAAATGAATGCGATGCACCAGAATCAAATAATGCTGATGCTGGGATAGAGTTGACGAGAATTGTACCTGCCACAACCTCACCTGGCGCTACCTCTTCTGCTGCGGTCATTGCCATCACTTGACCTCTGGGTGCCTGTCCTCTCTGCTGATTACCTCTCTGCCTGGCCTGAATCTGAGCCTGGGCCTGAGCATACTGCTGGGGACTCTGCTGCTGAAAAGCTTGATTCTGAGGCAACATCGGCCTCGGGTGCTGCTGCTGTACTGGTGCTGGTCCCCTAACTGAAGGACTAGTAAGGTTGGACGAGGATGAACTCCCTCGATTGGGGCACGACCCTATCCTATGGTCCGCCGCCCCACAAGCTAGGCACAATCCCTGTGCCCTCCGACACTCTGCCACCACATGGCCCGGCTTCCCACAGTATGAACATCCTACTGTGGAAGAAGATTTCTGCTTCTGCTGCTGCTGAGGAAACGTCGGGGTCGAATGCCGGTCCGACGTTACTGAGGCCGTCCGCCTCGGAGCTCCAATCGTAATACCCCTAGCTGCCGGGGCTGGTGCTGACGACTGGTGCGACTGGCTGTGGGACCGCTTCCTACTTCCGGTCCTATCCATAATCCTCTGGGAGGTGTATTCATGCCTCCTGGCTGCCCTCAACACGGCGTCGAACGTCTGGTGCTCGAACTGCTCAACTGCTAACAAAATCTCCAAGTGGAGCCCTTGCTGGAAACGCTGGGCCCGATCATACTCGGTTGCCACCAAGGTGGGGGCAAACCTACTCAGCCTCGAAAACTCGGTCGCATAGCCATCGACCGTCCTGCCTCCTTGCTTCAGGTTGGTGAATCTAGTCTGCAAATCGTACCGTGCCACGGCATCGAAGTACTTCGTTTGGAACCTCTCCCTAAATACTGCCCAAGGGACTGGCGCTGCCAATCCCATGGCCTGAGCTGCCCACCAATTGCGGGCAAGGTCCAACAACTGTAGGCGGACCACTGCCACCTTCTCATTCTCTGGAGTCCTCGCCGCTTCCAGAACTACCTCGGTATCCTGAAGCCATGCATCCGCGGCGATTGCGTCTTCGCTGCCATCGAAGAACGGAGGGTTCAAGCGCTTGAAACTGTTGGCCGCCTGGTTCCCTTGGTGACCTCCTCTATTCAGTGCTTCATGAACTTCCTGGTGCAGGGCGTCGCCTCGACGATCCTGGGCTGCAAGCAAATCTCTGATAAGCCCTACCAAGGCTCCCTCCTCTTGTCTCACAGGCGGAACGGGCTGAGCTTCATGAACGCGAGGTTCCTGACCTCCAGAAGGTATAACTCTAGAGGCCGCTCCAGAGTCCTGAGACTGCTCCTCTTGTTGCTGGGGTTCATGCTGGGCTTCTCCTGGCTGATCGGCACGTCCGGGAACAGTGCCGCTGAAGAAGACGACAGGGGGAAACGATAAGGAAGGACAGTGAAAGAGCAAGGATGCATGCAAGTGACCGAATCAAGATTCCCAGGGAATAGAGAGTACGAGCAGAGATCAAGGGAGATTACTGATTGAGACATCTACCGGTAACCCTCACATTTCTTGAATTTTTAAGACCTGCATGGGCCACCACTTAAACCGTGTAACGCCCCAGAACCAGAATACTGGAGAGCGGGGGCATACACAGCCAGCTACGTATATCGAAATGGAAAACACCTCGGTATACGGTCACGGCTGTCTAGAAATATGAGGGTTAACTACAAGCCATCAGTCTCCTGTGGTCATTAGCAAGCCTATTATCTCAATCTCAAGCAAGTGTTAAGATTACAAGATGTCTGAGCATCAAATATATAAATACAAGGCGTCCCAAATATTACATATTGGATGATCAAGCAGCTAGTCTTACAAAATGTCAGGACTAGCAAAGAGTACATCATACATGATCAACCCTAGGATCTGTTCATCATGTTTACAGCATCAAGAAAATGTACATACGAGCTAACAGGTGCTCGCCGGCAAACGCCTCAAAAGAATATTTAATTTACATATGAGTGAGCGGTACAAAATAGAAACCCACTCTTGGCCCCGGTTTCTTCTAGTTGACACCATCGGGCTGGAACTGCGGTAGATCCTCGGTAGCTGCTCCGAAATCTGGCCATACAAAACCAGCTGGGTCAGACCCCAGAAAGAGCAAGTGCCACAAAGGAGGCCATGCACAAGAACTAAAACCAGCATATCAAGTCGGAATGAAAATAAAGGTACAAGAAAGAAATACATGCAATAGGGCGATAACTGGTCATAACATGAGAATATTCCGGTCTCCCAGGTTACAACCCTTAAACCAAACAAGGACCGGGGTTGTAACCCTTCGCCTGAATAACGCATGCGCTAGACCATTTATCTAAAATTAAAATAAAGACAAGCATGCTCGGGATGAGAGCCAGGTACAGGGACTAGATCAGGCCTAGGCAAGACTAGGCAAGAAAGACAAGGCTAGACAAGACCAGGCGCCAACCATTTCACAACGACCAAGCAAGTCCTACGGCTTGATAAATTAACTAACTAGGGTTGTCACAACCTAGTTACTAGCAAGATGCAATGAGATGTTCCTATCAGCCACAGGCCCTGCAGACTATCCAGGCTACCCAGAACGTAAGCAAGGAGCTGGGTTCAGGTGGGTACATTGTCCGAGAGACAAGTGTACCCTCAAGTACCATCAAGGGGTGCAACACCTAACAGTGTGCTGGAATTGTGCCCTACTCGTCGGCAAGCATCAATTCCCAAGGCCGCCCAGGTAACGGGATTGCCTGTAGCCGGGAAATCTCCATGTTCTAGTTTTGTGAACTAATCATTTACCTAGTCCGAATTCATGTGAACCTCTGGCCGTGGTACCCAGAGGTTCACGTCCTAGACATGATGCAAGACTGGACCAGTAGATTAATCAAGCACAAGATGCACACCCACGGTGTCAAGTCACGCAGCAAGTCAAGTAAGCCTGCCTCAGCAGCTCAAGTTGTCAAGTTATTATATTATCATGTCATGTTACAAGGAAGTGCGCCGCCGCGGGCCACTAGCAAGTTGTCAGGTTAACAGGTTCCAGTTATATAGTCCTAGTCACAATTTATGAAAAGTCAACTCAAATCATGTCAAGATCAAGAAAATGGCAAAACTCCAAGTTGTGTCAAAAGTGCCAAGTCGAGCCAAGTCGTGACGTGGGCAACAAAATCCTTGAAGCTCCAATTCATTAAAATAAAACCCAGAAATAAGCAGATACTGGGGGCACAAGGGATGCAGGTGCACCAGGGCAGGCCAGGGTGGCAACACACTAGAGTGTGCCAAAAAAAAGGGGGAGGGGGGGTTGACAACACTCTAGAGTGTGCCTAGGTTGAGGGCACTAGAGTGCGCCTAGTAGGCAGCACCCTAAAGTGCGCCTACCATGCTCACTGAAGTGCGCCTAGAATAAGGCCGGCCCAAGTGCGCCTAGGTCATGGGGAATGAACCGCGCCTAGTTCATAGAATGAACTGCGCCTACCACTGATGGGACAGTTTGGCGCCCAGTCTGATGGGACAGATGGCGCCTAGTCGAGGATGGCCGGCCAACTGCGCCTAATCAAAGGAGAAGTAGGCGCCATTGGCCAACCGCGCCTAGTTCACAGAATAGGCGCCATCGACCAAGTCAAGGAGAACAGGCGCTATGAAGCGTTCTGTTTGGAAGAGGCGCGCAGCGCTAAGGAGCGTGCGGCCAAGAGGCGCACTTGCAAGGGCAAGCGGCCAAAGTAGGCGCCATCGGACCTACGCAGGGGAAATAGGCGCCATCGGCTACCACAGAGTCATCTTCTTCCCAAAGAAGAACACCATGGCCGAAAACTTAGCAACATCACAACTCGGCCATCCGAGCTCCAAATCCAAACTTCCAAGGGTCCATCTTGGGTGAAATTTGATTCTCTACCACATGAGCACATCAAATCCCACCCAAGATCGGCCAAAACACATCAAAACATGTAAAATCCGAAAATGTAAAGTACAAGATTCAAGCTCCACAAAACCCCAAATCCGAAAATACAAAGAACTAAAGTTACTCCCAATGAGCTAAGCTAAGTGATGAACTCATGAAAGTGGATTCTCATGTTTGGCAAGATGCAACTTGCCTCTCTTCCACTAGGGTTTGGAGGATGGAGGAAGAAGGGGGTTTCTTGGTGGGGGAAATAAATAAAAGTAAATGTGAGGAGAGAGAGAGGGGAATGGTATTAAATGGTGGTGGTGGGGTGAGCTTGAGGGGTAGTATAGGTTAGGGTGGTCCAACAATAAACCAAAATAGAACCAAACCATGCTAAACCAAGTCAAACCAAGCCAAGTCTCCTCAAAAATAAAACCGAGCAAAATACGAGAAGCCAGGAATACTGCAAGTACAGAAAATTAAAATACCTGATAAAAATTAAAATACGCACAAAATACGAAATACGAGAAATGGGGGTGACAACAGGCGATCCCGTTATCCCGGCCGCAAATGATTGGACTTGTAGCCTGCCGACGAGTAGGGCACATTTCCAGCCCACTATTATGTGGGGCACCCACCATTGTCACTTAAATGATTGAACTCTATTGTCATTATAATGCATTGTACTCTCCAGATTGTCACTACAATGATTGCCTGGATAACCTGGATTGCTACAGGGCCTGTGACTACTTGGAGCATCTCATTGCATCTTGTTAGTAACTAGGATTGTGATAACCCTAGTTAGTTAATGTAGAAAGCCGTAGGCTATGATTGGCCGTGATTGATTGTATGGAGTCTAGTCCAGTATAGTATTGTCTAGAATTGATTGATTGTAAGATTGTACCAGAATGATTGAAGGATTGTCACTCCAGATTGTCACTATAATGATTGTAACTCCAGATTGTCACTATAATGATTGTCACTCCAGATTGTTACTTGACCTGATTTCTTATATTTATCTTGCCGATAAATGGTGAGAGAAACCAAGTTCCGTTCAGACGAAGGGTTACAACCCCGGTCCTTGTTTGGTTTACGGGTTGTAACCTAGCTATCTGAATAGTCCCATGGTCATCTCATCGTATATCATCATGTCATGCTTTTCCACATGTCCTGTCTTTTAGTGATTCTATGCAAGATTGTCTTTTATAATTACTCATCATACTTTTTCTTAAACTACTGCCTTTTATTATGTAATTATATTATTGTGCTAATTTGCTGGCTTTTGTTCTTATTTTGTGGCCTCCTTTGTGGTACTTGCTCTTTCTGGGGTCTGACCCAGCTGGTTTTGTATGGCCAGATACCGGAGCAGCAGCAAAGGATCTACCTGTCTTCCAGCCCGATGGTGACCACCAGGCGTAACCAGGGCAACGAGTGGGTTTTATTTTGCTCTCCCACTCTCTTGTAAAAATATTCTTTTGAGGCGTTTAGCCGTCGAGCAAGTGTTAGCTCGTTTGCAACTTTATTTACTGTCTGCCTACGGGCTGTAAGCATGATTGGCAACTCGAGGTTGATCATGTATGACTTAACTCTTGCTAGTCCTTACATTTTGTACGACTAGCTTCATGATCATCTGGATATGTAATGTTTGGGACGCCTTACAATTGTATATTTGGTGATCTGATGTAAGCCCCCTGAATTTCAGGATTTATTTTTATTTTTCTTAATAAATTATTTTTCGATAAATGTTTTATTATTTAATTGTTTTAGATAATTAATGTTCCTTCCCGTGACTTTGACTTCTGGAGCGTCAGGGATACCAATCTCTGTAAACTTTCTTCATGGGTTTTGAAGTAGGCAAGATTATCTTCGTTTTGATATATCATGTCCCACTTAAATTCGTTCCCTTGTGCTCTTTTTGTATCGCGCAAGTTCGGGTCAACTTAGACCGATTAATCATTGAATATTATTCCCACTTTTATTTTTGATCATCGTTTGCACGTTACCGTTGCTTTTAATTTAGGAGCACCAGATCAGCCATTTTCTTGAAACCAACTTCTCATAAATGATCTACTCGAGACGCTCTCCACCCATGACCTTCGTGTCCCACTCAGACACTCCATTTCGTGCTCCATTTTCTTCGCACAACTTCCGGGTCAATTTAGGCCGATTTATTCTCTATCGTGAAACCCGATTTATTTTCCAATTTGATTTCGGGACCCGACATCGACCCAACCCAGTCGACCCAAAGTATGGATGTGGCCCATATGAAGCCTACGACCCACATGAAACTTGTGTCCCATTTATTGGAGTCCCCGCATATTATTTATTTTCCCGTGATCATAAATACCCATTTTAATCCAATTATTGCACCCGGTTCGATTTTGACCCGACCCGGCTCGACCGAACCCGAACCCAAGCTCCACGTTGCCCTCTCATGACTGCCCAAATACCCTACACAATATTTCTCTTTTTCCTATTTTGGAAATATCTCTTCCTCTCTCTCTACTTTATTAATATCTTAAATATCTTATATATATATATATATATACATATATATATATATATATATATATATATATATATATATATATAAACATGTATCCCTCTCTCCCTCCTATTACTAATACACACCCCCTCACCCTCTCCCATCACCAGCAGGAACAGCACACCCCCCCTTTTTTGGCCGACTACTCTCTCTCCTACCTCTCTCTATACTTTTCTCTCTCTATCTCTCTTTATATATATATACCTATATATATATATATATAAACATACATATATATATACATATATAACTCTCTCCCTCTCTCTCTCTTTAACACCTACACCTACACCCCTCACTCCCCTCACAGCACACAACCCCCTCCAAAATCGACTTCTCTCTCTCTCCTTTTCTCTCAAATATCTTTCTCTCATTCTCTCTCTCTCACTCTTTCTATTTTATATAAACACACCCATGCATACATGTAAACATCTCTCTCTCTCTCAACACAACACCACCACCAGAGTCCTCCACTCCCCCTCACTGTCGACCACCCCAGCCCACTCCGGCCGAACCCTCCCCCATGGCCGAGAGTCTCCTCCCTCTTCTCCTCCTCCTCTTCCTCTATTATTTTCCTCTTCCCATCACCCTCACCATCATCTTCCCACCACCGCCACTACCTCCACAAGCCGCCGCCACCACCGCACAGCCCCCCTCGCCGTGCCCCGACGACGTGCCGCCGCACGCCACCGCACCACGCGCCGCAGCAGCAGCAGCAGCAGCATGCGGCAGTAGCTGCCGCGCCGCCCCCGCGCGCGTGCATGGGCGTGCCGGGCGCCACTTCGTGGCCGGCCCGCGCCCCCCGCGAGCACCCCCTCGTCCCGACGACCTCCGACGAACACCCCATGGCCACCACCTTCCTCCCCGGTACGACGCATAGGCTATTCGTGCGTTTTCGTCGAAATTCCGTCGACGCGCGCGATTTCAAGTTTCAGAAATTGTGTTTCGGGACAGCGACTTCGCACAGATTTTCTGGAAGATCCGACCGTTGGATCGGCGAACTCTTTGCTCCGTCTCAATCTCGGTATATCCATCTTCACTCCTGTCAATTTTTGTCCGTTAATTATGTCGTTTGATACCTCAAAACTAGCCACCAAGTTGACACTTTAAATTGAACTATTTTTGGACAGTTTCGTGGAGCCGACTTCGTCAGCTCGTAACTTCGCCGTCGTAGCTCCGTTTTGTGCACCGTCAGTTCCGGTGCACAGCTAGTATAACCCTCTTCCTGCCTCCTTTAGATTTCGTTTCATTATAAGCACGTTTGGTCGGTCGAATTCGACGCCAAAGTTGGCCGTCCGAATTCTTTAATTTACACTTGTTAAATTCCATTTTTGAACCCGGGACTCCGGATTCAATTTCTGACACCCCCAGTAGACTCGTAGCGTCGTTCTGGCATGTTTTCATATAAAATTTGCTTGATTTGGAGAACGTGGGCCCTGGCACGCATTTCGGTGCAAAGCGGGTCCCACTTTTCGAGTCAACGGGTCACTTTGAGTTCGGCTCATCGGAATCCCATTTCGGATATACCGTTGAGTTCGTATCGTCATTCTGGACTCGTTGACATATAATTTGCTGAGTTTTGAAGACATTTGCTCCGGCACGCATTTCTGTGCAAACCGGATACCAAGTGTCGCGTCAACGTATCATTTTGAGATCGGCACATCGGAATCCTATTTCGGATATACCGTTGGGTTCGTATCATCATTTTGAATTCGTGGACATATAATTTGCTAGGTTTTGTAGACTTCTATCCCGACACGCTTTTCGGTGCAAAGTATATCCAACGACGGACATCATTTTGACCCAAAATTACCGTTTTGCTCCTGTATCCAAATTGGACTTATGGGTAGGCTATCCTAGCTGATTTGACCGTTCTGGACACGTTGGGGATATTTATTTTATCACCCGACAACATCTGTAGATTTTGATTATGTATTATCCTTAATTTATAATTAATTATTTTTCTAGATATTGTTACTTTCTGGTTTTGAATTTTTATATATATTTTAATTGCTGTAAAAATCTTAGAAAAATGGTATTTAAATATTATGTTAATTTAGCTAATTTATTATAATTTTTCTAGCATTTAATAAGTACTTTTGGTATTTTATAAAAATAGGAAAACAGAACTCATTTTCAGTATATTTATGTTTGCTGATTTTTAATAAATATTTATGAGGGTTTATAAATCCCAGAAAAATTAGTATAAATTTCTATAATTAACAAGGATCATTTTGGTACTTTATTTTATATATATTTGAGCTTTTTGTCTATCTTTAAAATTATTGGAACTTAGTGTACAGTTTGATTTAATTATTGAATAATTATGACTTGTAATGTTTTGTGTTCTTTTGAGTTATTGTAGTATTGGACCACCCCCTACACTAGTGTATAGATCCTAGGAAGTTAGTTTGTGTATAGTGGCACTCCATATTAGACTTTTATGCTAGGTCCCCACTTGGCTAGTATCCAGTCAGGAGTCGTGTCACACCACTAGTGTATTATTGAACATAGCTTAGAACTGAGTTTGTATATCATTATTGATAGGACACCAGGCATCTATATCTTCGTACTAGTATTCTTGCTTTGCTTGAGGCAAGTACATCTACACACTCATTTACGATCTTTTAATGCTAGAACATGTATTAACCCTGTTAAAATACTGCTTCTGAATAACTGCAAGTTAAATCTTCACATGTTGTATTACTTTCAGTACCTGCCATGCTTAGGACAGTTCTTATATCTTTACATATTTCTTACTGGTTCTCAGTACATGTTTTACTATGCTTTATACTACTCGGAGTATTCACATGTTTCATACTGTTCCCAGTACCGGCCATGCTTATATTACTCCCAGTATCTCCCACATGTTTTACTGTTCTCGTATCTCTCACATGTTAGAATATGGGTTATGGGGAAACTGACAGTTGAGTACGTGATCACGACCCCCTTCTCCGTACGTATGTACCGAGCAAGGTTGACATTTTATATGTATACCTTGTCGTAGGCTTTATCTCAACGCGGATTTGTTCGTATGTACATCTGTCGCCGTTTCACTTGTACGGAAGTACATTTCATTATGTGTCCCCAGCACATTGTACATCTATTGACCGATCACGTACCTGCTACAGTTTTAAACATTACATACACATCTGTCTCTATGACATATGTGTCATTGCCATGATAGACTATGAGATATGCCATGTTTCCTGTGTTACTATGATACGGTGATTCCAGTCATACCATGATCCCAGTTGTATCATGAGGCCATGTTTTCCAGTATTTTCTGTTTTATAGACTTATCACACCATGTTTCTTGTTGTACATCTCTTTCATTATATGTTCAGTACTTTAGTTGTAGAGGTTGTACTTGCTCCCGTCCTGACAGGATAACGTTGTAGGTTCACTTTTCGAGGATGAAATGCTATGTGTTACATATTATGGCACTGATTTTGAGGACCTGGCCTTAGCTCCAGAAGAGGCCCCTGCGGGGAACCTTGCTTAGTCATTTCCATATGTTTTGAGATTGAGACTTTGGTATGTTCTTATATTTGGATACTGGACTTTGTCTCCAGTTAGATACTTTGGTTATGTATTATTAAGTCTGTGCTCATGTTACCTTCGCTTATAGATGCTGTGTTGTGATGAACATTTAAATATGATTTTAGAACTGTTAGTAGCTTAGATCCTTTATTGTCTATTCTTAGAACATCTTACTACGATTTAGCAAGCGTAGGCTGGACATGGCTCGGCCCGGCCCAACAATTTGGGTAACGGGTCGTGACATCTGATATCTTGTGATTATTATTAGTTGGTTGAGATTGAGACAATAGGATAATTTATGACCTTAAGAGATTGATGGCTTGTAGATAAACCTTCACATATCTAGACAGCCGTGACCGTATGGTGAGATGGATTCCATTTTATTATACGTAGCTGGCTATGTCTGCCCCCGCTCTCCAGTATTCTGGTTCTGGGGCGTGACACATAACAGGGTGATATACGATGAGTTAACCATGGAACTATTCAGATAGCCAGGTTACAACCCGTAAACCAAATAAGGATCGGGGTTGTAACCCTTCGTCTGAACAGAACTTGGAATTCTCACCATTTATCGGTAAAATAAATACAGACATTCTGGTCATGCAGTAATCTGGAACAGGATCAGGGCAAGACTAGACTGGTTAGACTCCATCCAATCATTTCACGGCCAAGCAAGAATTACGGCTTGATACTTTAACTAACTAGGGTTGTCACAAGCCTAATTACTAACAAGATGCAGTGAGATTATTTTACAGCCACAAGCCCTGCAGACCATCCAGGTTACCCAGGTCGAAAATTAGGAGTTGAATTCAGGTGGGTACATCGTCCAGGAAACGCATGTACCCTTAGGTAGCTTGAAGGGTGCAACACATGACAGTGTGCTGGAAATGTGCCCTACTCGACGACAGGCTACAGATCCCAGGCGCGCCCAGGTAACGGGATTGCCTGTAGCTGGGAGATCTCTTCATGACTAATGTATTAATCTAGTTATTAGCCTTAGTCCATTTCAGTAGGTACTCCTGACCGTGGTACTCAGGAGTCCCCTCCTAGACATGATGCAAGACAGGACTGGATTATTTATACAAGCACAATCGCCCACGGTATCCAGGTCATTTATACAGGTCATGTCATGTCATGTCAAGTAGCCGTCGTAACAGCTTATCAAGATATATCATGTCAGGTTATCATGTCAAGTTCACTTATCAGGAGTGCGCCATAACGGGCCACTATCATGTCATGTTACTGTCGTGCCTTGCCATGTCAATTCTTGTCACACTACGTCAAGTACAATAGTCATTTCAATCATGTCAATCAAATCGTGATTTATCAAGTTTAGGACAAAAGGCGTAAGGATATAAATTGGGCGTAAAAATATACAATAGGGGTAAAGGTGTACGCCATACGAACCCAAGTTTACGCGTGTACTACTACGCTAGGCCAATTAAACCCGAGCGTAAACAGCACTACGCGGGCAAGAGCAAGGTAAGATAGCTTTACGCTAGCAAGTTGCATGCGGGAGGGGTTTTTACGCTAGTCGGATTGTACGTGCGTAAAACTCTCTGCAATTGAGATTCCATACGAGGAACACTTGAGCATAACTTTTACGCTAGCAAGGGTTGGCTCGGGTCAAGGGTTTACGCTGGCAAGGCTTCACGCTAGCAGGATTTTACGCTGGCGGGAGAGTCCCGAGCGTAAAATTCAAGCAGCGTAAAATGAGGTACGCTTGTCACGCGATGCGTGTGCGTAAAAGGGAACTACGCTAACACGTTAAGACGTGGGCGTAAAAGCTGAGGAATACGCTGGCACGCAATGCGTGGGCGTAAAACTCCATCTTCTCCACACAGTCAATGCAACCATGCGTAAAAGCTGATAAACTCCATCTCGGCCATGACTTGGTGAAATTCGGCCATCCCAAGACCAAACTTGTATAAAATCATGAGGCCTACTCCATGGAACTCTTAGTTTTCGAAAACAAGCCATTGTAGTAGATCAAAACCAAGAAATCCAAAAATGAAATAAACATAGATCTGCATGAAGTGAGCCATGGAATTTGAAAACACTAAGTACTAAAGGGACTTAGAATCGTATGGAGAAGAAAATGAAACAATAAAATGTGAGTTCCTCCATGAAGCAAGTTGCACTTGCCGGTGGGGTTAAGTGGAGCTCTATGCTGGGTGGAGGAAGAAGAAGAAGAATAAATGCTGAGTTATGAGGAGAGAGAAAGATGGTTGGGATATAAATGGGGGTAAGTGGTGGTAGGTAGGGGGTTTTCCTTTGGGTCATGATGAACCAAAAGCAACCCTAAAATCGAACCAAGCCAACCCGAACCAAGATGAACCATGTCCAAGGAAATGCAACACAAGATAAAATACGTACACGTATTCCAAAAATACGTAATACGAACACAGGCATTACAATATCTCTTCTCCTCTCGATTTGAAAAGCAACGTTGAATTGAAAATTCTTAATTTTGATAGTATTTTTGTAAGGACATGTTTGGTTGGTAGAACTCCTAAAGTATAATTAACAAATGTATAAAATATATTTGTATTACATATGCAGCGTAATAGCTTTTGAAAAGATGTTTGATTGTAGCTATTTTGTCTCTTGGAAGTGGATCTAGTGGTTTTTTTTTTTTTTTTTTTTTTATTATTTTTTTATATAAGAAGTAAACTTGGAAGCGGTAATTCAATACTTACTTTGTTTGGAAAAGAAAAGAGAAATACAAAATAATAAATAAAGAATATACAATATGTCAATATTAAACAAATTAATATGCAATAGTCCAAAAGAATAACTTTACAAACATTAAACATAAAATACTAACCCAATTACTATTATTAACATTAATGATAATGATATATTAAGTAACCTATGTCATATTGTTTATAGATTCCAACAAAATGATCTATCTCCATCCAAAAGACTCCTTCACCCAATCATATAGTCATATCACATTCATCCATCCATAAAATAAATCCTTTCATAGAAAAGAACTCACTTTTTCATCGTTATCGTCGTCACCCAAGAAAATTCTCCCACCCATCTCTTTATGCAACACCACCACCAACATTATCACGAGACCATCGCAACCAACAAGCGGCTACCGAAGCATAATACCGCAGCCATCCCGTTGCCATGCCAACCACCAACTCCTCTTTCCTCTTCCTAGTGGTAACTACTATTTTTTATTTTTTTTAACAATATTCAATGTTTCTAGAATGTGTCATATTATACCTTAAAATGCCGATCGATATTATGTCCTTCAATTTATAACTACTATGTAAAATAAAATAAAATAACTTCTTTAGTTGAAAAAGATTTGTTCTTCTCCTAAATGACAATTTTATATGAGAACAATTGGTCACAAATACCTAACTTCCCATATATTATAAAATTTAGATATATTTTAGCAAATATCTTAGTTTTAAATGTAGAAATTAGTATATACCTTCACTTTTTTAAAAAGGAAGCAAACCCTCCCTTTTTTGGGTATGGAACACAAATTTTTAAGATATACCTCCACTATTCAAACTAAAATCTTTGTTGTTTTAAATTAATGTGGGCATTTGCTAGTTCTTTTTTAAGTGGAGGTAAATGTTAGTTTCTACATTTAAAACGAGAACATTTTGCTAAAATATGTTTAAAATTTAACTAACAAGTGGGTCTGAAACAATACACCAAGGCCTCGTTTGGTTCGCAGAAAGCAATAGAAAGGAAATCAATTTCTTGGTATTTCTTTTCCTTTGAAAAATTATAATTTTTATTGATTTTTCATTTCGATGTTTGAAAACACAAAAAATATTAGAAAGGAAAGTGAATACTTCAAAGTGAGAAAGTGATTCATTGCTTGCTTGGATAGATGTAATAATTATATGTTTCCTTTTACTGGTAATCATTTTATTTTTTTTCTTAATTTTTTTGGTATCCAAACATAGAAAAATAATTAACTTTTCTTTTCAAATTCCATGATTCCATTTCCACGACCAATCGAGTCCTTGGAGTAGATAAAAACTCCACAGTGAACTAATTTATTCAGAAGGATATTTTTGTATAAATCCATTAGTCAGGGGACGAAAATTTTTTCAGAAGGATATTTTTGTATAAATAATTTAACAAGTGAAATTTATGAGAAATAAAAAATTGAGGTCAAAATATGTAAAAATTTAAATTTTTTTTTTTTTTTTAAAGTCTTATTTTTTTTCGACTTGTCAAATATCAAGAGAATTGGAATCCACGCCTTCCAATTCGAGACTCCGTTATTACCAGACCACAACCCACCGACAATTGTTATACTACTTTTTTTTTAAGCGGTAATTAATCACTTTCGCCTCTGTACTTACTGTCCCGTTCTCTTCAATCATTAAAGCAGTAATTCCTCCCACCCGCACTCATCTTCCACCCACGTGCGGACCCCACGTTGGACTATTTGTCTGATTTATTTCGGACCACGGTCGAGTCCGTGAGGAACTCCACGGAATTGACCGTCTTGATTCATGCTGACGTGTCAAAAGTGGGACCAAATTGAACTATTCCAACGGGGACCACGTACGAGAATGCCCACATGTCAGTGGAATGGTCATAAAAAATTCTCGGTTCAATTAAGAGTTTTACAGCTATAAGAACGATATCGCTACTTTTTTCACTCTTCTCTACTCGTGAAAGAGAGAATTAAATTTTTTTTTCTTCTTCAAACTTGATTATTTTTCTCTGCAAACAAAAAGAAGGAGAGAGAGAGAGAGAGAGAGAGAGAGAGAGAGAGCGGGAGAGAGAGAGAGGAAAGTGGTAAAGCTGATCGAATCTTCACGTATCGCTCTCGTGTCAACGACTTTAGCGGATTCGGATCCGGATTCGGATTCGTTTTGGTGGTTCTTTCGAGCGGAATGGTGGGGGATTGGGAGAGCTAGTTAGGTTTTTTTTTTGGTGGAGAATGGGACCGGTGGAGTGAACCGGTGGGAAATGGAGGCGATGGGGAGAGAGGCGGCTGGTCGGTGGTGCGCATGGCTATTGCTGCTGATGGTGCTGAACCCTCTCGCTAGGGTTTTGGCGAACACGGAAGGTCTATTCTCTCTCTCCTCTCTCTCTCTCTCTCCCTCTCTCTCTGATTATTTAGTGTTTCTTGATTTTGTTTCGAAAATGCTAATGGTTCGATGTTGGCAACTTTCCTTTTTTTTGGAATATTTGATTATTAAAGTGTCTAAGTTTGGATGTCTGGGTTGGACCAAAATCGACATTGTGACTGTGTCGGTTCTAGACACGTATGGTACACAATTTTTTATGAACGTGGTACCAACGATGAAGAACAATAGGAAAGACGCAAGATTTAATATGGTTCGGAAATTTGTTTTCTCCTACGTCCATCGCCGTACACAAGTTATTTTATTATTTATAGAGATTTTACATTTAGAACAGATAAATCATATTTATAAAAAGAGATTAGGGTGACCATTGACTTCAGTATATTTACCAAATATATTCCTACTAATTGATATTAGGACCGAACTAATCCTACTCATGTATGAATATTTAGAAAATTTCGGGGTGAATGTTTAATAGGAATTATGTTCAAAGCTTCACAATCTCTAACAATCTTCCATTAGGAGATTTACCATGCAATTCTACCTCTTATAACTCAATAACCCGCGTGCGGCAACCTTCTCATTGATCAACCATGTAGGTCAATTGAGGTTGCATGCAACCTCAATTTCTCTGCAGTCACAATCTTTGCCAACATGTCAGTAGGATTATTAGTTCCACGAACCTTCTCCAATGTCAAGTTTCCATCATCGACAAACCACGAATAAAGTGATACTTCAGTGGATATACTTTGTGATGGTATGAAAAAACATGATTCTTTGCAAGATGAATTACGCTTTGGCTGTCTCAGAAAGTAACACTGGTACCTTGCCTTCTATCCAACTTCTAAGAAACTCTTCGTTCATATCATCTCCTTGATTGCTTCCGTGTCTACCACATATTCAGCTTCAATAGTACCATACATTTGGGCCTGACCTTATGATTCTTCTAGATGGGCTGCCGTACCAATACGGCAAGGAATGACAACCACCAACACATCTATACTAAATATTTCAAATTACATTTTTCCAGAAGCTTCTCTTAAGTCTTAATCATCCATTACCTCCTACTATTAGTTATTTTGATAGACATTTTTGCCTCCTGCTTAACCACGAAACTTTAGGTATGTAATCACATATCATGGTTGCAATTATCTGATTTTTTATTATACTATTAGCTCTCATAAATTGCTTATTATTTGTACGTTTTATATATACTTCGGGTGACTGAGTTTCTTCTTCTTTTTAACTTTGAAACATGTTTGAAAATGTTCTGTTATGCTCTTTTCTCCCTTTGCTGTTATTTCGTCGTATATTTTCTTGTAATTTGTAGTGGTCTACAGCTAATCTCAATTAGTCTTCCAACTCCTCTTTTAACAGGTGATGCACTGCATAATTTACGGATCAACTTAAACGATCCAAATAATGTCCTGCAAAGTTGGGATCCAACTCTGGTCAATCCATGTACATGGTTCCATGTTACATGTAACAACGACAATAGTGTTATTCGAGTGTAAGAAGATAGCTTACTTGAATATTGTAAAACATTGGTTAACACCCTTTGCCTCATCTATTTTGTAAATAAACTGTAATTTCTTTCAGTGATCTTGGAAATGCTAATTTATCTGGTCAATTGGTTCCCCTTGGTCAGCTGAAGAATCTACAGTACTTGTAAGTCCTTTTATCTGTATATTAGTTAACTTTTGATCACCGGACATGTCCTTTTAAAAAGCACATGCATTTTTGCCATATGTTTTGTTTTCTAGAAATGTCCTGAAACACTGTAGCATTGCTTCACACCACATTGTTGGTCCATTTACTGTTGGAAACAAGAGATTAGAGAGGTGAAGGTTTATTTGCGAAAAAATAATTAATGACTGCTGTAATATATTATCTTCATTTTGCTCCTGCTTGCTGTGCTAAGGCTTTGTGTCCTCGGTTTTATAAATCCCTTAGTGTAGATTTTACACCATTTTTTATAGTTTGTCTTCTTATAACTATTGAAAAGAAAACTTAAATATTTATGTGCAGGGAACTTTACAGCAACAATATAAGTGGCGCAATTCCGAGTGACCTTGGAAATCTAACAAACATTGTCAGCTTGGATCTGTACCTGAATAATTTCAGTGGAGGAATACCGGGATCATTGGGGAATCTGTCAAAATTGCGCTTCCTGTAAGAAACCTTATCCATTAACTCACTTATACAGGAAGTTGCTTTTTTTACCTATTACTGGGCCTTGCACTATTATGTGACATTCTGAATTGAAGATCTCAATCTACTCACCCTTAACGCGTGATTAGTTTGAGATCTTCAATTCAGAATGTCAACATAATAGTGCAATAGAAAGGATTATTTGTAGTGGATGAACTAGTGGAGGGAAGGAAAAGATGCGGTGATCTCTGTTTGTTGTGGGAAGCACATAGCAACATTGTAGAAGTTTGTGTTTGGTAGAGAGTGAAACCAGTAAACGAGCATTGACTTAGCTAAACAGTTCTTGTTTTTCACTTGTTAGGTGTCACGACCCGATCCCAAGATACTGGATCCAGTCGGATCATGTCCAGTCTGCACCGTTGTGAGACGGCGGCAGTAAGATGTATCAAGCAGTAGTAACTCAAACACAACATTATTTAAAACATTCAATTAAAAATTAAATGTCTATATGGAAAACACACAAACAGAGAAAAGTGTTACGTTATTACAACTTGTTCTTTTATTACAACATTAAAAGAAACTAAAACAGTAAGGTGCGGCTAGAACTCCTGGGCTCCCTGTCCGGGTTCAACTATCTCCTCGGAACCCAAGTCGGGTCCAGAGTAAGAACTAAAAGCAAGCTCCGCGTCATCGCAGTCACCTAAAAATGTTGGTCTCCAGTCAGGAGGGGAGTAAGAACATATATATCTATTCCAGCATTTTAATAAAATAACTAAAGATGCAAGAAACAGTTTTTAGAATATAATTTATCTTTCTAAATAATAATAAAGAATCAGTGAAGCAGTAAATCTCTGGAAATAATAATGATGCAATCTACAACTAGCAATAGTGTTTTGAGTGTGTAGCATCCCGTGGCCGGCTGCGGATGGAGGCAATATGTGTTATAGTGAATACGGTCCGGCTTCAGCCCAGGTGAGGTGGGGCTTCATCTATCCACAATGAGGTAATAAGGGGGCTTTGACCACAGGTGCTAACACTACTCCCCAATCCCAAGTCAATGAGTCAATCAAGCAATCAATTGGATCCGAACGGGATCCCGTGAGTCAAGTATCGATACAATGTTTCTAATGATGCAATATATTTAATTATCAACTAAAATACAAGTTTGGAATCATACGAAACTTGCCTTGGTTCTTGGTGCTGTAGGTGACGACGGAAAAACAATCAAGCTAAAGCCCGGAATTGAACCATATATTTAGTGAAACACGACTTAGTTGCTAGTTTAAGGTTTTGCTATAATTCTAATTAATCAACTTATTAATAATATAATAATTGTCTAGACTCTAAAATACATAACTATACTAAACCTTTAATTATAAAATATTTTTACAGAACCTCTAAATGAGAATATAGGAAAAATACGTTTTTAGTGAATAAATAAAACTTGCCATTTCTTAAATGGAAATATTCATTAATTTAATTAACGATAAGTTTATGCCAAAATTAGTGGTTATTTGTGAATATGAAAATAATTGATGCAAAATACTATTTTAATTTTTTTTACGTAATATCCGTTTTAGCAACTACTGAATAAAACAATCTTTTTAAATAAAACTATTTATTTTAATAACGTGTGAATTACTATTTTATTTAAAAATAGGTAATAAACAGGTTTTTTTTTAATAAATAGAACTAATACTTTAGTTAGGTTTACTTATATACAAAGTACCCTTTTTTGGTAATGAAAATATTTTTGAAACTAAATAATATTTTATTTACGTAGAAATACCGTAACATATTTAATAAATACTTTTAAGTCTAAAACACCATGATTATTACGATAATCATTTATTTAATAATGATTTTATTTTAATAATAATTACTAAGGACAATAATTAAATATTATTCTAAAATTATATTCTAATAAGACTACAGATATAATTACTAATTTAACCATTTTACGTAAAACATTTATTCTAAATTATATTTATAATCCAAAAATTTATAATGGCGTAAATATTACTAGCAATAATAGTCTAACCGTTATTCATCAATAATGAAATCTATTTAACAAATCACATACTTAAATTAGAAAACTAGCTATCCCGGAATTTACAGAGCTTTATTCTGTTAATTCTGGTCGGACAGAAATTGGATTTTCTATCTAATTCATATTCTGGAAATGAACAGAACCTTCTGACAGAAGACCCTACCGGAAAGTTGAAGAAGGAGAACCGAGGGGAGGCCTCGGACTCGGATCGGCGTACGAAGGGGCTCGGAATGCCAGGGAAACGCCGGACAAGTGCACGGAGATCGCCCAACGGCGAGCACGCGGGCGCGCGGGGGGGCGCGGACGCGGGCGCTGGGTGCGACGGTCGGTGTCGGTCGGTTGTCGGAAGGCGGGCGAGTAGGGGTCTAGATAGGAGCGGGGTGGAACGAGGAGCGTGGTGGCGCGATTTGTTCGGAGAATGGTGGAGTGAGGAGGAAGTTATGGTGGAGTTTGTGATGGTTTTTGTGAGGGAGAAATGGTTCTGGAGAAAAGTTTTTTGGATTTCTCTTTGTTTGTACGTGAGGAGAGAGAAAAGAACGGATAGGGGTGCGTGAGCGGTGGTGAGGAGTCGGGATGTGAGTTGAATGAGTGAGTGGGTTAAATGGGTTTGGTCTTGGATAATGGGCTTAAGAAGAAAATAGGAAGAAAGACATATGAATTAAATGACTTAAAAGAAGGGAATACGCTCAATTTAACTAATCAAATAAGGCTCTAAATTAAAGCTATAAATCAATTGATTCCAATAATAAAGTTATAAATTATTAACCAACCTTATATATGATAATAAAAATAAAATATAATAATACTAACTATAATAACTAATATTAATCTAAAATTATACTAATGGAGTTAAAAGCCAAACAACCCTTGCAAATACCCAATTTAATTATTTATCCAACTTTGGGGTTTACATGAGGGTCTGCTTTAGTGGCGGTTAAAACAGAAAAAACTTGTTAGCTACTATATTAGTGACCAATGGTACCAAAAGTTTGATTAAGCTAGGTCCTTTAAGATTGATTGGTAATCTGTTGAAAATTGTGGAAGGAGCATTAACAAATATTGAGAAATGTGGCCAGGTAAGAGAGATTGGTTACAATGGAGTTCTTAAAAGTTGGTCTTAATCTCGTCTTCCTGCACCACTTTGTCTGGATATCTGATAGCAGGCTGCAGGATCATGACAAATTATTTGCCAAAACTAGTGTTGTTGATTAGGTGAAAAATGGAGTGAATGTGCTGAAACCATGAGAAGTGTTTATAATGTTATAGTTGGTACAAAATTTAATTCAAGCAGATTGTTGTGGGTAAAGTATGAATGTAAGGCAATCACAAACTATGCCAGGAGGTATGCAATTTTATCTCGTTCTGTGTTCTGTAGGCATAAATATTCTGCAGCTATTAAGAAACCCAATTCCAGATACTTCGGCCAAGGAATGCTTGGAACTGCATTTTAGGCAATATGCGTGTTGACACCAGTGCCGACCCTGAGTTCATAGGGGTACGAGGCGAACTTTCAAAATGGGGACCCATACATAATGTAAAAAGTTATTAAAAAAACCAAAATAAAAATAAATTAACAAAATGTTACCACCAAGAATTGAACTAATGACCTCTAGTATGTAAGTCTAACATAATAATCACTACACACATTGTTTAGTGATAAGGGAGGTCCATGGTACATGCTAGTTCTATTTTAGATACAAGATTATTAATATATTTATGTTTAAACGGATTATTTTAGGCCCTCCTGGTCCGTGGGCCCTTGGCGGTCGCCGTGGCTGCACTGGGTCAGGGTCGGCCTGGTTGACACTTGAGAGAGACAACCCTCGCAACGTGCATGGAGAAGCCAATCCAGACTCGAAGAGGATCCAGACGTATATAAGATGGGCCTAAGAAGGCCGCCGCAAGCTCTCGGCCTCATCAAAATAGCTTCATGCATATGGCCAAAAGAGCTCATCTGTACGGAGGCTAAGCCACGTTGTTGGCATGAGCATGCCGTAGGCGTAGCCATGTCATTGTTGGCATGAGCACGCCGTAGGCATAGCCACGCCACTGATATAAGCAAAAGCCCCAGGGAACCATCATGATTCCTGGGGTTGATAGTTCTTCATGGCTTCTCATATAGACTTATAGGCTAGTCCATCATTGGCCTTGGCCTCCCTAGTCGGGCCATTATTTCGCCTCATGGGCTAGCCTTCTCTAGTCGGGGCATCATTTTGCCTCATGGGCTCGACTCTGTCGCAGGCGTAGCCACGCCCATTGGTGTAAAGCAAAGTCTTAGGGTCCAACACGACCGTTAGATTAACCACCTCTCATGGCTCCACTTAGCCTCATGGGCTAGGCTATCATTGGCCTTAGCCTCACAGGATGGCGTCGCTGCAGGCTCAAACCTTATGAGAAGACTGGATCAGTGTTGCCTAACGGTAGCCTCTCCCTAGGCATAAGCACGAGTCTTAGGGATCCCTCATGATCCATAGCTTGATAGTCCATCATGACTCCTTGGATAGCCTTGTAGGATATGTTGGCCCAAATGGTCATTGGTCAACTTAATTTTGATATTGTTCGAACCATGACTTGATATGACTTAGTCAGCACATCAGTACAAAGTCAGCACTACATATCACAACTATTTTCGTGCAACAAGGACGTCTGGATTTTATCATTTATTATGTATTTTTTGTTTCTTTTATAGGACAAGATGTGCATTGGGCCGTGTTGGCACTAGGAAGCTCAAATCCAAGCCTAAACAAATATCCTAGTCCACCAAACCAAACTGACCAAAACCCAAAAGTCTATACAGACCGAACTCGGTCAGAACTCTGTCCGAACTCTGTCCCTTAGACCCAATTTGCTATTTGACGTTCCCTCCTGAAGACTGGGCTCTAACGTTCGAATTTATGAATGTTAGGGGGGCCGAACTCTGCCCGAACTCGGTCCCCCTCAACCCTATAAATACTGATTGATTTTTCCATTGTTATTCACTGAATCAACATTTAACCTTCTTATCTATTCCTGGCCTAAACTTTCTCCATTCCAAGATCAACTCCCAGCCTTCGTGCCAATGCGGTTCCAATTTTAGAAGTCTGATCGAGTTGTAAAGCTTGGATTTCCAAGTGTTAGTCTTTACACTTGTTGTTGCGAAGTTGCGGGTCCTTCGTATCAAAGCTCTTGGTTGTGAAGTCGTCGTGTCCTTCGGATCAAAGCACGAGGTGTAAGAAGTCGACTTGTTCTTCGGATCAAAACACGTGGTATAATTGGTATTTCAAATAGTGGATTAATATCGAACAAGAGTTCTCGAGACTGGACTAGTCCTCTCAGAGAAAACCAGTATCAACTCGGGTGTTTTAGTTTACTCTTCTTAACTCTTTACTTTACGCGTTTACTTAAATACTGCATGTTCCATATTAGTTGTTTTCTGCCATATAAATTTTTTAAATGGTGTTTATTATTCCGCTGCGCACACGCACTCTATTCACCCCCCTCTAAAGGTGCTCAACGTTCCTACAAGACAGACTATTATTTGGCCTTATCCTTGTAGGCTAGGTCATCCTTGACCTTAAAAACAGCCCTACAGGCTAGCTCCACCGTGGGCTTGGCCTCACACAAGGGCCATTTAGCGTCGTCGCACGCTATTCTGTCCCGCATTCGAAGGTGGAGTTTTAGGATCAGTCACAATTCCTTGGTTGGATTACCCAAGGAGGTTAGCTTGTGAGCAAACCCTCCGCAGGCATCATTATACTATGGGCCCGGAGAGGTTTACCACATGAAACCTTGTCCTTGGGCCATTTTTGTAAATAGTCCTTGTACGGACATATCAAAAAAGAGGAGGATAGAACGAAAGAGAGTAGAGCAGAGGAATTAAAGATTGAGCCTCCTTTGAAGCATTAAAGAGACAGAGCCAACCTTCTCCTCCTGCATGAGAGTAAATAAGAGATCAAAGCTTTTCCTTTCTCATTAATGCGTTAGCTCCCACAGACTACACATTAATTCTCTTCGAGAACTTACTCTGTAGACTCACAAAAGGGTTCATACACCCTAGTAGTCTCTTGAGAAGTCTTTCTTAGAGATCCTATTGGCTATGAGGTACTTCAAAGCATTTGAGAGGAATCCTCCTGCTATATCTCACACAAGGCAGAAGATAAAGTAAACCCGCATCTTTTCATTGGACCATCAACGGAACAACGGAACAAAGTGGTCATGTTGACCAGAATTCTACCGACACAGTTTTCCGGAATACACTCCGTAGGAAGATTCTATTGTAAACTCCCCTCCAGAGTGAAATAGTTGTAATATTTTTATGTTATAAACAAGGTTTCCTTATTTTCATTGTCTTTTCTAAGAATTCCAAAAAAGGAGAAAGAGAATCGAGAATGGCGGATTCTTGCGGAAACAACGGGCCAATCGCAGAAGCTGACTCTTAGCGATATGATAATTTGTTGTATATGTGCACAAAATTTTGAAAGGATTAGACGAGACGTGTGCATGACTATTGAGTTACTGAATAAAAAAATGTGCTAAAATGTGTACATTGGAGGAAACATATGAAGTGCTTCAACTCGGGCAAAGCCTCAAAGAACCCGCTAAACATTTCCACTAAATGTTATTGTTTCAAAAAGGAGGGGCTCGACTTAGCTCTATGAAGCCATGTAGTAGAATGGAAGAGACAAAGCTGATTTTCGGTGAATAGTAACTTGATGACACTCTTAGAGCTACAGTTTCCTAGTGCTTTTCTATAAATTAAATTTACTTGCTCAGTTTCTTCTTACAGAAGAAAGAACATTTACCAGTGGATATGAATGGTAACTTGATGAAGCTTTAAACCGTGCTATCTTGTTTGTACTTCCTGTATTGTAACTTGAATCGATTAACTTTTCTTTTCGGAACTTTTTGGAAGGATAGCCGGCTCAACAACAACAGTTTGACAGGGACAATTCCAAAATCTTTAACTAATATCAATGCTCTCCAAGTTCTGTAAGCTCCTCTCTTTTTATAGCTTTCAATGGTCTTACGTAGTTTTGTATAACAAGTAACTTTGCCATGTGCCAATGTTTAATTAGAATACGCATGCAGGGATCTGTCCAACAACAATCTATCAGGAGAAGTTCCATCTAGTGGTTCCTTTTCATTATTTACCCCCATCAGGTGTTCTGCCAAAAAAATTCTTCGACCAAACCTGAACTTTCTGTTGCTTTTATAGTACTGATCATGCATACATGATTTTACAGTTTTGCTAATAACCCTCTCTTATGTGGTCCGGGTACAACAAAGCCATGTCCTGGTTCTCCTCCATTTTCTCCACCGCCACCTTTCAATCCATCAACGCCACTTTCTCAAGGTGAGTCTTTCCAAGCAAACACATGATTATCATGCTTATACATCAAATCCTTTTTGCAGGGAATTTTATTAAATGTCTTGTGATTCATAGTTACTGTAGCACGGCCTATAGATTATTACCTCGATTATTAAATGTCAGCCTAATGAATCAATATACCGTAGTGTAATAGTTTCAAACTTTTTTATTGTTGTCTTGCCAGCAGAGGAAGAACTTTTGCCTAAGTTCTCCTGTGCATGACACGGGACTTGAAACATCTAAAGTAGGTCGGAGCTCTATAGGACGAGAAATCCTGAAAGAAAATATTTGAGATTTACCGGGGCTCGTAAAAGTGAGAAATTTCGGAGGAAATATCTGAAATATGTCGGGGCTCGAAAAGATGAGAATTCTGGACAAAAATTAAAGTACATTGGGGTTTTGAATACCGAAGAAATCCTAGAAATAGACCAATAGAAAAAAGACTCCGCATATCGGAAAAGTCTGAAAGAAACTCGAGACATCGACTGCTGACGAAATCCTGAAAATATGTGTCCGAAGTAGCCGTTGAGTATATGGGTGCGAACATCGCTAAAGAAGAATTTGCCACCTAGTCTGAAAATCCCACAAAATTTCCACATACTCATAGAACGAAGGAAGATGAGAGGAGAGGAGAGAACCTAACCTAGGGTCTTGATACCATTGAAAGTGGAGGGTGAATAAAGGGACACTAAATTATTATGGCTCGAGGTCACTATTTATATGAATACAAAGCATATGAAAAGACATCACTAACCCTAGGAACATACATAATAATGTGCTGAAAATAAAATAACTAATCTACTTTTCAACACTTCTAAACTATCAAAAAATGGAACTGATGCCTTAAACACCATGTATTTCCCAAGTGTTAGGATGCTGAAACTTGTCTGCTTTAGCCTCCTGAATAAGTAGTCTTGAGAATTCAGGAGCTAACTGCTATCCACTTCTTGCTGATAATTCTTGAAATTATATGACTAGAAGCTTTCCTATACACCAGGATCCTCATGTTTACTAACATTTAGACCAACTAGATGAATAGAATTTATAACACTAATAAATAAGATCTTAGTTATCAACGTTTCAACAGGAAGTAGTGCCTCTAGCACTGGAGCAATTGCTGGGGGAGTTGCTGCAGGTGCTGCTTTGCTCTTTGCTGCTCCAGCAATTGGGTTTGCTTGGTGGCGTCGTCGTAAACCACAAGATCATTTCTTTGATGTGCCTGGTTAGTATCGGATAATTGATACATGGTCCGCAATGCCTAACTATATGATAAAAATATGTCTGATCCTTTTGTGTGCAGCGGAGGAGGATCCGGAAGTTCATTTGGGCCAGCTTAAAAGGTTTTCTCTGCGAGAACTTCAAGTTGCAACTGATACCTTTAGCAATAAAAACATTCTGGGCAGAGGTGGATTTGGGAAAGTGTACAAAGGACGACTTGCGGATGGTTCTCTTGTGGCAGTAAAGAGACTTAAAGAAGAGCGCACTCCAGGGGGAGAGCTTCAATTTCAGACAGAAGTTGAAATGATTAGCATGGCTGTTCACCGGAACCTACTTCGCCTTCGTGGATTTTGTATGACACCGACTGAGCGATTGCTTGTCTATCCGTACATGGCTAATGGAAGTGTTGCATCATGCTTAAGAGGTATTTGACATCAGTCTCCTAGGCCTTCAACTCATGTGGGTTTCATCAAGTTAGAGACCAACCTTAGGTCCTTAACCCAAGCCGACTAGTTCAACCGTCCAAATTTGGATGGACCCCAAATTGCCCCAAATTTGGAATCGGCTACTGACACTTAAAAGAAGGCTTCCTTGACTGGCTCTTAGTCTCCTTATCTTGTTGGGTTTGGACATTGAACTCAGAAAAATATTACTCATTTGAACTCAGTTTGGGAGGCTTTCTGAACTCCAGGAAGGATAATCCCAAGTTGCACTGCTTTGCCATCTTGTCCCCGCCCATCTTTTGAGTTATTGCTGCGTCATTATTGACGGTTCTGGTTGAATCAGACTCGTCAATTTTGTTTTAGCCTTCTACATCGGAATGAGGTTGGCTAGGTAGCGTAACTCTATATTGATGGTGGCTCTAGGGAGAGATGACCAAACTTCTTACCCAGCTGCAACAAGAAATCTCAGATGTACTTATGAAACACTCTGAATAGAAACTAGCTCACTGGTTACAACTTACATTGTGTTTTGACTTTGTTAAATGATAACGTTTATTTTGCCCTCATTTTCAATTTTAAAATGCTCTAAGAGGATTTACTATTTGTGATGTTATTTAAAGAACGTCTGCCAACTGAACCACCACTGGATTGGCCTACTCGTAGACGGATTGCTTTGGGATCTGCAAGAGGGCTATCTTACTTGCATGACCATTGTGATCCTAAGATTATCCATCGGGATGTCAAAGCTGCAAATATCTTATTGGATGAAGAGTTCGAGGCAGTTGTGGGGGACTTCGGATTGGCCAAACTTATGGACTACAAGGATACCCATGTAACTACTGCCGTACGTGGAACAATTGGACACATTGCCCCGGAGTACCTATCCACAGGAAAATCTTCAGAGAAGACGGATGTTTTTGGGTATGGGATCATGCTTTTGGAGCTCATTACTGGACAGAGGGCCTTTGATCTTGCTCGGCTTGCAAATGATGATGATGTCATGTTACTTGACTGGGTAGTATGTCTAACTGAAACTTTCTCAGGCATCATAAAAATCTTATATGGGAATATCATTCCTTTTCTCTTTTGTCTAATGTGTCATAGAGATGATACAAATGACTATAGCTGATGTAGCATCTTACCTCTTTGTCAAAGCTTCTTTTCGTGTCATAAGGTAACTTGGAGGGTGTTCCTTGGTAGTTGGTTTCATAAGCTTAAAGTGCATAACCAAAAAGGTAGGCCCTACCTGCTAATTTACCTTCTAGGGTTTATGGCAAGACTCTCTCGCTCATAAATGACAATACATCTCAGATATTTGGCACCAATATAAAGCGCGGATGTAAGGTTGACAGTTCTTTTGTGGATCTTTCTTGTCCTCTATAGCCATCCCCATTTTATTAATTGTAAGCAACAACAAGATTTCAGATCAATACAAAATGTAGCTTTTTAATGTGGGGCGTTTGGTACGCGGAATAAATATAGCCAGAAAGCAAGTTCCCTGGAAAATTATATACCCATAATATATAGTTCATATAAAAAATATAACATGTTTGATTGATGATTAAATATATAATAGTTGTTACTCTTTGTTTGTGACTTTTTTTTTGCATAGTTTGTAGTATCAGCAATACCGATCCGAT